>BTHS01000016.1:640000-1085429 GCA_036184385.1 Tokudaia muenninki | reverse complement strand
TTTAATTAATTCAATCTTTTTCACACTCCATATTTTATTCCCCCCACCTCAATCCACCCTCTGACTGTTTCACATCCCATAACTCTTCACCACCCCCCTGTCCTCATGTGGATGTCCCCACTGACCACTCCAACTGACCTCTAAAGTTCTTAGGGCCTCCATTCTCTTGAGGGTTAGGTGCATCCTTTATGAATGAACACTGACCTGGCAGTCCTCTTCTGCATGTTTGTTTGGGCCTCATATCCGCTGGTGTATGTTGCCTGTTTGGTGGTGCAGTGATTGAGAAATCTCAGAGGTCTAGATCAATTGAGACTGCTAGTTCTCCTACAAGATTGCCCTTCTCTTTAGCTTCTTTCAGTCTTCTCTAATTGAACAACAGAGGTTAGCTGATTCTGTCCATTTGTTGGGTGCAAATATTTCTATTTTGATTATGGAAGTAAAATGAAAATTACTCATTTATTTAGGAGAAATCTAGATTTCATTTGACAGAAAAAATGCTAGGAATTAGCTTTATAGAGACGAAAATGTCTAAAATGAGGGAGAGATGAACCATCCTGGAATCATTAGTGTAGGATGATTTAAGGCAGCCTGATTTGGGGGATGATAAAACACAAGAGAGTTACCATGGTCCCATTAGTAGTGCTAAAAGACAGGCAAGTAAACCTCAATATTTGAAGAAGTTTAATTAGGTAACAGAGAATCCAAGATTTCAAAGAGACTAAACCCATAGGCATGTATAGCTCCTTCTAATGAAATGAGGGAAGAGACTACTGGGTCCACAGAGCAGACAATTTCTTAATGCAATATTTTAGGAAGTGCAAAAGGCTTTTCTTAGTCTTAGCCTAACCAGGAGAATAGAAATGATATAAAGTATAATTTGTAATGCAAAAAGTTTCTTAGGTGAGCATGGTTGTATGACTACTACCCCAGCACTCTAGAACCTCTGGGAGGAAATGTTTCAGTCATGGTGGGCACATTTGGAGACTATTTTTATCTCATTTTGGGTCTATTTTTAAAGTTATCAATGGTTCATATTAATGGAAGACAGTAAGCACATTATTTGGTACTACACTATAAAGACTAATCAGCTTAATGCTGTCATGTTTCTTATCACGTCTGGCTCAATGATGAATAAGAAACCAATCAATGCAAAAATGTTTCTATACATTATTCATTAGTAAGATGAGGTAGAGTTGCTACGTTATGATAAAGCTCTCTATACTTTCTATTAACCCATGACTGAAACACGGCATTTATTGAAACACCTGATTGAAATAGGCATTGAATCAAAATGCCTATTTTTTTCACATTTAAACCCTTCAAAAATGTTGCAACTTCTCAGAGGCTCCAGGCCTGGTGGGGTATTTCAAAAGCTGTTCCCTGTTAGACACAACTAAAGAGATGAAAAGACAATTATATCAAAATATAAAATTTGCTAGACACCCAACAAGCAGCTTAAAGAGTTGCACCTACCCAATGGACAGAAGGAGCTGACACCTGTTGTGGAATTAAGGAAGACTGAAAGAAGCTGCGGAGAAGGGCAATCCTGTTGGAGGACCAACAGTCTCATTTAATTGGGACCCCCAAGATCACTCAAACACTGGACCACCAAACAGGCAGCATACACCAGCTGATATGAGTTCCCCAACACACATACAGTAGCGAACTGATGGGTCTGTGTTCCCCATAATCTCAAGAGACTGGAGGCCCCAGGGAATTTAAAGGTCAGGTAAGGAAGGCCCCAGGGAATTTAAAGGTGGGTGGGGACATTCACGTGGAGACAGGGGGCTGGCGAGGATGATGGGATTGTGGAACAGTCAGATGGTGGATGGTGGTGGGAGGAATAAAATATGGAGTGTAATAAATAAATAAATAATAAAAAAGAGGTGAGGTGTCAGTGGAGAAGTGGTTCTTAAGGCAGCAGGCCTTTGGTCAACATGCTTACGAGGCCATTTCCCCTTTTCCCTTTTTTCTGAGTACTGGCCACTATGATGCAAACTGTTCTCCTCTACCATGCCCCCATTGGTACAAAGGACTGAGTCCTTCAAACAGTAAGCCAGAATAAATCTTTCTTTAAGAAAAAATAAGCTAGATAAAATGGTAGGACTATACTTGTTGTTAATCTCCAATAAAGACATTAATAGTTAAAGCCAAAATAAATTAAAAGATATTTGAGTAGAAATAAATGAAAATAATTAGACAATATTTAATGGTATGATAGGTATATACATAAGATCTTCAACAGTCCTTTGCTGGGTTATAGTTAACTCCTTCGAAACTGTGTTTGGGTTGGCAAAAATATTATTGACTAGAAAGACTGATGGACAGGAAGGTTAGTGTTCCACAAACTATCCTATCTTTTCTTTTTAAGTGTTATTGAATCACACATTAGTCACTGAATTTCTCCTCTTGGGCGTGACAGACATACAAGAACTGAACCCTGTTCTCTTTGTCATGGTCCTTGCCATGTACTTTGTCAATGTGTTTGGGAATGGAGCCATCATGATGATTGTCATCTTGGATCCAAGACTCTACTCACCTATGTATTTCTTCCTGGGAAACCTAGCATGTCTAGACATCTGCTTCTCCGCTGTAACAGTGCCAAAGATGCTAGAGAACTTCTTCTCCACAAACAAAGCAATTTCTTTCTTGGGATGCATAACTCAGCTTCATTTCTTCCATTTTCTGGGATGTACAGAGGCCCTGCTGTTGACAGTTATGGCATTTGACCGCTTTGTGGCTATCTGAAGACCACTCCACTATACTACCATCATGAATCGTCAGGTCTGCATCTGGCTGGCTGCTACCATATGGGCAATTCCTTTTCTTCATGCTCTGGTTCACTCCATAATGACATCTCGATTGAACTTTTGTGGTTCGAACCATGTCCATCATTTCTTCTGTGATGTTAAGCCATTATTGGAGCTGGCCTGTGGAAACACTGAACTTAACAGGTGGCTGCTCAATACTCTCACAGGGACAGTTGCCATTGGCCTCTTCTTTCTGACATTTCTCTCCTATTTCTACATTGTCACCTATCTCTTTCTCAAGACAGGTTCTTGCAGCATGCTGCACAAAGCACTGTCCACTTGTGCCTCTCACTTCATGGTTGTCATTATATTCTATGCTCCTGTTCTCTTCATCTATATCAATCCTGATTCAGGGAGTTCCCTTGAAAAGGACAGGATCATTGCTGTCATGTATACTGTGGTCACTCCTGCACTAAATCCACTTATCTATACTCTGAGGAACAAGGAAGTGAGGGGTGCTCTGAATAGGAAAATCAGAATTCTGCTTTGACTTGAAGAAATCCAGTAAGTTATACTTGAATATTAAAACACAATTACTGTGAATACTGAAGGGAGAAATTAATTGATTCTGCAATTTTGTAACATATGTATAACAAAGATGACCAAGTAAGAGAATAAATATATGAGAAAATGTGGTTGAATTGTATTTACATTCGTAATCTGTATATGATGGAAATTGGAACAAACCAGGTACACCCTATAAAATGTAAACTCTGAATTTATTTGGCAGATAACCATTGATGAACCCAACTTTGGATCCTTTCTTTTATGAATTGTGCAAATTGCTGGGAGCAGATGAAAGGAACTTGCATTAAGTACTCCAGACTCCATTTTACCTAATGTGACCAACTCCCTCTCCAAGTGACAATATTTCCCTCAAACATAGCTGTTACCAACTCCCTATCTAAGAAACAGTAATTGTCCCAAATGAAATGTCCCCAACAAGAGAAAGAACAAGTGAATTCGAAAGTCTGGGCAAACCCGCTTACATTCAATGTCAACTGACAATGATGGAAAACTTGGGAAAGTCTATAATCCATGAGTTCTGCTTGGTAATATATTTAAGTGTAACATGGCTCAGAGGCTTTTGGGTTTTATGCTTATATCCTGCTTCAGCCTGTACTTGGAGCTGCCAGAAGAAAAAAAGACTCCCATGTCCTTGTCTGGTGGCCCAGTAATCAGCAACTCTGCTTTTGTGTTGGGAATAATAAAAGATTCATGAACCCGTTGTGTATTCCCTCCTCTTCCTCATGGTGCAGCATGGATTAGGTATAACAAAATATACCCATGGATTTCACATATTTTGAATAGATGGATAGGTACATTTATCTATAAGGCCACATTAGCTGAACATACTACAATATGATCCATAAATTTACTTTAAGAGGCAGTGCAGGGAATTGAACACAATATCTCACACATTTGATGTCTACGCTTTAGGCCTCTTTTTTTTTATTCTAAGTTTTTTAATTTACATTCCAAATCATTTCCCCTTTCCTGTTTCCTCCCTCCCCGAAAGTCCCATAAGCACCCTTCCTCCCTCTTTTCCCCATTCAACCCCCTCTTGCTTCTCTGTCCTGGCATTCCCCTATATCCAGTCTTTCCAGGACCAGGGGTCTCTCCTTCCATCTTCTTGGAAATCTATTGATACGCGAATTGTGTCTAGGGTATTCCGAGATTCTAGGTTAATATCCCCTTATCAGTGACTGCATACCATTTGTGTTCTTTTGTGATTGGGTTACCTCACTAAGGATGATATTTTCAAGTTCTGACCATTTGCCTAGGAATTTCGTGAATTCATTGTTTTTAATTGCAGAGTAGTATTTCATTGTGTAAATATACCACATCTTCCGAATCCATTCCTCCATTGAGGGATATCTGGGTTCTTTCCAGCTTCTGGCTTTTATAAATAAGGCTGCTATGAACATAGTGGGGCATGTGTCCTTACTGCATGCAGGTAAAGCCTCTGGGTATATGCCTAGGAGTGGTATAGCCAGATCCTCTGGGATTGTCATGCCCAGTTTTCTGAGGAACCGCCAGACTGCTTTCCAGAGTGGTTGTACCAACTTGCAATCTCACCAGCAGTGGAGAAGTGTTCCTCTTTCTCCACATCCTTGCCAACAACTACTGTCTCCTGTGTTTTTGATCTTAGCCATTCTGACTGGTGTGAGATGGACTCTCAGGGTTGTTTTGATTTGCATTTCCCTAATGACTAAGGATGAGGAACATCTCTTTAGGTGCTTCTCAGCCATTAGATATTTTTCAGGTGAGAACTTTTTGTTTAGCTCTGTACCCCATTTTTAATAGGGTTACTTGCCTCTCTGGAGTTTAACTTCTTGAGTTTTTTGTATATTTTTGATATTAGCCCTCTGTCGGATGTAGGGTTGGTAAAGATCATTTCCCAGTTTGTTGGTTGTCGCTTTGTCTTTTTGACAGTGTCTTTTGCCTTGCAGAAACTTTGTAATTTAATGTAATTTAATTTGTAATTTGTCAATTCTTGATCTTAGAGCATAAGCTATTGGAGTTCTATTCAGGAAATTCTCCCCTGTGCCCATATGTTCAAGGTTCTTCCGTAGTTTCCTTTCTATTAGTTTCAGTTTGTCTGGTTTTATGTGGAGGTCCTTGATCCACTTGGAATTGAGCTTAGTACAAGGAGATAAGAATGGGTCAATTTGCATTCTTCTGCATGTTGACCTCCAGTTGAGCCAGCACCATTTGTTGAAAAGGCTATCTTTTTTCCACTGGATGGTTTTAGATCCTTTGTCAAAGATCAAGTGACCATAGGAGTGTGGATTCATTTCTGGGTCTTCAATTCTGTTCCATTGATCTACATGCCTGTCACTTTACCAATACCATGCAGTTTTTTTAATTTAATTTTATTTTCTAAGTTTATTTTTAATTTACATTCAAAATCATTTCCCCTTTCCCGTTTCCTCCCTCCCCAAAAAACACTATTGCTCTGTAGTACAGCTTCAGGTCCGGGATACTGATTTGCTCAGAAGTTATTTTACTCTTGAGAATAGTTTTAGCTATCCTGGGTTTTCCGTTATTCCAGATGAATTTTTGAATTGCTCTTTCTAACTCTATGAAGAATTGAGTTGGGGTTTTAATGGGGATTGCATTGAATCTGTATATTGTTTTTGGCAAGATGGTCATTTTTATTATATTAATCCTGCCAATCCAAGAGCATGGCAGATTTTTCCATCTTCTGAGGTCTTCAATTTCTTTTTTCAGAGACTTGAAGTTCTTGTCATACAGATCTTTCACTTGTTTGGTTAGAGTCACACCAAGATACTTTATATTGTTTGTGGCTATCCTGAAGGGTACCATTTCTATTATTTCTTTCTCAGCCTGCTTATCTTTTGAGTATAGGTAGGCTACTGATTTGCTTGAGTTGATTTTATATCCAGTCACTTTGCTGAAGTTGTTTATCAGCTGTAGGTGTTCTCTGGTGGAGTTCTTTGGGTCGCTTAAGTACACTATCATAGCATCTGCAAATAGTGATAGTTTGACTTCTTCCTTTCCAATGTGTATCCCTTTGACCTCCTTTTGTTGTCTAATTGCTCTAGATAGAACTTCAAGTACTATATTGAAAAGATATGGAGAGAGAGGGCAGCCTTGTTTAGTCCCTGATTTTAGTGGTCTTGCTTCAAATTTCCCTCCATTTAGTTTGATGTTGGCTACCGGTTTGCTGTAAATTGCTTTTACTATGTTTAGATATGGCCAACAAATTCCTGATCTTTCCAAGACCTTTAGCATGAAAGGATGCTGAATTTTGTCAAATGCTTTCTCAGCATCTAATGACCATGTGGTTTTTTTCTTTGAGATTGTTTATGTACTGGATTACATTGATGGACTTCCTTATATTGAACCATCCCTGCATCCCTGGGATGAAGCCTACTTGATCGTGGTGAATGATCGTTTTGATGTATTCTTGGATTCGGTTGGCAAGAATTTTATTGTGTATTTTTGCATCAATATTCATAAGAGAAATTGGCCTGAGACTTTCTTTCTTTGTTGGATCTTTGTGTGATTTTGGTATTAGCATAATTGTGGCTTCATAGAATGAGTTGGGTAGTGTTCCTTCTCTTTTAATTTTGTGGAATAGTTTGAAGAGTAATGGTGTTAGGCCTTCTTTGAAGGTCTGATAGAATTCTGCACTAAAACCATCTTGACCTGTGCTTTTTTTGGTTGAAAGACTTCCAAAGGACACTTCTATTTCTACAGGGGTTATAGGATGGTTTAGATGGTCAATTTGATCCTGATTCAATTTTGGTATTTGGTATCTGTCTAGGAAATTGACCATTTCCTCCAGATTTTCTAGTTGTGTTGAATACAGGCTTTTGTAGTAGGATCTGATGATTTTTTTGAATTTCCTCAGTTTCTGTTGTTATCTCTCCCTTTTCGTTTCTGATTTTGTTAATTTGCATACTGACTCTGTGCCCTCTGGCTAGTCTGGCTAAGGGCTTATCTATCTTGTTGATTTTCTCAAAGAACCAACTCCTCATTTTGTTGATGGTTTGTATGGTTTTATTTATTTCTACTTGATTGATTTCAGCCCTGAGTTTGATGATTTCCTGCTTTCTACTCCTCTTGGCTGTATTTGCTTCTTTTTGTTCCAGGACTTTCAGGTGTGCCATTAAGCTGCTAGTGTATGCTCTCTCCCGTTTTTTTTTTTTTTTTTTTTTGGAGGCACTCAGGGCTATGAATTTTCCTCTTAGCACCTCTTTCATTGTGTCCCATAAATTAGGGTATGTTGTGCCTTCATTTTCGTTAAATTTTAGAAAGTCTTTGATTTCTTTCTTTATTTCCTCCTTGATCAAGATATCATTGAGTAGAGCATTGTTCTGCTTGCATGTGTATGTGGGCTTTCTGTTGTTTTTTTTGTTATTGAAGACCACCCTTATTCCATAGTGATCTGATGGGAGGCATGGTATTAGTTCCATCTTCTTATATCTGTTGAGTCCTGTTTTGTGACCAATTATATGTTGGATTTTGGAGAAGGTACTTTGAGGTGCTGAGAAGAAGGTATATTCTTTTGCTTTAGGATGGAATGTTCTAAATATATCGGTTAGTTCCATTTGGTCCAAGGCTTCAATTAGTTTCACTGTATCCCTGTTTAGTTTCTGCTTTCCTGAACGATCCATTTCAGAGAGCAGGGTGTTGACATCATCCATTATTATTGTGTGAGATGTGATGTTTGTTTTGAGCTCTAGTTAAGTTTCTTTTATGAATGATGGTGCCCTTGTATTTGGAGCACAGATATTCAGAATTTAGAGTTCTTCTTGGTGGATTTTTCCTTTGACCAGTATGTAGTGTCCTTCCGTGTCTTTTTTGATGACTTTAGGTTGAAAGTCAATTTTATCTGATATTATAATGGCTACTCTGGCTCCTTTCCTGGGACCATTTGCTTGTATAACTGTTTTCCAGCCTTTTACTCTGAGGTAGTGTTTGTCTTTGACACTGAGGTTCATTTCCTGCATGCAGCAAATGCTGGGTCCTGTTTACATATCAAGTCTGTTAGTCTATGTCTTTTTATTGGGGAATTGAGACCATTGATATTAAGAGATATTAAGGAATAATGATTATTGCCACATGCTATTCTTAATGCTATCGTTATGTTTGAGTGGTTATCTACTTTTGACTTTGATGAAAGAAGGTTACTATCTTGTTTTTTTCAGGCTCTAGTTTCTCTCCTTGTATTTGTGGTTTCCACCTATTATCCTTTGCAGGGCTGGGTTTGTGGAAAGATATTGTGTAAATTTGGTTTTATCATGGAATATCTTGGTCTCTCCATCTATGGTGACTGAGAGTTTTGCTGGGTATAGTAGTCTAGGCTGGCTTTTGTGTTCTCTTAGAGTCTGCATGGGATCTGCCCAGTATCTTCTGGCTTTCATAGTCTCTGGTGAGAAGTCTGATGTGATTCGAATAGGTCTTCCTTCATATGTTACTTGGCCTTTTTCTCTTACTGCTTTTAATATTCTTTCTTTGTTTAGTACATTTGGTGTTTTGATTATTATGTGACAGGACATGTCTCTGTTCTTTTCCAGTCTGTTTGGAGTTCTGTAGGCTTCTTTATGTTCATTGGCAGCTCTCTCTTTAGGTTAGAGAAGTTTTCCTCCATAATTTTGTTGAAGATATTTACTGACCGTTTAAGTTTCAAATCTTCACTCTCATTTATACCTATAATCCTTAGGTTTGATCTTCTCATTGTGTCCTGGATTTCCTGGATGTTTTGTGTTACACATTTTTTGCATTTTGCATTTTCTTTGACTTTTGAGTCGATGCTTTCTATGGTATCTTCAGCACCTGAGATTCTTTCTTCCATCTCTTGTATTCTATTGTTGATATTTGCATCTATGACTCCTGATTTCTTCCCAAGGTTTTCTATTTCCAAAGTTTCTCTCTTTGTGATTTCTCACTTGTTTCTACTTCCTTTTTTAGATTCTGGATGGATTTGCTCAGATCCTTCACTTGTTTGTTTGTATTTTCTTGTATTTCTTTAAGATATTTTTGCATTTCCTCTTTCAGGATTTCTGCCTGTTGACCCAAGTTCTCCTGTATTTCTCTAAGCGATTTTTGTGTTTCCTCCTCATGGGCTTCTATCTGTTCATCCATAGTCTCCCGTATTTCTTTACGTGATACTCGTGGTTCCTTTGTAAGGGCATCTACCTGTTGTTTCATTTCTTTAAGCGATTTTTGTGTTGCTTCCCTATGGGCCTCCATGTGTTGACCCATATTCTGCATTTCTTTAAGCGATTTTTGTCTTTCCTTTGTAAGGGCATCTTCCCGTTGATTCATTTCTTTAAGTGATTTTTGTGTTGCCTCCTTATTGTCCTCCATCAGGTGACCCATATTCTCCTGCATTTCTCTAAGCAATTTTTGTGTTTCCTTTATAAGGGCTTCTAACCATTGATTCATGTTCTCCTGTATTTCTTTATGAGATTTATTTGTGTCCTTCTTGAAATCCTCTAATAGCATCATGAGAAGTGATTTTAAATGCAGATCTTGCCTTTCGGGTGTGATGGGGTATCCAGGACTTGTTGCTGTTGGAGTGTTGGGTTTGGATGGTGTCATATTGCCTTGATTTAGTTAGTAATGTTCCTACGTTTGCCTTTTGCCATCTGGTTACCTCTGGTGTTAGTTGGTCCTGCTGTCACTGGCTGTTGGTTGGACCTCCTGTGAGTCTGCAAGGCTATTTTTACCGCCCCCCCCACAGATTACCGGGATTCCCCTGGCACCAATTGCTGGGGGGCTGCCCTGCTCCTGAGTGACTTTGGAGCTCTGATGTGCCTTGCCCCAAGTAATGTTATATTGGGGGAATCCCTGCACATCCAAAGGCTCAGTGTAGTCTATCCCCGGAGCAGAAGTTGTCAAGGGGAGGCTGGTGCCTTTCCTCCCTGTGTGGGTGTGCTCTCTCCCAGTGATGGTCCCTCTGCAGGGCAGATGTCCTACAGCAGAGCTGGTGTGCAGGTGACCACAGAACTGCCCAACTCTTGGGAGTAGGGAGCACACAAGCTGGCTGACTCCCAAGCAATATTATGCTTAATTGTCCCTGGACCTGTAGGTCCCAATTGCCCTGTTGCCAGGTTTGAGTTGGGATTTTGATGGGGATTGCATTGTATCTGTAGATTGCTTTTGGCAACCTGGCCATTTTTACTATATTAATCCTGCCAATCCACAAGCATGGGAGATCTTTCCATCTTCTGAGATTTTCTTTGATTTCTTTCTTCAGAGTCTTGAAGTTCTTGTCATACAGATCTTTCACTTGTTTTGTTAGAGTCAGATCAAGATGATATTGTGGCTATTGTGAAGGCTGTCATTTCCCTAATTTCCTTCTCAGTCTGTCTATTCTTTGAGCTTAGAAAGGCTACTGGTTTGTTTGAGTTAATTTTATATCAGGCCACTTTGCTGAAGTTTTTTATCACCTGTGGAAGTTCTCTGGTGGAGCTTTTTGGGTTGCTTAAGTATACTATTATATCTTCTGAAAATTGTGATAATTTGACTTCTTCCTTTCCAATTTGTATTCCGTTGACATCCTTTTCTTGTCTAATTACTCTTGCTACAACTACAAGTATTATCTATATTGAATAGAAATGGAGAGAAGAGGGTTGACTTGTCTAGTCCCTGATTTTAGTGGGATTGTTTCAAGATTCTCTCCATTTAGATTGATGTTGGCTAGTGGTTTGCTGTATATTGCTTTTATTATGTTTAGGTATGGTCCTTGAATTCCTGATCTTTCCAAGACTCAGTGTAGTCTATCCCCGGAGCAGAGGTCGTCAAGGGGAGGCTGGTGCCTTTCCTCCCTGTGTGGCTGTTTGTTGTAGGATCTAATGATTCTTTTTAGTTTTCAGTTTCTGTTGTTATATCTCTCTTTTAATTTCTGATTTTGTTAATTTAGATACTGTCTCTGTGCCCTCTTGTTTGTCTGGATAAGGGTTTATCTATCTTGTTGATTTTCTCAAAGAACCAGCTCCTGATTTTGTTGATTCTTTGTAAGGTTCTTTTTGTTTCTACTTGGTTGATTTCAGCCCTGAGTTTGATGATTTCCTGCCTTGTACTCCTCTTTGGTGTATTAGCTACTTTCTGTTCTAGAGCTTTCATGCTGTTAAGCTAGTAGGGAATGCTCTCTCCAGCTTCTTTATGGAGGCACTCAGAGCTATGAGTTTTCCTCTTTGGACTGCTTTCATTGTGTCCCATAAATTTGGGTATGTTGTGCCTTCATTTTCATTAAATTCTAAAAATCGTTGATTTATTTCCTTATGTCTTCCTTGACCAAGGTATCATTGAGTAGAGCATGTTTCAGCTTCCATGGGCATGTGGGCTTTCTGTTGTTTTCCTCCTATTGAAGACCACCCTACTCCATAGTGATCTGATAGGAGGCATGGGATTAGTTCGAAATTCTGATATCTGTTGAGGTCTATTTTGTGACCAATTATATGGTCGATTTTGAAAAAGGTACCATGAGGTGCTGAGAAGAAGTTATAATCTTTTGATTTAGGATGAAATGTTCTTTGGATATCTGTTAAGTCCATTTGGTCCAAAACTTTAGTTAGTTTTACTGTGTCCCTGTTTATTTTGTGTTTCCCTGATCTGTCCATTGAGGAGAGTGGGGTGTTTAAGTCACCCACAATTATTGTGTGAGGTGCAATGTGTGCTTTGAGCTTTAGTAAAGTTTCTTTTACGAATGAGGGTGCCCTTGCATTTGGAGCTTAGATGTTCAGAATTGAGAGTTCTTGGTAGATTTTTCCTTTGAGAAGTATTGTATCCTTCCGTTCTTTTTTGATGACATTTGATTGAAAGTTAATTTTATCTGATATTAGAATGGCTACTCCAGCTTTTTTCTTGGGACCATTTGCTTGTATAATTGTTTTCCAGCCTTTTACTCTGAGGTAGTGTTTGTCTTTGACACTGAGGTGTGTTTCCTGTATGCAGCACAATGCTGGGTCCTGTTTATGCATCGAGTCTGTTAGTCTATGTCTTTTTATTGGGGAATTGAATCCATTGATGTTAAGAGATATTAAGGAATAATGATTGTTGCTTCCTGTTATTTTTGATGTTCTTTTTATGTTTGTGTGTTTATCTTCTTTTGGGTTTGTTGAAAGAAGGTTACTATCTTGCTTATTCTAGGGTTTAGTTGCCCTCCTTATATTGGAGTTTTCCATCTATTATCCTTTGTAGGGATGGATTTTTGGAAAGATATTGTGTAAATTTGGTTTTAACATGGAATATCTTGGTTTCTCCATCTATGGTGATTGAGAGTTTTGCTGGGTATAGTAGTCTTGGCTGGCATTTTTGTTCTCTTAGGGTCTGTATGAGATCTGCCCAGGATCTTCTTGCTTTCATGGTGATATTTTTACTTATTAAAAGTTGTTCCTAGTTATTCCTCACACATTCTAACTGCAGAGTCTGCTTTCTATTCTGCAGGAATCTGCAGTACAGCTCTAGGCACCCTTCGTCCTAATAGACCCTGACCTACTCTATTGCATGATCTGACTCTAACTCGCGTTTGGTAATCTGAGCTACCATGTTTGCTGAAGTCCAGGAGTTCAGGTTCTCATTCAGGGTAATATGATGTGAGCCATCATAGGCAGTCTAATAGAGTGTTCTAAGAAGGCATATATCTGGCCCTACCTTGCAGGTAATCAACCTCTGCTGGATGTGAGAACCTGGCAACAGCCTGACTGGCAGCCTGGGCTACTCCACCTGCTCTGCCTACTCACAGCATTTGGACCTAAACTGAAAATGAAGCCAGTTCAGGATTTCTGAGGGTTCTGAGGTCCTCTTCTGTATACTGAATCCAGGACCAGTGGCTACTCTGGCTAGGCAGTGGGGACATTCAGAGACTTAGCCAAGCCTTGGTCACTCACCTCCTTCACTCTGGTTGTAGTATCGGAGCACAGTCCAAAGGCTCTGAATCTTTGGCAATGTTCTTTTCTTTTTTTCTTTTTCCTTTTCTTTTTGGTTTTTCGAGATAGGGTTTCTCTGTGTAGCCCTGGCTGTCCTGGAACTCCCTCTGTAGACCAGGCTGGCCTCGAACTCAGAAATCCACCTGCCTCTCCCTCCCAAGTGCTGTGATTAAAGGTGTGTGACACCCCTGCCCCATACCCCTTTTTGCGGGGGGGCAAAGTTCTTGAGTTTGTGTTTCAGGTCTTTCGAATACTCTGGTCCTTCCTTTTCCATCCATGTCTCATATGGCTCCATCCTCACAATCATCTCATTGTTACTAAAATTTTGAAATTGCATGTTGTCCACATAGTCAGTATAAATGTACTAGGCCTCCCCAGGGCCTGGACATGACAGGGCAGTGTGGAAACAGTGCAGTGAATGTGAGCCTAGGGGAGGAGCACAGTATCATCAGGACCCTACTCTGAGAACTGCAGGCAAATGCACTGGGCCTGGCTGGGAGTGAGGATGGGTTAAGCTTGGCACTGAGTTGCAGACTGGAAGGAAGATGGGACTTTGTCGTATCTGCCCCAGGCAATGTTGCAGACTAGGAGGAAAATGGGGCTCCAGCAGAAAAGACAGTACCACATTAGCTGAGCTCTCTGGAGGTTTAGCTGGGGCAGGTATTGGGGCAGGGGTTTCACTTGTGTCCCTGATTGTGCCAGGACTCCTGGGAGACAGGCCGACTGTGGGGAATGGGAGAGGGTCAGGCATTCCACATCTGCCACAGTTGCAGACCAGAAGGAAGACAGGGCTGCAGAGCTGATGGTTCCTGCATATGCTGGATCTGTGGGTATCCCTGTTGGGTCAGGTATTGGGGAAGGGGTTTTACCTGTGTCCCTTGTTGTGGCAGACCTCCTGGAAGAAAGGCAGGCTTTTGTGTATGGGAGAGTGGGCAGGCATGCCCGATATGCCCTAGATGTATTTGTTTGACTTTCAAATAACATGGGAAGCATTGGAGGGCTTAGAGCATTAGACAGATTATCAGTAATCCCAGATGGGTTTCAAGAGCAGTGTTACTTGGACATGAATGGAAATAATATCATTCTAAGACTCCATATGTATTTTATACTTATTAGTAAATTCCAAAGGAACATTGTTTTTTTTTTCTACCAGGCACTTATGATAGTAATGAGTGATTAAAATGATTGAGCATTTTAATTCCACACAACCTTTGTTTTCTGTAAGATTTGCAAAGTTTGGAGAATATAAGTATGCATGTATTCTAATTTCAAGAAATCTCCAATGATCATATGTTATGTTGAAGGAGATAAATGTGAATCTCTTCTTAGAATAACCAACTATAGAATTGTTGAAATTTCTACTTCATGACCTTCTATGGTTCATTGTTTCTCTAGGTTGCCTAGCATGTTATCATTAGAAAAAATTTACACATTTTCTTCTTGTTAATCTGATCAGAACATTTTAATTCTTGAATTCACTCATGTTACTAAGAGGAGGGAAGAAATAAGATAATTACTGGAACTTCACAGTTCTAGCAGGTGGCTGTATATACCCAGAGACACAGAAATATTATTCCCATGATCTTGTGAATGGGCCAGCTCTTCTATATATTACCAACCTCTATCCATCTTTATTAGACTTCAAATGGACTTTTACTAATTTCACATGTTGTTTTGGCTGTCAGAAATATTTAAATATGTCCTAGCTGACTTCCATGTATGGTACTTGTAGAGTTATTTATGAATGGTGAAAATCATCTTCAAATATGGTAAAAATTGAATTAGCAATAAATAGGAGAATGGAAAAAGAATTCTTATTTAGATAGAGTTAGGTTTGCAGTGCTGTCAGAATCTTATGGTAGATAATTAATGAACAGAACATATGTTTGGATTTACACTTATTTAGAAAAGTGCTATTTAAAACTCATACATCAGTCAGAGTGGTCTTATTTGAGGCCAGGAAATATTATGGGCTTATGTACACTATTCAAATTTTCCTTAGTTAAGAAGGTAGATCAATGACTAGAAATAGATCATGAGTTGTAAATATCTCTCTGCTTTCACATCTGAATTATGGCCAAAATTCATGGCTTTTTAGTGATTTTATTATTCAAATAATATTCAGGAAAAATTCTCAGTGGAAAGTTATTACAGATTTGTCACTAATGAGTAACTTTGGGAACTGAATCTCTAAGGTCAAGAAAGAATTTGTTTCTCTAGGCAAACCTGTTCTGATCCCAAGGGAGGTAATACAGACTACACTTCCAGACTCCTTCATCTCTGTTTCCATATATGTCTCAGCAATGATTAGTAAGTGCAAGATGCTTGTATGTCTAAGACCATTGGGCAAAGTAGATGTTTCTAAGTTCATGATTGATTAGTGGATATTAAAGAAGTCAGAAGGTAAGTGGGAAATGTGGTATTTTATGGAGTTCTAGGTCATATTTCAGATTGGAACATAGAAGATGCCATATAGGACATTTTTCCATTTGTACATTAGTTTCCAAAGTTGCATGTAAATAATCCCACATAAAAGAAAATATGTTTTACAGTAAAAATACTTCTATGAAACACTGAAGATATATATTATATTTATGCATACATCACACACACGTTTGAGGAAAAAAATCCTGAATTGAAAACTTGGAGAGAGTGATTGGTTTACAGATATATGAAGCATGAAGCTGCAACTAGAAGAGAGATAAAAAAGATGAGTTTAAGACTAATCTGTATCTCAAAGAGACATACAAAAATGAGTATAAAAGTAATTTAAAATAGGAGGAGAAAGATGAGTCAGAGAGATCATTAGAAACAAGGAGAGAATTGTAGGTATTTTTAAAGTCAGACAAAAGATTTGAAGTGAAAACAAAGGGTTTTCAATGGAACTGTGTTTTGAGAAATCAAATAATCATTTGATTGACATTTAACCCTGACATCGATAAGAGTTATATTGTGAAATACAAGCAAAAATATTTGCTTTAAGAGGGTTCAAGAAAGCACAGAATTAAAACTTTTGGATTAGAAGGCAAATAGGGAATGAGACAGGAGTGTTTGGATAAATACATCATAAAAAATAGAAAAATGAGGCAATAGCTTTATTAGCCAAGGGACCGTCACTTATTACTATGTAGCTCATCTGAATATCAGTCTTTAGATGCAACCTCAGATGCTGAAGTAGTTTTCATATATCTCAGTACTGAGTCTCAGTTGCTTTGAGTTCCAATGAGATCTATATATTTTCTAGATGAATAGGTTTGAGATGAATACAATAGCAGTGACTGGTTTCAGATGATTACAGTATCAGTGAGAATGTTTAACATGGTGATATACAGGATGAGAGGAATGTCATTGCCTGATGGCAGGAATGATTATCTCTAAGAAAGAGTGTGAACGTATATGTAACCTTGTATGAAAATCACCTCCCAATTTTTAGTACATAGGTGGAAAAGTGATATTGCAAGTATGACTGAGAGAACAATTCAATTTTTTAAAATTTGGTGCTGCTAATTGCAGAATGAGTTGGTGGAAACACAGACTCTCATCTCACACCAGTCTCTTAAGTCAGAATATCTGTGGTGGAGTGTGATTCTTGTGACTTAACAGCAGCTCCAGGTGAATATACAGTGTGACACCTGTGACTTAACTGCATTTCCAGGTGGGTGTCAGCTTTATGAATCTTTGTACTTCTCATTCTCATTTAGAAACATATTCCTAAAAAACTTATTTCTCTGTATTCTAAAGCATATATCCATTGGCAAAACTAGACATGTGAGCATTCAGAAGTTAATAACCATGTACATGAAAATTAAAGGAAAAAGGATATTGTAGTCATCCTCTATGCATCTTCTGTCTTTCAAGTACAGCTCATCATTTACAGGTAATGTAACATGATCCAGCTTTTTTCTTAAAAAAAAAAACCATACTTCTGAACTGTTTATATGCTCTTTACTATAAAGTATGAAAGGATACCCAGAAACAACTAAAATGATTAGATCTCCCCATCTATGTGGGGAATTAACACCCACATAATTTATGGGAAGAATGTGTGTTCCTAATTTCCACAAAGACAGGCTCTCTCTCTCTCTCTCTCTCTCTCTCTCTCTCTCTCTCTCTCTCTCTCCTCTCTCCTCTCATTCTACTTTGGTTCCCTTTATAATATTTGAATCTTCATATGCATTTACACCAATTCAAACCCATATGTATGTATGTTACAATCTAGAATCTTCATTTGAGAGAGAATTTGAGTTTTCTGCTGTTCTGAGATTGTATCATTTCATTTAGTACAATTATTTCCAGGAACATCCTCTTACTTGAAAAATTTTATCTCAATATTCTTTATCAGTGATTACAATCTTATTATGTATATATTCCATATTTGTTTTTATTGAAAATAGATTTTTCTGTCATATAATACATCCTGATCTCAGTTTCCCATCCCTTCAGCTTTCCCATCTCTCCCACCTCTGCCACACCCCTCTTCCACCAGAGCCAGTCCTTCTCAGTTTCCCTTCAGAAAGAAGCAGCCCTCTAAGATGCAACAATCACACACAACAATACAAGATACAAAAAGATAAGGCTGTCTATTACAGTCACAAGATGGACTCCTTTCTAGATCTACATTGTTAACCCATTCTTCTCACAAAAGAAAGAGTAAAAACATGATTAAACAGAATATAACATGACAAAAAATATGGCTGTGGTCTGACAAGAGTGGGAGTCATAATAAAAAAAAGAAAAGAAAGAAGGAAAGTAAGACAGAAATTAAAATTGGACAAAGTGTTGGAATACACATTTTGTCAGTCTACATTTTACTAGTATATAATATAATTTTCTCAACACTTTTAAGATATCCTTTCATTACCTTGATGCATTTTTCAAAGCTATTATTGTCTTTGGAACAGAGTCATATTTTTCTTATTCTGATTGTCCTTGACTAGGTCATAGGGAGGCAACATCCAGAGTATCATCTTATCCTAAAGACATATAATAATTGTTACAAAAGTTGTGTTTTCTTTGATCTTTTAAAACAGGAATTATGGCCTGTACTCTCAGAAAATTCATGTGTAACAAAGAAGAAAAAATTATGTGCCACAGAAACTACAAAACTCATTCAGACAATATCAACCTAAGCACCAGATCATCCTATTTGTATAATTAAGCAGAGATAAGATAATACAAGGTAACATATTCAATAACAGTTTAAAAGTGGAAAAGGAGATAAAATTTTAATACAGTCAAAGCCCTGGTTAAATTTGACTAAAGATGAAGAAGTTCCTTAGGTGAGAGAATCTATGGTGATTAGTGTTAATAAGAGTGTATGCTATCTGGAGAACTGGAAAAAACTATGGGTGATCAGTCAGAAAGACAAATCTGGCTAGCTGGAACTGGGAGAGTTGGGCAGAGGCATGCCCATGAGTTCCCAGTAAGCAGGCACAGTACAGTATATGTAATTATTGGGAAGGAAGAGACACTAGACATATTTGAGCAGGAGGTATTTGAGCAGTAGAATCAAGGCAAAACTGAAATGTTTGCAACTTGAATATAGCAATTAGAGTACAATAAGTGAAGCCAGTTATACGGTTGATACAATAAGCTTTGACTGAATTGATGAGAAAATGTCCAGTTAAGGTAAGAAAAGGTGATCAAGGGGCTGAAATGTAGAAGACTTTGAGGAAAACAGTGCTATAACACTTCTTACATATGTGGGAATGAAATACATAGATGTACCGTAGGTAAATACACAAAGATTAGACACTACTTGTTTAAGAAGAATTACCAGAAATCACAAACATGCACTTTTCAATTGATCCTGTTTTTTTTTGCACTCTGCTGTATATCAGAGAAGTTCTTCTTTTCCCTCACATTTGATCCAAAAGGGATGATTTTCATTAATAAGTATGTAATATTATGTTAGCAACAGAAATTGACCAAGATAGATATTGGTATTGAGAAGAGTGAATCTTGCTGAAAGCTCATTCAATGTAGACAGTGAGTCATGATAGAGTTTATGAGGCATCCCAAATTCAAAAAACATAGAACCTTAGAAGACCAGGATTTAAACAATTTCATTAAAAATATGTTTATCCAGACACCTTCTTCTAAACAATTAAGTAACACGATTTTATTATATTTTTTTTTGAAGAAACCCCCTTTGCAGCATTGTGAGCAATGCATTATTTGAGACTAAGTGGTCACAGTATGTCCTTCAGGAAACAGCAGTATTGTACTTTGTTTGCTGAAGCTCCAACTATAGTGGTAAATCTATGGATGAACAGGAACTGTCAACCAAGCATTATGCTACATACTAATAAAAGGCCTGTCCCTTCAGTGGAATCAGAATCAAACAGATTCACAGGAAAGTGGTTATTCAATCAAATAACACAATGGTTAAACAGCATATTTTTCACGAAGAAAATTCCTGGAAGCCAATCAACAATTTGTCTTTGTTTCTCTAGGGAGCCTTTTTTAAAGAACTTTGAATTTTGTTCCTCCCTTAGCTATTCTATTTTCTATTGCTCAAGATGGGCTTTGAGGAAGATCTATTGACAAGGGACCAGGTCTGGGTTGGTGACAATTCTTGCCTGCAGTGAGAGAATTGTCTTCATGCCAATTTTGTCTTTAATAACAAGACCCAAGATGAACTGCAGTTGGGCTCCTGGCTTTATCCTCTTGGGACTCTCCAGGGAACCAGAGAAATGGCAGCCCTTCTTTATCATCTTCCTAGGTCTCTACTTGCTGGGAGTTTTAGGGAACCTGCTACTTCTGTTAGCTATTGTGGCTGATGTCCACCTCCACACTCCCATGTATTTCTTCCTCAGTCAGCTCTCACTTGTGGATCTTTGCTTCCTCAACACCACAGCCCCTAAAACACTAGAGGCTCTGTGGACTGGAGATGGATCAATATCATTCCCTGGATGCCTGACTCAGTTTTACTTCTTTGCTGTTTTTGTGGACATGGATAACCTGCTTCTGGCAGTCATGGCTATTGACCGCTATGCTGCTATCTGCCACCCACTCCTCTACCCACTTCTCATGACTCCTTTTAGATGTGAAGTTCTTGCCAGTGGGTCGTGGGGAGTAGCTCATTGTATGTCTCTGGTCTGTACCTTATTGCTCTCTCAGTTATATTTTAGTACCAATCAAGGAATACCTCATTTTTTCTGTGATTCCAGGGCTCTCTTATGGCTTTCCTGCTCAGACACTCACCTCACTGAGGGCCTGATGATGATTTTGGTTGGAGTTTTGGGAATCAGTGCAGCTCTCTGCATTATAAGTTCTTATGGTTTTATTTTTTATGCTGTGGCTAGAGTTCCATCAGCACAGGGGAAAAGGAAAGCCTTGGCCACATGCAGTTCCCACCTCTCTGTAGTCTTCCTTTTCTATAGCACAGCCTTTGCTACCTACCTTAAGCACCCATCTAGTTCAAACTCCTCTGGGGATGTGATAGCTGCTGTTATGTATACTTTGGTAACACCCACTCTGAACCCCTTCATTTATAGTCTGAGAAATAAGGATGTTAAGAGTTCATTGAGAAGGATCCTGAACATGGAGAAGTCTCAAAATTAAAGGTTCTTCATTCATGTGTGGAAGGATAAGTCCACACATCACTACCACATGTGCCATAAGAGTCTGTTAGCACCATGGTTCATGTGATAATTACCTGATTACTATGGCTAACCTTTAGTGTTAACTGGATTGAATTTGGAACCACTCTGAACTACTAGGTTGGCCATTTCTTGTATGTGTCTCTGTAGAGATTTCACTGCATAGGAAAGGTCCATTGTGAATTTTTTGGCACCATTCAGTCCCTAGAATCCACATTGTCTGATAAAGAGAGAAAGGAAAAACCAAATTTACTGTCATTATTTATCCCTTTTTGCTTCTTGACCACAGATGCAATGTGACTTATGAACCCATCTGTCTCCTGTGCTTTTCTCATTCTGATGTATTTTAATCTTCCAAGCATGAATAACATGAAATTTTCACTTGTAAATTGCTTCTCAAGAATTTTGCCACAGCAATGAGATAGGTAAAACAGGATGATCTGCTGAAAATCATACTATGTTAAGTTTAATATTCTTCAATTTTTACTTATATTCATATTCCTGATGCATGGATTTCCACTGCAAACTTTACAATCATTGGATAATTGTTGGAATTCATACTAGTGGTTTAGTAAAAATACCCCCTGATATCCTTATTGGTTTTATTGTCTCTCCCATTCTGGAGATCTAGTGAATTAAAGTGTTTCCATGTTTTTCTAATATCCTTACTCCTGCTGAACTTGGATGCCACTAATAAATCCTCCTAAATGTAGTTTAATGTTAACAGTACTTAAATAACAAATAAGAGGTTAGGAGCCTGGTGAGTCTGACAAAAATCCAGGTCAATAAGAATAGGTAGAGAAAAAAATATAATTTCATTCTTTCTTTTAATGGACAGTACATCACAGGATTCCTTTTAAAATAATCTATTATTGTTGTTATCATGCGGGCATATATGTATAAAATTACTTATATCATTTTGTGGGATAGCATACTGCAAATTGCATCATCAAGTTTGCATGCTGAAACCAAATACAAACAATAGGAAAATCTCCTTAAACATCATACTATAATAAAATAAATGAACATTGTTCCAGATTTATGTTTCTATTGGCGTCTTGGTTCTATAATTATTTTGCATTAATCATTAGCAGCAGTGCTATATACAGGAACAGTCTACAGAATGACAATTCAGTATATGTCTTCATTTCGTGATGTTCAAACCAGAGGTGTTTATGCTGTATGCAGTCAACAACTCACAATAATTCACATAATCTTTTAAACTAACATAAGAAAATTGTTTACCTATTATCCCCCCCAGCATAGTTCAGCAGACCTAAAGTGGAATTCTGAGAAAGAACATAATTACTCCATGTCCAGTCCATTTTGAGAGATTTTTTTTTAAGTTTTATTTTCTAAGTTTTTTTTATATACATTCAAAATCATTTCCCCTTTCCCATTTCCTCCCTCCCAGAAAGTCCCATAAGCCCTCTTCCCTCCCTCTTTTCCCCATTCACCCCCCTCTCGCTTCTCTGTCCTGGTGTTCCCCTACATCCAGTCTTTCCAGGACCAGGGGTCTTTCCTTCCATCTTCTTAGAAATCTATTGATATGCGAATTGTGTCTAGGGTATTCCGAGATTCTGGGTTAATACCCCCTTATCAGTGACTGCATACCATGTGTGTTCTTTTGTGATTGGGTTACCTCACTAAGGATGATATTTTCAAGTTCTGACCATTTGCCTAGGAATTTCGTGAATTCATTGTTTTAAATTGCAGAGTAGTATTCCATTGTGTAAATATACCACATCTTCTGAATCCATTCTTCCATTGAGGGACATCTGGGTTCTTTCCAGCTTCTGGCTATTATAAATAAGGCTGCTATGAACATGGAGCATGTGTCCTTATTGCATGCAGGTCAAGCCTCTGGGTATATGCCCAGGAGTGGTATAGCCGGATCCTCCGGGAGTGTCACGTCCACTTTTCTGAGGAACCGCCAGACTGCTTTCCAGAGTGGTTGTACCAGCTTGCAATCCCACCAGCAGTGGAGGAGTGTTCCTCTTTCTCCACATCCTCGCCAGCAACTGCTGTCTCCTGTGTTTTTGATCTTAGCCATTCTGACTGGTGTGAGGTGGAATCTCAGGGTTGTTTTGATTTGCATTTCCCTAATGACTAAGGATGATGAACATCTCTTTAGGTGCTTCTCAGCCATTAGATATTCTTCAGGTGAGAACTCTTTGTTTAGCTCTGTACCCCATTTTTTAATAGGGTTACTTGCCTCTCTGGAGTTTACCTTATTGAGTTCTTTGTATATATTGGATATAGCCCTCTGTTGGATATAGGGTTGGTAAAGATCATTTCCCAGTTAGTTGGTTGCCGCTTTGTCTTTTTGACAGTGTCTTTTGCCTTGCAGAAACTTTGCAATTTATTTATTTATTTATTTATTTATTTATTTATTTATTTATTTTTAAAATTTTATTTTCTAAGTTTTTTTTTATATACATTCAAAATCATTTCCCCTTTCCCATTTCCTCCCTCCCCGAAAGTCCCATAAGCCCTCTTCCCTCCCTCTTTTCCCCATTCACCCCCCCCCTCTCGCTTCTCTGTCCTGGTGTTCCCCTACATCCAGTCTTTCCAGGACCAGGGGTCTATCCTTCCATCTTCTTAGAAATCTATTGATATGCGAATTGTGTCTAGGGTATTCCGAGATTCTGGGTTAATATCCCCTTATCAGTGACTGCATACCATGTGTGTTCTTTTGTGATTGGGTTACCTCACTAAGGATGATATTTTCAAGTTCTGACCATTTGCCTAGGAATTTCGTGAATTCATTGTTTTTAATTGCAGAGTAGTATTCCATTGTGTAAATATACCACATCTTCTGAATCCATTCTTCCGTTGAGGGACATCTGGGTTCTTTCCAGCTTCTGGCTATTATAAATAAGGCTGCTGTGAATATAGTGGAGCATGTGTCCTTATTGCATGCAGGTCAAGCCTCTGGGTATATGCCCAGGAGTGGTATAGCCGGATCCTCCGGGAGTGTCACGTCCAGAAACTTTGCAATTTAATGAGGTCGCATTTGTCATTCTTGATCTTAGAGCATGAGCTAGTGGTGTTCTGTTCAGGAAATTCTCCCCTGTGCCCGTATGTTCAAGGTTCTTCCCTAGTTTCCTTTCTATTAGTTTCAGTGTGTCTGGTTTTATGTGGAGGTCCTTGATCCACTTGGAATTGAGCTTAGTGCAAGGAGATAAGAATGGATCAATTTGCATTCTTCTGCATGTTGACCTCCAGTTGAGCCAGCACCATTTGTTGAAAAGGCTATCTTTTTTCCAGTGGATGGTTTTATGTGGTGGTTATTGATCCACTTGGACTTGAGCTTAGTACAAGGAGATAAGAATGGATTGATTTGCATTCTTGTGCATGGTAGCCGCCAGTTGAGCCTCCACCATTTATTGAAAAGTCTATCCTTTTTCCACTGGATGGTTTTAGCTCCTTTGTCAAAGATCAAGTGATCATAAGTGTGTGGGTTTATTTCTGGGTCTTCAATTCTATTCCATTGATCTACCTGCCTGCCACTGTACCAATACTATGCAGTTTTTAACACTATTGCTCTGTAGTACTGCTTGAGGTCTGGGATACTGATTCCCCCAGAAGTTCTTTTACTGTTGAGAATAGTTTTAGTTATCCTAGGTTTTTTGTTATTTCAGATGAATTTGAGAATTGCTCTTTCTAACTCTATGAAGAATTGATTTGGGATTTTGATGGGAATTGCATTGAGTCTGTAGATTGCTTTTGGCAAGATGGTCATTTTTACTATATTAATCCTGCCAGTCTACGAGCAGCGAAGAATTTTCCATCTTCTGAGGTCTTCTTTGATTTCTTTCTTCAGAGACTTGAAGTTCTTGTCATATAGATCTTTCACTTGTTTGGTTACTGTCAAATCAAGTTACTTTATATTGTTTGTTATTATTGTGAAGGGTGTTGTTTCCCTAATTTCTTTCTCAGCCTGTTTATCCTTTCAATATAGGAAGGCTACTGATTTGTTTAAGTTAATTTTATATTAGGCCACTTTGCTGAAGTTGTTTATCAGCTGTAGGAGTTGTCTGGTGGAGTATTTTGGGTTGCTTAAGTATAATATCACATCATTTGAAAAGAGTGGTAATTTGTCTTCTTCCTTTTCAACTTGTATCCCCTTGATTTCCATTTGTTTTCTAATTTCTCTAGTTAGATCTTCAAGTATATATTGAATAAATATGGAGGGAGAGGGCAGCCTTTTCTAGTCCCTGATTTTAGTGGAATTGCTTTAAGTTTCCTTTCATTGAGTATGTTGTTGCCTACTGGTGTGCTGTGTATTGCTTTTATTATGTTTATGTATGGGCTTTGAATTCCTGTTCTTTCCAAGACTTTTAACATGAAAGGATGCTGAATTTTGTCAAATGCTTTTTTAGCATCTAATGAAATGATCATGTATTTTTGTTCTTTGAGTTTGTTTATGTAGTGGATTACATTGATGGATTTCCATATATTGAACCATCCCTGCATCCTTGGGATGAAGCCTACATGACTGTGGTGAATGATTGTTTTGATGTGTTCTTGGATTCATTTGGCAAGAATTTTATTGAGTATTTTTGTATCAATATTCATAAGGGAAATTGGTCTGAGTTCTCTTTCTTTGTTGGATCTTTGTGTGGTTTTGGTATCAGCATAACTGTGGCTTCATAAAATGAGTTGGGTAGTGTTCCTTCTGTTTCTATCTTATTCCTTCTCAAATAGTTCTGATAGGTTGGGGTTTTTGGGACAAAGCCAAGATGATATGGACCAAGAGGTCCTCTACCTTTTCTTCCCACCAGGAACCTGTGTTTCAAAAGCCCTCACAGAACACTGGACAAAGTCAGCTCCTAGGTCCAGATTCCAATGTGTTCAATTGGACTTTAGGTCATCATATAGGGACCTAAAAATTCACGCTGCTCACAGGAGCTGGGAAGATCTGCAGTAACCAGCACGCCAGCTCTGCTGTGGGACTTCTGCCTTGCAGAGGGACGCCCCCTTCCCCCAACTCTGGGAGAGATCACACACCCATGCACAGGGCAGGAGCATACCAGCCTCCCTTTGGCGACCTCTGCTCCAGGAATCCATTAAGCTGAGCCTTTGGATGTGCAGGGACTCCCCATTATAACATCACTTGGGGCAAGGCACATCAGGGCTCCAAAGTCACTCAGGAGCAGGGCAGGCCCCAGAAATCAGTGCCAGGGTAATCCTGGTAAGCCAGGGGGGCCAGAAGTAGCTTTGCAGGCTCACAGGAGGTCCAACCAACAGCCAGTGTCAGCAAGACCAACTAACATCAGAGGTAACCAGATGGCAAAAGGCAAACGTAGGAACGTTACCAACAGAAATCAAAGTAATATGGCACCATCTGAACCCAACTCTCCAACAGCAGCAAGTCCTGGATACCCCACCACACCCGAAAGACAAGATCTGGATTTAAAATCACTTCTCATGATGATATTAGAGGATCACAAGAAGGACACAAATAAACCAAATAAAGAATTACAGGAGACCATGAATCAATGGTTAGAAGCCCTTACACAGGAAACCCAAAAATCGCTTAGAGAAATGCAGGAGAACATGGATCAAAAGATGGAGGCCCACAAGGAGACAACACAAAAATCGCTTAAAGAAATGAATCAACGGGTAGATGCACTTTCAAAGGAATCACAAAAACTGCATAAAGAAATGCAGAAGAATACGGGTCAACAGATGGAGGTCCATAGGGAGGCAACACAAAAAGTGCTTAAAGAAATGAATCAACGGATGGATGCCCTTACAAAGGAAACACGAGATCTGCTTAAAGAAATGCAGGACACAATGGATCAACAGATGGAATCCCATGAGAAGGAAACACAAAAATCGCTCAGAGAAATGCAGGAGAACTTGGGTCAACAGGCAGAAATCCTGAAAGAGGTAACACAAAAATACCTTAAAGAAATACAGGAAAATACAAACAAACAAGTGAAGGATCTCAGCAAATTCATCCAAGATCTAAAAAAGGAAGTAGAAACAACTAAGAAATCACAAAGGGAGACGACTTTGGAGATAGAAAACCTTGGGAAGAAATCAGGAGTCATAGATGCAAACATCAACAATAGAATACAAGAGATGGAAGAAAGAATCTCAGGTGCTGAAGATACCATAGAAAGCATCGACTCAACAGTCAAAGAAAATGCAAAATGCAAAAGACGTGTAACCCAAAACATCCAGGAAATCCAGGACACAATGAGAAAACCAAACCTAAGGATTATAGGTATAGATGAGAGTGAAGACTTGCAACTTAAAGGGCCAGTAAACATCTTCAACAAAATTATGGAGGAAAACTTCCCTAACCTAAAGAGAGAGATGCCGATGAACATACAAGAAGCCTACAAAACTCCAAACAGACTGGACCAGAACAGAAATACCTCCCGTCACATAATAATCAAAACACCAAATATACTAAACAAAGAAAGAATATTAAAAGCAGTAAAAGGGCCAAGTAACATACAAAGGAAGACCTATCCGAATCACTTCAGACTTCTCACCAGAGACTATGAAAGCCAGAAGATCCTGGGCAGATCTCATGCAGACACTAAGAGAGAACAAATGCCAGCCTAGACTACTATACCCAGCAAAACTCTCAATCACTATAGATGGAGAGACCAAGATATTCCATGATAAAACCAAATTTTCACAATATCTTTCCACAAATCCAGCCCTGCAAAGGATAATAGGTGGAAACCGCCAATACAGGGAGAGAAACAACACCCTGGAAAAAATGAGATAGTAACTTTCTTGCTTCAAACCCAAAAGTAGATAACCACTCAAACATAAAGATAGCATCAAGAATGGCAGGTGGCAATAATCACTATGCCTTAATCTCTCTTAATATCAATGGTCTCAATTCCCCAATAAAAAGACATAGACTAGCAGACTGGATATGTAAACAGGACCCTGCATTTTGCTGCATGCAGGAAACGCACCTCAGTGTCAAAGACAAACACTACCTCAGAGTAAAAGGCTGGAAAACAATTTTACAAGCAAATGGCCCCAAGAAACGAGCCGGAGTTGCCATCCTAATATCAGATAAAATTGATTTTCAACCTAAAGTCATCAAAAAAGACACAGAAGGACACTACATACTGATTAAAGGAAAAATCCACCAAGAAGAACTCTCAATTCTGAATATCTATGCTCCAAATGCAAGGGCACCCTCATTCGTAAAAGAAACTTAACTAAAGCTCAAATCACACATCGAACCTCACGCAATAATAGTGGGTGACTTCAACACCCCGCTCTCTGAAATGGATCGTTCAGGAAAGCAGAAACTAAACAGGGACATAGTGAATCTAATTGAAGCCTTGGACCAAATGGAACTAACAGATTATATATATATATATATATATATATATATATATATATATATATATAGAACATTTCATCCTAGAGCTAAAGAATACACCTTCTACTCAGCACCTCACGGCACCTTCTCCAAAATGGACCATATAATTGGTCAAAAATCAGACCTCAACAGATATAAGAAGATAGAACTAATCCCATGCCTCCTATCAGATCACTATGGAATAAGGGTGGTCTTCAATGGCAACAAAAACAAAAGAAAACCCACATACACATGGAGGCTGAACAATGCTCTACTCAATGATAACTTGGTCAAGGTGGAAATAAAGAAAGAAATCAAAGACTTTTTGAAATTTAATGAAAATGAAGGCACAACATACCCTAATTTATGGGACACAATGAAAGCAGTGCTAAGAGGAAAATTCATAGCCCTGAGTGCCGCCAAAAAGAAACGGAGACAGCATACACTAACAGCTTAATGGCACACCTGAAAGCCCTGGAACAAAAAGAAGCAAATACACCAAAGAGGAGTAGAAGGCAGGAAATCATCAAACTCAGGGCTGAAATCAATCAAGTAGAAACAAATAAAACCATACAAAGAATCAACAAAACGAGGAGTTGGTTCTTTGAGAAAATCAACAAGATAGATAAGCCCTTAGCCAGACTAACCAGAGGGCACAGAGACAGTATCCAAATTAATAAAATCAGAAATGAAAAGGGAGAGATAACAACAGAAACTGAGGAAATTCAAAAAATCATCAGATCCTACTACAAAACCTGTATTCACCACAACTAGAAAATCTCGAGGAAATGGACAATTTCCTTGACAGATATCAAATACCAAAATGGATTTTGAATGTATATAAAAATGTATATAAAAAAACTTTGAAAATAAAATTAAAAAAAAATAAGTTCAAAAAAAATAAAAATTCACATAATAATTCAATAATGCCAGTACCTCACCATCATCTCACGACCTCTCTTCCCTCCCCTACAAGACGTCCCTAACCAGCCCAGGTATGAGACTTCACTGACACCCTCCTGAAAATGCAGGGAACCCATCTGAGAGCTACTCCAAATAAGCCTGTCTTCATACTTTAATTTGTCTCAGTTCAATTTATTACTTAGGTTTATTACCAAGTTCTACAATCTATGGACCAATAGTGAAATATTTGAGCTTAGGCCCTGCAACTTCTTACCTTTCTAAATGGTAAGAGAATCATCAGAGCCTTAATCACTTTTCCTGCCTGTGGTAGAACAATTGAAATTTGATCAGAAGGAACATGATGGGATAAAAAAGTATTTATAAGTCGGCTGTGTTGCCCCATGTGCTCCTGTCTGCTCTATCCCATACCAGGGATCATATCCACTCATATGTACTGGCAGTCTTAGTGTATCTGCTGCTTCTTTCACCCTTGGAAAGAAAACAGTGGGTAAGAGGCCATGAAGGTAGCAGGGACATGAGTTTAGGAAAAACCTTAATCCTAGCCCAAAGGAAATTATTAGAACTAGGACTTAAGACTCAGGGAAGGATGTGAAAACTTGGTGAGATATGAAAGGGAATTCTAGAGGTTCTGTTCTCAGCGGAGACCTTTCACTTTGATTATGGCCTTTATTTCCCATGTTCCCCTGCACAGTAGGTTGCCAGCACAGAGATTCAGGAAATGTGAGCATTTGTTTGTGGTACTGCTTCCTAGTTCATTTTACTCATGGAACTATGTCCGTGTGACTTTCATTAGTGTACCCTAATGCTTGTGCATGCAAATATGTATGCCGTTACCTACTTTTTTGGATAAGGTATTTTTTGTGGCATTTTTTTGCACTTTAAGTATTCACCTCTTTAAAATGTAAGTAAATGTCTTGACATGAATTAAAAAATATTTTTACAGAATTGTAATTTTGATATCTTAAGGTGTAATTATTTGGGATTTAGATGTAAATTATTTAAACTGTGTATTTTGAGTCTGTCTGTATGTGGTTGGTTCTCATCTGTAATTCCAATAATAGCATGGCAGAAATAGGAGGATCTCTGGAGTTTATGGGCTACCTGTTCTAACCAAACTGGTAAGATCCCTTCTCAAGAAAAGATAGAAAGGATAGAAAAAGACACACAACACTGACTCCTGGCTAAATCATACATACACACCCATATAAACATATACATACACAGAGATACTAACAAGCACACACAGATACATACACATACATACACACATGCACTCAAATAAGCACACCAGCATACAAATGCATACACACATATACATTCACATACACACATGCATTGAACACATTGCTACATTATGCACATAAGCACCTACATAATACTCAAACAGATATCAGTTGAGGTGGTATATTTACTTATTAAAAGTGGTTCCTAGTTGTTCCTCACACCTGCTCACTACAGAGTCTCCTTTCCATTTTGCAGAAATCTGTGGAGCAGCTCCAGGCATCCTCCATCCTCATAGACCCTGACCTACTCTGCTGCATGTTATGAATCTAACTTGAGCATGGTGATCTGAGCTCCCATGTCTACTGAAGTCCAAGAGTTCAGGTCCTCACTTAGGGTAATATGATCTGAGCCATCACAGGCTGTTTGATAGAATGCTCCATGAAGGCTTGTATTCTGCCCTACCTTGCAGGCAATCATCCTCTGCAGGATTGAGAGTCTGACAGCAACCTGCCTGGCAGCCTGTGCTTCCCCAGCCTGATGTGCCCACTAAAAGGCTTTGAACCCAAAATGAAAGTGAAACCAGTTCAGGATTTCAGAGGGCTCTGAGGCCCTCTTCCATACATTGAACCTGGAACCAGGGGCTACTCAGGCCAGGCAGTAGGGACCTTTGGAGACCTAGAAAAGCCTGGGGTCATACACCTCCTCCACTCTGGTTGTATATCAGAGCAGGGTCCAAAGGCTCTGGACCTTTGTGCAATGTTCTTGAGTTTGAGTTTCAGGTTCTCCCAATACTCTGGTCCTTCCTTCTCCATCCATGGATCACATAGCTCCATCCTCACAATCTCCTCATTCCTATCAAGATGCTGAAACTGCATGTAGTCCAAATAGTCAATACAGATGTACTGGGCCTCCCCAGGGCCCGGACATGACAGGGCAGTGTGGAAATGGTGCAGTGAATGTGAGCCTAGGGGAGGAGCAGTGTGACATCAAGACACTTCTTTGAGAACTCCGTACAAGTGCAATATGCCTGGGTGGGAGTAGGGATGTGTTGCTGCAGGGCACAGAGTTGAAGATTGGAAGGTAGATGCGGCTCTGGCCAATCTGCCCCAGGCAAAGTTGCAGACTTGGAGGAAAATGTGGTTCCAGCACAGCAGACAGATCCCACATTGTCTGAGCTCTGGTGGAGGTTTCAGCTGGGGTAGGTATTGGGGCAGGGGTTTCACCTGTGTTCCTGGTTATGCCAGGCCTCCTGGGAGACAGGCCAACTGTGGGGAGTGGGAGAGAGGCACGTGATCCACATATATCCCAGATGGAGTTGCAGACCAGAAGGAAGACAGGGCTGGCGTAGTGCTGATAGTTTCTGCATAAGCTGGGACCTGTGGGTATCCCAGCTGGGGCACCTATTGGGGAAGGGGTTACACCTGTTTCCCTGGTTAAGGCACACTTCTTGGGAGACAGGCAGGCTGTTGGGTATGGGAGAGGAGCAGGCATACCCGATCTGCCCTGGATGGAGTTGTTTGATTTTCAAATAACATTTGAGGCATTTGAGAATGTAGCGCATTAGACAGAAGTAACTGTAATCCCAGATGGGTTTAAGAACAGTATTATTTGGACATGAATCAAAATAATATCATTCCAAGACACCATATGTCTTTTATAGATACTAGTAAATTCATTAGGAACATTGTTTTTATCTACCAGTAACTTATGTTATGAATGAGTGGCTAAAATGATTGACTACTTTAAATCCACCCAACTTTCATTTTGTGTAAGAATTATGTTTGGAGAATCTCTGTCTCTACATCTCTATCTCTATCATCTCTACCTATACCTATGTCTATGTCTATATCTATATCTATATCTATCTATATCTATACCTACATATATATATATTCTAATTTAAAAAAATTTCCAATGATCATATGCTTTGTTGAAGGAGACAAATGTGAATTTATTCCTAGTAAAACTGTCTGTAGAATTGTTGAAATTTCTACTTCTTGACCTTCTATGGTTCATTGTTTCCCTAGGTTGCCTTTCATGTCAGACATTAGAAAAGATTTACATATTTTCTTCTTGTTAATCTGATCAGAACAATTTCATTCTTGAATTCAGTCATGTTACTAAGAGTACGGAAGAAATAAGATACTTACTGGAAATTCACAGTTCTAGCAGGTGCCTGTATATTCCCAGAGATACTGAAACATTACTCCCAAGATCTTGGGAATGGACCAGCTCTTCTATATATTACCAACTTCTGGCCATCTTTATTAGAGTGCAAATGGGCTTTTACTAATTTCACATGTTGTCTTGGTGGTCGCAAATAGTTAAATGTTTCCTAGCTGACTTCAGTTAATGGTACTTGTAGAGCTATTTAGGAATTGTGTAAATCATCTTCAAATATGGTAAAAATTGAATGAGCAATAATTAGGAGAATGGAACAAGAATTCTTATTTAGATAGAGTTAAGTTTGCAGTGCTATCAGAAATATATGGTAGATAAATAATGAACAGATCATATGTTTGGATTTATACTTATTTAGAAATGTGCAATTTAAAACTCATACATCAGTCAGAGTGGTCTAATTAGAGGTCATGAAATGTTATGGGCTTATGTGCGCTATTCAATTTTTCTAGTTATAATTGTGGATCAGTGACTAGAAATAGATCATGAGTTGTAAATATCACGCTGCTTTCACATCTGAATTATGGCCAAAATTTATGGCTGTTTAGTAATTTTATTGTTCAAATACTCTTCAGGAAAAATTCTCAATGATAAGTTATTACAAATTTGTCACTAATGAGTAACTTTGGGAACTTAATCTCCAAGGTCAAGAAAGAATATTTCTCTGTAGGCATACCTTTTCTAATACCAAGAGAGGTAATACAGACTACACTTCCATACTCAATCATCTCTACTCTCATATATGGTCTCAGCAATGAATGCAAAGGGCAGGATGATTGTAGGTCTAAGATCATTTGACAAAGTGGATATTTCTAAGTTCATGATTGATTAGTGGATATTAAAAAAGTCAGAACATGAGTGTGAAATGTGGTACTTTATGGAGTATTAGGTCATATTTCAGACTGGAACATAGAAGATGCCATGTAGGACATTTTCCTATCTGTATGTTAGTTTCCAACGTTGCATGTAAATAATCCCACATAAAAGAAAATATGTTTCACAGAAAAATTACTTCTATGAGGCAGCAATGTTATATATTATATTTATGCATACATCACAGACACAGGTTTTAGGGAAAAAATCCAGAATTGAAAACTTGAATAGAGTGATTAAATTAAAAGTAATTTAATACAGGAGGAGAAAACAGATTAGGAGACTGAGGATGAGTCAGAGAGGTCACTAGAAACCAGGAGAGTATTGTGGGTACCTTGAAAGTCAGACAAGTAAATGGTTTGAAGTAAAAACTAAGGATTTTCAATTGAGTTGTCTTTTTGAAAAGTCAAATAATAACTTAAGAACTGAAATTTAAACTTGACATTGATGAGTTATTTTGTGAAATACAAGCATAAATGCTTGCTTTAAGGGGTTTAAGAAAGCATAGAATTAAAACTATTGAATTAGAAAGTAACTAGGGGTTGAGAAAGGAGCTTTTGGATAAATACATCATAAGAAATAGAAAATTAGTTTGTAGCTTTAGAAGCCAATGGATTGTCACATATTACTATGTAGCCCATCTGAAGCTAAGTCTTTAGATGCAATCTCAGATGCTGAAGTAATTTTCAGATAAACTCAGTACAGAGTCTCAGTTTCTCTGAGATCCAATGGAATCTATATGTTTTCTAGATAAACAGGTTTGAGATGAATACAATAGCAGTGATTGGTTTCAGATGATTACATTATCATTTAGAATATTTAACATGGGGATTGAGAGCATGAGAGGCATGTCATTGCCTGATGGTAGGAAGGATTGTCTCTAGGAAAGAGTGTGAGAGAAGATGTAATCTTGTGTGAAAATAACCTCCCAAATCTTAGTACAAAGATGGAACAGTGCTAATTTGTTGGTTGTCATTTTGTCCTATTTACAGTGTCCTTTGCCTTATAGAAGCTTTGCAGTTTTATGAGGTCCCATTTGCTTATTCTTGTTCTTAGAGCAAGAGTCATTGGTGTTCTACTCAGGAAATCTTCCCTGTGCCCATGTGTTCAAGATTCTTCCCCAACTTCTCCTCTATAAGCTTCAGTGTGTCTGGTTTTATGTGTAGCTCCTTGATCCACTTGGACTTGAGCTTTGTCTAAGATGAAAAACTCAGGGGACAGCAGATACTGGAGAGGATGTGGGGAAAGAGGAACACTTCTCCATTGTTGGTGGGTTGCAAGCCAGTAAAACCACTCTGGAAATCAGTTTGGTGTTTCCTCAGAAAATTAGACATAGTACTACCTGAGGACCCAGCTATACCACTCCTGGGCATATACCCAGAAGATGCTCCTACATGTAATAAAGGCACATGCTCCACTATGTTCATAGCCTCCTTATTTATAATGGCCAGAAGTTGGAAAGAACCCAGATGTCATTCAACAGAGGGATGGATGCAGAAACTGTGGTATATATTCACAATGGAGTACTATTCAGTTATTAAAAACAATGAACTCATGAAATTCTTAGGCAAATGGATGGAACTAGAAAGTGTCATCCTGAGTGAGTTAACCCAATCACAAAAGAATGCACATGATATGCATTCAGTGATAAGTGGATGTTAGCCCAAAAGTTCAAAATAAACAAGTTACAATTCATATACCACAGGAAGCTCAAGACGAAGGAGAACTGATGTGGGGGTGCTTTGGTTCCTCTGAGAAAGGGAACAAAATACCCACAGGAGCAATAAAGGAGACAGTGTGTAGCAGAGACTGAAGCAAAGGCCACACATAGACTGCCCTGCCTGGGGATTCATCCTATAAACAGTCACCAAACCCCAACCCTATTATGGATGTCAAGAAGTACATACCAAAAGAAGCATGTCATGGTTGTCTCTGGGGGCTGGGGCTGCCAGAGCCTTACACATACAGAGGCAGATGCTAGCAGCCAATCATTGGAGTGGGCATGTGATCCCCAATGGAGGAGTTGGAGGGCAGTCAGGAGGAACTGAAGGGGTTTACAGCTCCATGGCAAGAACAACAATGTCAGCCACCCAGATGCCCCAGGACTCCCAGGGACTAAACCATCAACCAAGGTGTACACATGGTTCTTTTTTTTTTAATTTTATTTTCTAAGTTTTTTTTATATACATTCAAAATCATTTCCCCTTTCCCGTTTCCTCCCTCCCCGAAAGTCCCATAAGCCCCCTTCCCTCCCTCTTTTCCCCACTCAACACCCTCTTGCTTCTCTTTCCTGGCATTCCCTTACATCCAGTCTTTCTAGGACCAGGTGTCTCTCCTTCCATCTTCTTGGAAATCTATTGATATGCAAATTGTGTCTAGGGTATTCTGAGATTCTGGGTTAATATCCCCTTATCAGTGACTGCATACCAAGTGTGTTCTTTTGTGATTGGGTTACTTCACTAAGGATGATATTTTCAAGTTCTGACCATTTGCCTAGGAATTTCGTGAATTCATTGTTTTTAATTGCAGAGTAGTATTCCATTGTGTAAATATACCACATCTTCTGAATCCATTCCTCCGTTGAGAGACATCTGGGTTCTTTCCAGCTTCTGGCTTTTATAAATAAGGCTGCTATGAACATAGTAGAGCATGTGTCCTTATTGCATGATGGTAAAGCCTCTGGGTATATGCCCAGGAGTGGTATAGCCGGATCCTCCGGGAGTGTCATGCCCAGTTTTCTGAGGAACCGCCAGACTGCTTTCCAGAGTGGTTTTACCAGCTTGCAATCCCACCAGCAGTGGAGGAGTGTTCCTCTTTCTCCACATCCTCGCCAACAACTGCTGTCTCCTGTTTTTGATCTTAGCCATTCTGACTGGTGTGAGATGGAATCTCAGCGTTGTTTTGATTTGCATTTCCCTAATGACAAGATGATGAACATCTCTTTAGGTGCTTCTCAGCCATTAGATATTCTTCACGTGAGAACTCTTTGTTTAGCCCTGTACCCCAATTTTAATAGGGTTGGATATTAGCTCTCTGTCGGATGTAGGGTTGGTAAAGATCATTTCCCAGTTAGTTGGTTGCGGCTTTGTCTTTTTGACAGTGTCTTTTGCCTTGCAAAAACTTTGTAATTTAATGAGGTCCCATTTGTCTATTCTTGATCTTAGAGCATAAGCTATTGGAGTTCTGTTCAGGAAATTCTCCCCTGTGCCCATATGTTCAAGGTTCTTCCCTAGTTTCCTTTCTATTAGTTTCAGTGTGTCTGGTTTTATGTGGAGGTCCTTGATCCACTTGGAATTGAGCTTAGTGCAAGGAGATAAGAATGGGTCAATTTGCATTTTTCTGCATGTTGACCTCCAGTTGAGCCAGCACCATTTGTTGAAAAGGCTATCTTTTTTCCACTGTATGGTTTTAGCTCCTTTGTCAACGATCAAGTGACCATAGGAGTGTGGATTCATTTCTGGGTCTTCAATTCTGTTCCATTGATCTACATGCCTGTTACTGTACCGATACCATGCGGTTTTTAACACTATTGCTCTGTAGTACAGCTTGAGGTCCGGGATACTGATTCCCCCAGAGGTTCTTTTACTCTTGAGAATAGTTTTAGCTATTCTGGGTTTTCTGTTATTCCAGATGAATTTTTGAATTGCTCTTTCTAACTCTATGAAGAATTGAGTTGGGGTTTTGACGGGGATTGCATTGAATCTGTATATTACTTTTGGCAAGACGGTCATTTTTACTATATTAATTCTGCCAATCCATGAGCATGGCAGATTTTTCCATCTTCTGAAGTCTTCTTCAATTTCTTTCTTCAGAGACTTGAAGTTCTTGTCATACAGATCTTTCATTTGTTTGGTTAGAGTCATGCCAAGATACTTTATATGGTTTGTGGCTATCGTGAAGGGTATCATTTCTCTTCTTTCTCAGCCTGCTTGTCCTTTGAGTATAGGAAGGCTACTGACTTGCTTGAGTTGATTTTATATCCGGCCACTTTGCTGAAGTCGTTTATCAGCTGTAAGAGTTCTCTGGTGGAGTTCTTTGGGTCGCTTAAGTATACTATCGTATCGTCTGCGAATAGTGATAGTTTGACTTCTTCCTTTCCAACTTGTATCCCTTTGACCTCTTTTTGTTGTCTAATTGCTCTAGCTAGAACTTCAAGTACTATATTGAAAAGATATGGAGAGAGAGGGCAGCCTTGTCTAGTCCCTGATTTTAGTGGGATTGCTTCAAGTTTCTCTCCATTTAGGTTGATGCTGGCTACTGGTTTGCTGTAAATTGCTTTTACTATGTTTAGATATGGGCCTCGAATTCCTGATCTTTCCAAGACCTTTAGCATGAAAGGATGCTGAATTTTGTCAAATGCTTTCTCAGTATCTAAGGAGATGACCATGTGGTTTGGACAAAGAACTAACATGATTTTATTCTTTGAAGGAACTTCCTTGGAAGCACTGAGAATAATGCGTTAGTTGAGCAATAGTGCTTACAGTATAACAACAGTACTGTAATTTGTCTGCTGGATCAGTAACCAGAGTGGGGACTCTATGGATGGACTGTCAAATTTATTGAAATCCAACTGTAAGCAAAGCAGGAAATTTACTAATATAAAGCCTCTGTCTTCAAAGGAATCACAGTTAAACTGATTTACAGGAAAGTGGTTATTCAATCACAATGGTTAAATAGCATAGCTTTCACCTAGAGAATTGCAGAGAAACACTCAATAAATTGTCTTTATGTCTCCCTAGGGAGCCATTTTAATGAACTCCAAGTCTTGTACCTTCCTTTGCTTTTCTAGTTTCCATTGCTCAATCCCATTGAGACCCATTGCCAAGGGACCAGGTCTGGGTTGGTGCCAATTGTTGCCTGCAGTGAGAGAATTGTCTTCATGCCAATTTCTTATGGAAAAACAAGACCCATAATTAACTGCAGTTGGTCTCCTGGCTTTATACTCTTGGGACTATCCAGTGACCCAGAGAAATGGCAGCACCTCTTTAGCATCTTCCTAGGTGTCTACTTGGTTGGCCTTTTAGGGAACCTAGTAATTTGTTGGCGGTTGGTGCTGATGCCCAACTCCACACCCCCATATATTTCTTCCTCTGTCAGCTCTCACTCATGAATCTTTGTTTCCTTACCATCCCAGACCCTAAAATGCTGGAGACTTTGTGGACTGGAGATGGATCAATCTCATTCTCTGGATGCCTGACTCAGTTTTATTTCTTTGCTGTTTTTGTGAACATGGATAACCTGCTTCTGGCAGTCATGGCTATTGACCGCTATGCTGCTATCTGCCACCAACTGTGCTACCCAGTTCTCATGACTACTTGTAGATTTGGGATTCTGGTCAGTGGTTCATGGGGAATAACTAATTTTTTGTCTCTGATCCATACTTTGTTCTTTCTCAGTAATATTTTCATATCAATCAAGAGATTACTCATTTTTTTTCTGTGAATTTTGGCCTCTCTTATTGCTTTCCTGCTCAGATACTCACCTCAATGAAACTCTGATGATAGCTTTGGTTGCAGTTTTAGAAACTGGTGCACTTCTCTGCATTGTAAGTTCTTTTGGTTGTATTTTTGATGCTTTGGCTAGAGTTCCATCAGCACAGGGGAAAGGAAAGCATTGTCCACATGCAGTTCCCCCTTCTCTGTAGATTTCCTTTTCTATAGCACAGTCTTTGCTGCCTACCTGAAGCCCCTATTCACTTCTCCCTTCTCTGGGAAGGTGGTAGCTGCTGTTATGTATACCTGGGTAACTCCCACTCTGAACCCCTTCATTTATAGTCTGAGAAATAAGGATGTTAAGAGTTCATTGAGAAGGATCTTGAACATGGAGAAGTCTCAGAATTAAAGATCCTCATTCAGGAAGGATAACTCCACACATTACTACCACATGTACAAAATGAGTCAGTTAACACCATGGTTCATGGGATAATTGCCTGATTGTTATGGCTAATCTTCAGTGTTAACTGGATTGAATTTGGAATCACTCTGAACCATTAGTTTGTGTATTTCTTTGAGTGTGTCTCGTAGAGATGTCACTGAGTAGGAAAGATCCATTGTGAATTTGGTTGGCACCATCCAGTCCCTAGAATCCACCTTGTCTAATAAACAGAGAAAGGAAAAACAAAACTTACTGTCATTATTCATCCCTTTTTTCTTGTTGACCACAGATGCATTGTGACTAGGGACCCCATCTGCCTACTCTGCTTTTCTCATTCTGATGTATTATATTCTTCAAACCAAGCATAAAAATGAAATTTTCTTTTTTCTATTATTTTTTATTGAATATAATCTTCATTTACATTTCAAGTGGTAAAACCTTTCCCAGTTTCCCCCCTCCCCAAATTCCCAGTCCCTCCTCCCACTCCCTGTCTCCAAGTATATGCTCCTCCACCCAACCCACTCCCACCTCCCCCCCCCTCAATTTCCCCTTGTTGGGGCATCTATTTAGCCTTCAAAAAAAAAAAAGAAATTTTCACTTCTAAATTGCTTCTCAGGAATTTTGCCACACCAGCCAGATAGGTAAAACTACAATGATCTGCTGCAAATCCTACTATGCTGGGTTTGATCTTCTTTAATTTTTTTCAATGTTCATATTCCTAATGCATGGATTTCCATTGCAGTCTTTACACATATTGGATAATTGTTGGAATTCCTACTAGTGGTTTAGTAAAAATAGCCTCCTTATATCTTTATTGGTTTTATTGTCTCTCCTATTCTGGAGATCTAGATTAAAGTGTTTCAGCCTTTTTCTACTATCCTTATTTCTGCTGAACTGGGATGGCACTTATAAGTCCTCCTAAATGTAGTTTAATGTTCACTACTTAAATTACAAATAAGATGTTAGGAGTCTGGTGAGTCTGACAAAAATCTAGGTCAATAGGAACGGGAAGAGAATATACTTTTATTCTATGATTCAATGGAGAGTATATCAGAGAAATCCTTTTAAAATGATTTATTTTTGTTGTTATCATGTGGGTATACATATAAAGTTACATATGTTATATCATTTTGTGGGATAGCATATTGCCAACTGCATCACGTTTGCATGCTCAAACTAAATACAAAAAATAGGGAAGACTCTTTAAATGTCATACTACAATAAAATAAATTAACATTGTTCCAGATTTAAGTTTTTAATAGTGTTTTGTTTCTATAATTATTTTGCATTAATCAATAGCCGAAGTGCTATATAGAGCAACAGTCTATATAGTGACAATTCAATAAATGTCTTCATTTTGTGATATTCAAACCAGAGCAGTTTATGCTGTATGCAGTCAACAACTCACAGTAATTCACATAATCTTTTAAACGAACATGAGAAAATTGTTTAACTATTATCTCAACCCCGCAACATAGTTCAGCAGACCTACAGTGGAATTCTGAGAAAGAACACAATTACTCCATCTCCAGCCCATTGTGAGAGACTTTTCAATGAAGACACTGACAGACAATTAGAAATATTCACTGCCCTCCTTCTTAGGTCACATTTCAGTTGGTTTGCAGTAGAGAAGTCTTCTTAGTGCCTGTTGTACCTCCTGTTTCCTCAAGATGTAGATACCAAGGTTGAAGATGGGAGTAACCACTGTGTAGAGCAGGACAATGACCTTGGAGAGGAACTGGGAATAGACAGCAGAGGGCAAAATATACACGACCATAAGTGTTCCATAGAATGTGTACCCCACAACCAGGTGAGAGGAGCATGTGAAAAAGACCTTCGTCCTTCTGGCTGCAGGAGGAATTCTCAGCACTTTCATCACAATCTGAGCATAGCAGATCAGAACCAGTCAAAGGGATCAGTCAGGAAGGCAAATGAGAGAAAAAATATAATCACCTGGATCACTTGAATATCTGAGCAAGTCAGGTCAATCATGGGTGAGAAATCACAGTAAAAGTGATCAATTAGGTTGTGTCCCAAAACCTCATCTGGGCCATCAGAATAATAACTAGTCCATCTACCATGATTGGTTGGACTAGTGTGCACCAACCCCAGGCACCATTGAGGCCCCCTCAGAAGTGGGATCATAGGGGGTGACAAATTTAAAGGTTGTGATCAACTTGATAATCAAGTTTCATTGAATATTGTCATTATATATACATGTATGTGTATGTAGGTATGCATATTTATACACACATCTATAAAATCTACTGAGTCCATTTTTGTTGTTTAGTTATAGTTTCAGGACTGACCACCATGCATTGGAAAACCAATGAATGGGTTTTTTCCTGGGGACTCTAATACTTCTTCTTCTAGTAGTTATCAGCTGTCCAGAGTTCTTTCTCTAGGGGTGGGACCCTACATAAATTTCTTCCTTACATGTTGGTATTGCACCTATTCCTTTCTTGTTTATGGAGCCACTGCTAGTGGACATTCTTTCAGAACAGATCACCTGGTATTCTGACTCCTACCATCTTTTCCCCACCTTCTGAGATGTTTGAAGAACCAGAGAGACAGAATCTGTGAAGTAGATTTATCCATGGGAGCTGAGATCCCAGTGATCTGTTGATTTTTGTTGTATGTTCAGTTGTGGTTTTCTGCGATAATCCCTGTAGTAGTTTGAATATGCTTGGCACAAAGAGTGGCCCCATTCGGAGGTGTGGCCTTGTTAGAGTAGGGGTGGCCTTGTTCTGGAAGGTGTAGTCTTACTGGAGGAACTGTGTCCCTGTTGGGGTGGGCCTTGAGACCCTCCTTCTAGCTGCTTGTGAGACAGTTTTGATTCCCTTCAGAATAAGATGTAGAACTCTCTGGTCCTCCAGCACTTTGTCTGTCTGGATACTGTCATGCCTCCCACCATGATGACAATGGACTGAACCTCTGAACCTGTAAGCCAGCCCGAATTAGATGTTGTCCTTTATAAAAGTTGCCTTGGTCATGGTGTCTCTTTACATCAATTGAAATTCTAAGAAAGTCTTCATTTTATGTAAGGAGAGGCTTTTTTCATGAAAGATAGTACCTACATTTATCTGTGTGTATAAGGATAAGATTTAGGATGCAGTTAGGAATTAGGTTGCTTGAGCAAAGAAGCCACAGTAGATTCTATAACCTCACTAGCCCAGGGAAGCTGGCTAGGTTTCCAGTACAAGGTATGACTTTCCTGTTGATGAGTAGGCTTTATGTCCAATTAGACAGCTGTTGACTGCCACCCATATGTGCATACCACTTTTTGCACATTTGTGTATATATTTCCACACTGGCCATTCCTGTACAATAATAAAAAGTTCTGGAGGCTGAAACTGGGTCGAGGAACAAACCAGCGAGGCCATCTGAGAGTTGCATTGTTGAGAGGACATGGATGGGGAGTAGGATTGAAATGGGACAATTAGCTTATGAGACTGCCCTCCCACCAAAAAAGGCTACCGCCTTATACTACACATGTCTCTGTGTCATTATTATTTAACTCCAAGCATTATGGCCTCCAAAACCAACTTCATGACAAGAAGCTGGAAGCTGAAGGCTGGATGCCTTATCTGGTCTTCAGGATAAGCTGAATCCTGAAGAAATAGGCTCTAATGTCAGTGGTGGAATGGACTTCAAGCAATTAAAAATCTACACTCAGTGACACATATGCTCCAACAAGGTCTTTCTCCTCCCCTCCTCCTCCTTCTTCCTCTTTCTTTTCTTTTGTTCCTCCTCCTTCTTCCTCTTCTCCTCCTCCTCCTGATTCTTCTCCTAGTTCTCCTCCTTCTCCACCTTCTACTTTTCTTCTTCCTCTTCCTCATCTTTTCCTCTTCACCTTCTTCTTCTTCCTCATTCTCTTCTTCCTCCTCCTCTTTCTCCTAATCCTTCTTTTCTCCTTCTTATTCTTTTCAAGACAGAGTTTCTCTGTGTAGTCCTGGCTATTTTGGAAATAGGTCTGTAGTCCACGCTGGCATTGACCTGAGTGCTCTTCATGCTTCTCCTTCCTGAATTCTGGGATAAAACTTATGCAATGCCACAACCTGGCCAAGGTCTACTATTTTAATCTTTCTCAAATTTCTCTTATTGGCTGAGGGTTTGGGGACAAAGTCAAAATAGTATTGGCCAAGAAGTCCCCTCCATTTCTTCTGAACAGGGAGCTGATGCTTGCCAAAGTTCTCACAGAACACTGGACAAAGCCAAATTCTAATTACAGAATCCAAAGTGCTCGATTAGACCTAAGGTCAACTCACAAGGTTCATGGAAACTCACATAATATAGGGCCGGTAACTCACCATTATCTCACCACCTCTCTCCCTTTCCCTACATAAAGCCTCTAAACAGCCCAGCTATGAGACCTCACTCACCTCCTCCTGAGAAACCAGGGAACTCATCTGAGAAGTGCCCCCAATAAACTTGACTATACTTTAATTTGGCTCAATTCAATTTACTTTGTAGATGAAGACACCTACGAAGTCCTACCATCTATGGACCAATATTCATATATTTGGGCATATGTGGGCCATTCTTATTCAAATTACCATTCCATTCCATTGTCTTGTGGCCATATCATAATACAAAACATATTAAATCTAATTTCATATGTTTCCATAATCTATCACTGTCTTTTTTGTTGTTGTTGTTGTTTTTGTTTTTTTGTTTTTTTTTTGTCTTTTGAGACAGGGTTTCTCTGTGTAGCCCTGGCTGTCCTGGACCTCACTTTGTAGACCAGGCTGGACTCGAACTCAGAAATCCTCCTGCCTCTGCCTCCCAAGTGCTGGGTTTAAAGGCGTGCGCCATCACCGCCCAGCTTATTACTGTCTTAACATAGTTTAAAACTCCTATGTCCAAAGTCTCCTCTGAGACTAGAGGCAATCTTATTTGTAACCTCCTGTAACATTAAAACTAAATAGAAGATTACATGCTTGAAACCCTGAAGCATTTAAATTAGTGAAGTAAAAACAAAATCCATACAAAAGAGAATATAACCCATTACTGTATTTCAGATAACTGCCAATATAAAATGTTTGTCTCCAGGGCTCAGTCCTTGTTCCCTTTCTCATCTTAGTCATTCTGTAGGTGGTTTCATCAATGCTCAGGATATTACATACATATAACTCACATGGCATCATGGTCCAAATCTCTTTGTACCCCTGACAATCAAGGGTAGAGGAAATGACTTCATAAAAGCCCATGGAAGATGCAGCCAGAACTGACAAGTTTCATCCACAATCTGCTCTCTCCCCATCTCCTGACCCACCCACAACAGACTCAGTGCATTAAACACATGAGGTTGCTAAGTTTTCATGTTTTATTTCCTTTCCTATTTACAAATCTTTCTTTTAATGACACAAACCACACCTTATAATCAGAAGATTAAAAAAATAAAGCCATATCTGCATCCTTATTTTCAACAGGGAAGTAAAAAGCTGCTCATAGAAACCTAAAGTTCCACAAGGGATGAAGAAATCCCAGATCCTCATGTGGTACAGGTGAGACAGGGAAGAGACACAGGTATACGGAACAGACTTAGTCCTGAGAGTTAGTCAGAGGTGCTCACTTTGTCACACTCTGCTGACAAGAGACAGCATGAGATGCCTATTACAGAAAGAGAAACTAGGGGAGTTGGATTCATAGTAGAAAAGGGGAGATCTTAAGACATTCTGTAAGACTCAGTCCCAAACATGGCAGCTCTTTTATATTGTGGAATAGAAGATATTCCGACTATTCCCTGGGAGTGGTGATACCCTAAAGAACTCAACTCAAAATGTCCCAGCCCTAAGATTCCCCCAAACCCATTAGAGCCCACATGATAGGATGATGAGTGTATTATAAGCTGGCTGTGTTCCTTCATGGGCTTCTGCCTAGTCTATCTTCTACAAGGAATCATAACCAAACATATGTACTGGCAGTCTTAGTGCAACTGCTCCTTCTTTCACCCATGGAAATAAAACAATGGGTAGTAGGCCATGAAGGCAGCAGGGACATTAAAGTCATGGAAATCCTTAATCTTAGCCTAAAGGTAGCTATTAGAACTAGGACTTCACACACAGGGAAGGATGTGAAAACCAGGAGAGATATGGAGGAGACATCTTGAGTGTCTGCTCTCAGCAGGAAACTTCACTTTTTTATGGCCTTTATTTCCCATGTTCCCATGCACAGTAGTTTGACAGCACAGAGACTCAGGCAAGGTGAGCATTTGTTTGTGATACTGCTTCCTAATTCATGTTGCCCATGAATCTACATCAGTGTGACTTTCATTAGTGTACCCCAGTGCTTGTGTATACAATTTTGTATGTTATTACCTAGTTTATGGGTTAAAGTGGCTTATGTGATATTTATAGACTTTACGTAAACATCTCTTTAAAATGTACGTAGATTTCTTGACATGAATTAAAAAATATTTTCCCAGAATTCTGATTTTGGAATTTTGATTTCTTAAGATGTAATTATTTGAGATTTATATTTAAATTATGTATTTTGAGACCAACTGTACATGATTGGTTCACCTTGATAATTCCAGTACTAGGGGGGCAAAAATTGGTGGATACCTGGAGTTTAATGGCTAGCTGTTTTTACCAAATTGGTAAGATCCCATATCAAAAAAAGATAGGATAGAAGAAGAAAGCCTGACCCCTGGCTTACATACACACATATATATCCATATACATACACAGAGATACACACAAGCATATACACATACACACATATACAGACATACATACATGCACACACACATACACATACACATATATAGAAAAATACACAAATGTACTGAACATATAGCTATATTATTCACTCAAGCACCTACATAATACAATCATAAACAGACATAGGTTGAGGTGATATTTTTACATATTTTTTTAGAAAATTTTTTATTAGATATATCCTTTATTTCCATTTCAATGCTGTCTTCATTCCTAGATTCCCCCCCTTAAAAATCTCATAAGCCATCCCCCCTCCCCCTGTTCCCCAATCAACCCACTCCTGCTTCCCTGTCCTTGTATTCCTCTACACTGCAGCATCGAGCCTTTCCAGGTCCAAGGGCCTCTCCTCCCTTTGATGTCTAACAAGGCCATCCTCTGCTGCCTATGCTTCTGGAGCTATAGGTAACTCCATGTGTACTCTTTGGTTGATTGTTTTGTCCCTGGGAGCTCTGGGAGTACTGGGTGACTCATATTGTTGTTCCTCCTATGGCACTGCAAACCCCTTCATCTCCTTGGGTTCTTTCTCTAGCTCCTCTATTAGTGACCCTGTGTTCAGTTCAATGGCTGGCTGAGAGTGTCTCCCTCAGTATTTGTAATGCAACAGCAAAGTCTCCCAGATGACAGCTATATCTGGCTCTGGTCAGCAAGCACTTATGGGCATCAATAGTAGTGTCTGGGTTTTGTAACTATATATGAGAAGGATCCCTAGGTGGTGTAGTCTCTGAATGTTCTTTCCCTCAGACTCTGCTCTACCCTTTTCTCCTTTGTATCTTCTTCTGTGTGTATTTTGTCCCCCCTTCTAAGAAGGACCAGAATTTGCATACCTTGTTCATCCTTCTTGGGAGTCATTTGTTATGTGAAATGTGCCTTCAGTATTCCAAGCTTCTAGGCTAATATCCACTTATCAGTGACTGCATACCTTGTGTGATCTTTTGTGATTGGGTTACCTCACTAAGGATGATATTTTCAAGTTCTGACCATTTGCCTAGGAATTTCGTGAATTCATTGCTTTTAATTGCAGAGTAGTATTCCATTGTGTAAATATACCACATATTCTGAATCCATTCTCCCTTGAGGGACATCTCAGTTCTTTCCAGCTTCTGGCTATTATAAATAAGGCTGCTATGAACATAGTAGAGCATGTGTCCTTATTGCATGCAGGTAAAGCCTCTGGGTATATGCCCAGGAGTGTTATAGTCCGATCCTCTGGGAGTTTCATGCCCAGTTTTCTGAGGGACCCCAAGACTGCTATCCAGAGTGGTTGTATCAGCTTGCAATCTCACCAGCAGTGAAGGAGTGTTTCTCATTCTCCACATCCTCATCAGCACCTGCTCTCTCCTGTGTTCTTGATCTTAGCCATTCTGACTGGTATGAGATGGAATCTCAGGGTTGTTTTGATTTGCATTTCCCTAATGACTAAGGATGTTGAACATTTCTTTAGGTGTTTCTCAGACATTAGATATTCTTCAGGTGAGAACTCTTTGTTTAGCTCTGTACCCCAATTTTAATAGGGTTATTTGGCTCTCTGGAGTCTGACTTCTTGAGTTCTTTGTATATATTTGATATTAGCCCTCTGTCGGATGTAGGGTTTGTAAAGATCATTTCCCAGTTTGTTGGTTGCCACTTTGTCTTTTTGATAGTGTCCTTTGCCTTTCAGAAACGTTGTAATTTTATGAGTTCCCATTTGTCAGTTCTTGATCTTAGAGCATAAGCTATGGAGTTCTGTTCAGGAAATTCTCCCCTGTGCCCATATGTTCAAGGTTCTTCCCTAGTTTCCTTTCTATTAGTTTCAGTGTGTCTGGTTTTATGTGGAGGTCCTTGATCCACTTGGAATTCTTAGTGCAAGTAGATTAGAATGGATCAATTTGCATTCTTCTGCATGCTGACCTCCAGTTGAATGAGCACCATTTTTTGAAAAGGCTATCTTTTTTCCAATGGATGGTTTTAGCTTCTTTGTCAAAGATCAAGTGACCATAGGAGTGTGGATTCATTTCTGGGTCTTCAATTCTGTTCCATTTATCTACATGCCTGTCACTATACCAATAACATGCAGTTTTTAACACTATTGCTCTGTAGTACAGCTTGAGGTCTGGGATACTGATTCCCCCAGAAGTTCTTTTACTCTTGAGAGTAGTTTTAGCTATCCTGGGTTTTCTGTTATTCCAGATGAATTTTTGAATTGCTCTTTCTAACTCTATGAAGAATTGAGTTGGGATTTTGATGGGGATTGCATTGAATCTGTATATTGCTTTTGGCAAGATGGTCATTTTGACTATATTAATCCTGCCAATCCATAAGCATGGAAGATTTTTTCCATCTTCTAAGGTCTTCTACAATTTCTTTCTTCAGAGACTCGAAGTTCTTGTCATACAGATCTTTCACTTGTTTGGTTAGAGTCATACCAAGATTCTTTATATTGTTTGTGGCTATCATGAAGGGTATCATTTCTCTTATTTCTTTCTCAGCCTGCTTATCCTTTGAGTATAGGAAGGCTACTGACTTCCTTAGTTGATTTTATATCCGGCCACTTTGCTGAAGTTGTTTATCAGCTGTAGGTGTTCTCTGGTGGAGTTCTTTGGGTCGCTTAAGTATATTATCATATCATCTGCAAATATTGATAGTTTGACTTCTTCCTTTCCAATGTGTATCCCTTTGACCTCCTTTTGTTGCCTAATTGTTCTAGCTAGAATTTCAAGTACTATACTGAAAAGATATGGAGAGAGAGGGCAGCCTTGTCTAGTCCCTGATTTTAGTGGTCTTGCTTCAAGTTTCTCTCCATTTAGTTTGATGTTGGCTACCGGTTTGCTGTAAATTGCTTTTACTATGTTTAGATATGGGCCTTGAATTCCTGATCTTTCCAAGACCTTTAGCATGAAAGGATGCTGAATTTTGTCAAATGTTTTCTCAGCATCTAATGAGATGATCATGTGGTTTTTTTCTTTGAGATTGCTTATGTAGTGGATTACATTGATGGACTTCCTTATATTCAACCATCCCTGCATTCCTTGGATGAAGCCTTCTTGATCATGGTGAACTATCGTTTTCATGTGCTCTTGGATTCGGTTAGCAAGAATTTTATTGTGTATTTTTGCATCGATATTCAGAAGAGAAATTGGCCTGAAATTCTCTTTCTTTGTCAGATCTTTGTGTGATTTTGGTATTAGAGTATTTGTGCCTTCATAGAATGAGTTGGGTAGTGTTCCTTCTGTTTCTATTTTGTGGAATAGTTTGAAGAGTATTGGTGTTAGGACTTCTTTGAAGGTCTGATAGAATTCTGCTCTAAAACCATCTGGATCTGTGCTTTTTTTGGTTGAAAGGCTTCCAAAGTCCACTTCTATTTCTTCAGGGGTTATAAGACGGTTTAAGTTGTCAATTTGATCCTGATTTAATTTTGGTATTTGGTATCTTTCTAGGAAATTGTCCATTTCCTCGAGATTTTCTAGTTGTGTTGAATACAGACTTTTGTAGTAGGATCTGATGATTTTTTTGAATTTCCTCATTTTCTGTTATCTCTCCCTCTTCGTTTCCGATTTTGTTAATTTGGATACTGTCTCTGTGCCCTCTGGCTAGTCTAAGGGCTTATCTATCTTGTTGATTTTCTCAAAGAACCAACTCCCCGTTTTGTTGATTCTTTGTATGGTTTTATTTGTTTCTACTTGATTGATTTCAGCCCTGAGATTGTTGATTTCCTGCCTTCTACTGCTCTTGGGTGTATTTGCTTCTTTTTGTTCCAGGGCTTTCAGGTGTACAATTAAGCTACTAGTGTATGCTTTATCCTGTTTTTTTTTTTGGAAGCACTGAGGGCTATGAATATTCCTTTTAGCACTGCTTTCATTGTGTTCCATAAATTAGGGTATGTTGTGCCTTCATTTTCATTAAATTTTAAAAAGTCTTTGATTTCTTTATTTCCTCCTTGATCAAGTTATCATTGAGTAGAGCATTGTTCAGCTTGCACGTGTATGTGTACTTTCTGTTGTTATTGAAGACCACCCTTATTCCACAGTGGTCTGATAGGAGGCATGGTATTAGTTCGATCTTTTTATATCTGTTGAGTTCTGTTTTGTGACCAATTATATGGTTGATTTTGGAGAAGGTACCATGAGGTGATGAGAAGAAGTGATATTCTTTTGTTTTAGGATGAAGTGTTCTAAATATATCTGTTAGTTCCATTTCGTCCAAGGCTTCAATTAGTTTCACCATATCCCTGTTTAGTTTCTGCTTTCCTGAACGATCCATTTCAGAGAGTGGGGTTTTGATGTCACCCACTATTATTGAGTGAGGTGCGAAGTGTGCTTTGAGCTTTAGTAAAGTTTCTTTTATGAATGAGGGTGCCCTTGCATTTGGAGCATAGACATTCAGAATTGAGAGTTCTTCTTGGTGGATTTTTCCTTTGACCAGTATGTAGTGTCCTTCTGTATCTATTTTGATGACTTTAGGTTGAAAGTCATTTTTATCTGATATTAGGATGGCTACTCTGGCTCGTTTCCTGGGACCATTTGCTTGTAAAATTGTTTTCCAGCCTTTTACTCTGAGGTAGTGTTTGTCTTTGACACTGAGGTGCATTTCCTGAATGCAGCAAAATTCTAGGTCCTGATTAAATATCAAGTCTGCTAGTCTATGTCTTTTTATTGGGGAATTGAGACCATTGATATTAAGAAAGATTAAAGAATAGTGATTATTGCCACCTGCTATTCTTGACGCTATTGTTATATTTGAGAGGCTATCTACTTTTTATTTCCCTAATTTCCTTCTCAGCCTGTCTATTCTTTGAGCATAGAAAGTTACTGATTTGTTTGAGTTAATTTTATATCAGGCCACTTTGGTGAAGTTGTTTATCACCTGTGGAAGTTCTCTGGTGGAGTTTTTTGGGTTGCTTAAGTATACTATCATATCTTCTGAAAATTGTGATAATTTGACTTCTTCCTTTCCAATTCGTATTCTGTTGACGTCCTTTTCTTGTCTAATTACTCTAGCTACAATTACAAGTACTATATTGAATAGATATGGAGAGAAGAGGGTAGACTTGTCTAGTCCCTGATTTTAGTCGGATTGTTTCAAGATTCTCTCCATTTAGTTTGATGTTGGCTAGTGGTTTGCTGTATATTGCTTTTATTATGTTTAGGTATGGTCCTTGAATTCCTGATCTTTCCAAGACTTTTAACATGAAAGGATACTGAATTTTGTCAAATGATTTTTCAGCATCTAATGAAATTATCATGATTTTTTTCTTGAGTTTGTTTATGTAGTGGATTATATGGATGGATTTCTGTATATTGAACCATCTCTCTATCCCTTGGATGAAGTCTACATGATTGTGGTGAATGATTATTTTGATGTGTTCTTGGATTTGGTTGGCGAGAATTTTATTGAGTATTTTTGCATCAATAATCCTAAGAGAAATTGGTCTGAAGTTTTTTTTTGTTGGATCTTTGTGTGATTTTGGTATCAGACAAATTGTTGCTTCATAGAACGAGTTGGGTACTGTTCCTTCTTTTTCTACTTTGTGGAATAGTTTGAAGAGTACTGATGTTAGGTCTTCTTTGAAGGTCTGATAGATTGTGCACTAAAACCATCTGGTCCTTTGCTTTTTTTTTATCTAGGAGATTTTCAATGACCAGTTCTGTTTCTTAAGGGGTATGGTACAGTTTAGATCGTCTATCTGATCCTGATTCAAGTTTGGTAGTTGGTATCTGTCTAGGAAATTGTCCATTTCTTTCAGATTTTTTTTTTTTTTTGATTTTCCGAGACAGGGTTTCTCTGCATAGTCCTGGCTGTCCTGGAACTCGCTCTGTAGACCAGGCTGGCCTCGAACTCAGAAATCTGCCTGCCTCTGCCTCCCAATCATTCAGATTTTCAAGTTGTTCTGTATATAGGTTTTTCTTGTAGGATCTGATGATTCTTTTTAGTTTTCAGTTTCTGTTGTTATATCTTTCTTTTCATTTCTGATTTTGTTAATTTAGATACTCTCTCTGTACCCTCTTGTTTGTCTGGATAAGGGTTTATCTATCTTGTTGATTTTCTCAAAGAACCAGCTCCTGTTTTTGTTGATTCTTTATATGCTTCTTTTTGTTTCTATTTGGTTGATTTCAGCCCTGAGATTGATGATTTCCTGCCTTGTACTCATCTTGGGTGTATTAGCTTCTTCCTGTACTAGAGCATTCATGCTGTTAAGCTAGTAGGGAATGCTCTCTCCAGCTTCTTTATGGAGGCACACAGAGCTATGAGTTTTCCTCTTTGGACTGCTTTCATTGTGTCCCATAAATTTGGGTATGTTTTGCCTTCATTTGCATTAAATTCTAAAAGTCTTTGATTTATTTCCTAATGTCTTCCTTGACTAAGGTATCATTGAGTAGAACATTTTTCATCTTCCATGTGCATGTGGTATTTCTGTTGTTTTTCCTCCTATTGAAGACCACCCTACTCCATAGTGATCTGATAGGAGGCATGGGATTAGTTCAAAATTCTGATATCTATTGAGATCTGTTTTGTGACCAATTATATGGTCGATTTTGAAAAAGGTACCCTCAGGTGCTGAGAATAAGTTATAATCTTTTGATTTAGGATGAAATGTTCTTTGGATATCTGTTAAATCCTTTTGGTCCAAAACTTCATTTAGTTTTACTGTGTCCCTGTTTATTTTGTGTTTCCCTGATCTGTCCATTGAGGAGAGTGGGGTGTTTAAGTCACCCACAATTATTGTGTGAGGTGCAATGTGTGCTTTGAGCTTTAGTAAAGTTTCTTTTACAAATGAGGGTGCCCTTGCATTTGGAGCTTAGATGTTCAGAATTGAGAGTTCTTGGTAGATTTTTCCTTTGACGAGTATTGTATCCTTCCATTCTTTTTTGATGACATTTGATAGAAAGATAATTTTATCTGATATTAGAATGGCTACTCCAGCTTGTTTCTTGGGACCATTTGCTTGGAAAATTGTTTTCCAGCCTTTTACTCTGAGGTAGTGTTTGTCTTTGACACTGAGGTGTGTTTCCTGTATGCAGCACAATGCTGGCTCCTGTTTATGCGTCGAGTCTGTTAGTCTATGTCTTTTTATTGGGGAATGAATCCATTGATGTTAACAGATATTAAGGAATAATGATCGTTGCTTCCTGTTATTTTTGATGTTCTTTTTATGTTTGTGTGTTTATCTTCTTTTTGGTTTGTTGAAAGACGGTTACTATCTTGCTTTTTTTAGGGTTTAGTTGTCCTCCTTATATTGGAGTTTTCCATCTATTATCCTTTGTAGGGTTGGATTTGTGGTAAGATATTGTGTAAATTTGGTTTTTACATGGAATATCTTGTTTTCTCCATCTATGGTGATTGAGAGTTTTTCTAGGTATAGTAGTCTTGGCTGGCATTTTTGTTCTCTTAGGGTCTGTATGAGATCTGCCCAGGATCTTCTTGCTTTCATGGTGATATTTTTACTTATTAAAAGTTGTTCCTCACACATTCTAACTATAGAGTCTGCTTTCTATTCTGCAGGAATCTGCAGTACAGCTCCAGGCACCCTTCGTCCTAATAGACCCTGACCTACTCTATTGCATTATTTAACTCTAACACGCGTTGGTAATCTGAGCTACCATGTTTGCTGAAGTCCAGGAGTTCAGGTTCTCATTCAGGGTAATATGATGTGAGCTATCATAGGCAGTCTAATAGAGTGTTCTAAGAAGGCATATATCTGGCCCTACCTTGCAGGTAATTATCCTCTGCTGGATGTGAGAGCCTGGCAGCAGCCTGCCTGGCAGCCTGGGCTACTCCACCTGCTCTGCCCACTCACAGCATTTGGACCTAAAATGAAAATGAAGCCAGTTCAGGATTTCTGAGGGTTCTGAGGTCCTCTTCTGTATACTGAACCCAGGACCAGTGGCTACTCTGGCTCGGCAGTTGGGACAGTCAGAGACTTAGCCAAGCCTTGGTCACTCACCTTCTTCACTCTGGTTGTAGTATCAGAGCACAATCCAAAGGCTCTGGATCTTTGGCAGTGTTCTTTTCTTTTTTTTTTCCTTTTCCTTTTCTTTTTTCTTTTTGATTTTTTACATAGGGTTTCTCTGTGTAGCCCTGGATGTTCTGGAACTCACTCCTTACACCAGGCTGGCCTCAAACTCAGAAATCCACCTGCCTCTGCCTCCCAAGTGCTGGGATTAAAGGTGTGTGACACCCCTGCCCCATACCTTTTATTAGGGGGGGCAATGTTCTTGAGTCTGTGTTTCCGTTCCTCCCAATACTTTGGCCCTTCCTTCTTCATCCATGTCTCACATGGCTCCATCCTAACAATTGCCTCATTGTTACCAAAATGCTGAAACTGCATGTTGTCCACATAGTCAATAGAATTGTACTAGGTCTCCCCAGGGTTAGGACATGACAGGGAAGTGTGGAAACAGTGCAGTGAATGTGAGCCTAGGGCAGGAGCAGGGTGTCATCAGGACCCTACTCTGAGAACTGCGGGCACGTGCACTTGGCCTGAGTGGGAGTGAGGATGGGTTGGGGCTTGGCACTGAGATGCAAACTGGAAGGAAGATGGGACTCTGTCTTATCTGCCCCAGGCAATGTTGCAGACTAGGAGGAAAATGGGGCTCCAGTAGAACAGACAGTCCCACATTGACTGAGCTCTGTGGAGTTTCTAGGTGGGGCAGGTAATGAGGCAAGGGATCCACCTGTTTCCCTCATTATGACAGGCCTCCTGGGAAATGGGCAGACTTGGAGAATGGGGGAGGGGCAGGCACTCCACATCTGCCCCAGGTGGAGTTGCAAACCAGAAGACAGTGCTGCAGAGCTGATAGTCCCTGCATATGGTGGATCTGTGGGTATCCCAGTTGGGCCAGGTATTTGGGAAGGGGTTTCACGTGTGTCCCTGGTTAGGGCAGACCTCCTGAAAGAAAGGCAGGCTTTTTTGTATGGGAGAGGGGCAGGCATGCCAGATATGCCCTAGATGTAGTTTTTTGACTTTCAAATAACATGGGAGGCATTGGAGGGTTTAGAGCATTAGACAGATTATCAGTAATCCCAGATAGGTTTTAAAAGCAGTGTTACTTGGACATGAATGGAAATAATATCATTCTAAGACTCCATATGTATTTTATACTTATTAGTAAATTCCAACGGAACATTGTTTTTTTTTCTACCAGTCACTTATGATAGTAATGAGTGAGTAAAATGATTGAGCATTTTAATTCCACACAACCTTTGTTTTCTGTAAGACTTGCAAAGTTTGGAGAATATAAGTATGCATGTATTCTAATTTCAAGAAATCTCCAATGATCATATGTTATGTTGAAGGAGATAAATGTGAATCTCTTCTTAGAATAACCAACTGTAGAATTGTTGAAATTTCTACTTCATGACCTTCTATGTTTCATTGTTTCCCTAGGTTGTCTAGCATGTCATCATTAGAAAAGATTTACATATTTTCTTCTTGTTAATCTGATCAGAACATTATAATTCTTGAATTCACTCATATTACTAAGAGGAGGGAAGAAATAAGATAATTACTGGAACTTCACAGTTCTAGCTGGTGCCTGTATATACCTAGAGGCACAAAAACATTATTCCCATGATCTTGGGAATGGGCCAGCTCTTCTATATATTACCAACCTCTATCCATCTTTATTAGAGTGCAAATGGACTTTTACTAATTTCACATGTTGTCTTGGTTGTCAGAAATAGTTGAATATGTCCTAGCTGACTTTGATGCATGGTACTTGTAGAGCTATTTATGAATGGTGAAAATCATCTTCAAATATTGCAAAACTTGAATGAGCAATAATTAGGAGAATGGAACAAGAATTCTTATTTAGATAGAGTTAGGTTTGCAGTGCTGTCAGAATCTTATGGTAGATAATTAATGAACCGAACATATGTTTGGATTTATACTTATTTAGAAAAGTGCTATTTAAAACTCATACATCAGTCAGAGTGGTCTTATTTGAGGCCAGGAAATATTATGGGCTTATGTACACTATTCAAATTTTCCTTAGTTAAGAAGGTAAATCAATGTCTAGAAATAAATCATGAAGTAAATATCTCTCTGCATTCACTTCTGAATTATGGCCTAAATTTATGAATGTTTAGTGATTTTATTCTGCAAATATTATTCAGGAAAAATTCTCAGTGGAAAGTTATTGCAGATTTGTCACTAATGAGTAACTTTGGGAACTGAATCTCTAAGGTCAAGAAATAATGTTTCTCTAGGCAAATCTTTTCTGATCCCAAGGGAGGTAATACAGACTACACTTCCAGACTCCTTCATCTCTGTTTCCATATATGTCTCAGCAATGATTAGAAAGTGCAAGATGCTTGTATGTCTAAGACCATTGGGCAAAGTAGATGGTTCTAAGTTCATGATTGATTAGTGGATGTTAAAGAAGTCAGAAGGTAAGTGGGAAATGTGGTATTTTATGGAGTACTAGGTCATATTTCAGACTGGAACATAGAAGATGCCATATAGGACATTTTCCCATTTGTATGTTAGTTTTCAAAGTTGCATGTAAATAATCCCACATAAAAGAAAATATGTTTCACAGTAAAAATTCTATGAAGCACTGATGTTATTTATTATATCACACACACACATGTTTGAGGAAAAAATCCTGAATTGAAAACTTGAATCGAGTGATTGGTTTACAGATATATGAAGCATGAAGCTGCAACTAGCAGAGAGATAAACAAGATTAATTTAAAACTAATCTGTATCTCAAAGAGACATACAAAATTTGAGTATAAAAGTAATTTAAAATAGGAGGAGAAACCACACAAGGAGAAAGATGATGAGTCAGAGAGGTCACTAGAAACAAGGAGAGTATTGTAAGTACTTTGAAAGTCAGACAAAAGATCTGAAGTGAAAACAAAGGGTTTTCAATTGATCTGTGTTTTGAGAAATCAAATAATCACTTGATTGAAATTTAAACCTGACTTTGATGAGAGTTATATTGTGAAATACAAGTAAATGTATTTGCTTTAAGAGGGTTCAAGAAAGCACAGAATTAATACTTTTGGATTTTAAGGCAAATAGGGATTGATACAGGAGTGTTTGGATAAATACATCATAAAAAAATAGAAAAATGAGGCAATAGCTCTATTAGCCAAGGGACCGTCACTTATTACTATGTAGTCCATCTGAATATGTCTTTAGATGCAACCTCATATGCTGAAGTAGTTTTCAGATATCACAGTACTGAGTCTTAGTTGCTCTGAGTTCCAATGAGATCTATATATTTGGTGCTGCTAATTGCAGCATGAGTTGGTGGAAACACAGACTCTCATCTCACAACAGTCTCTTAAGTCAGAATATCTGTGGTGGAGTGTGACACCTGTGACTTAACAGCAGCTCCAGGTGAGTATACAGTGTGACACCTGAGAGTTTGTAGCATGTCCAGGTGAGTGTGCTTTGTGACACCTGTTACTTAACTGCATTTCCAGATGGGTGTCACCTTTGTGAATCTTTGTGCTTCTCATTCTTATTTAGAAACATATTCCTAAAAACTTATTTCTCTGTATTCTAAACCATATGTACATTGACACAACTAGATATGTGAGCATACAGAAGTTAATAACCATGTACATGAAAATTAAAAGAAAAAGGATATTGTAGTCATCCTCTATGCATCGTCTGTCTTTCAAATACAGCTCATCATTTACAGGTAATATAACGTGATCCAGCTTTTTTCTTAAAAAAAACCATACTTCTCAACTGTTTATATGCTCTTTACTATAAAGTATGAAAGGATAATGAGAAACAACTAAAATTATAAGATCTCCCCATCTATGTGGGGAATTAACCCCTACATTATTTAATGGGAAGAATGTGTGTTCCTAATGAACTACAAAGACAGCTCTCTCTCTCTCTCTCTCTCTCTCTCTCTCTCTCTCTCTCTCTCTCTCTCTCTCTCTCTCTCTCTCTCTCTCTCATTCTACTTTGGTCCCCTTTATAATATTTGAATCTTCATGTACGTTTACACCAATTCAAACACATATGTATGTATGTTACAATCTAGAATCTACATTTGAGAGAGAATTTGAGTTTTCTGCTGTTCTGAGTTTGTATCATTTCATTTAGTACAATTATTTTCAGGAACATCCACTTACTTGAAAAATTTTATCTCAATATTCTTTATCAGTGATTACAATCTTATTATGTGTATATTCCATATTTGTTTTTATTGAAAATAGATTTTTCTGTCATATAATACATCCTGATCTCAGTTTCTCATCCCTTCAGCTTTCCCATCTCTCCCACCTCTGCCACATCCCTCTTCCAACAGAGCCAGTCCTTCTCAGTTTCCCTTCAGAAAGAAGCCATTCTCTAAAATACAACAATCACACACAACAATATAAGATACAAAAAGATAAGGCTGTCTATTACAGTCACAAGATGGACTTCTTTCTAGATCTACATTGTTAACCCATTCTTCTCACAAAAGAAAGAGTAAAAACCTGATTAAACACAATGTACCATGACAAAAAATATGGCTGTGATCTGACAAGAGTGGGAGTCATAATAAAAAAAAGAAAAGAAAGAAGGAAAGTAAGAGAGGAAGTAAAATTGGACAAAGTGTTGGAATATACTTTTTGTGAGCCTACATTTTACTAGTACATAATATAATTTTCTCAACACTTTTAAGATATCCTTTCATTACCTTGATGCATTTTTCAAAACCATTATTGTCTTTGGTACAGAGTCATATTTTTCTTATTCTGACTGTCCTTGACTAGGTCCTAGGGAGGCAACATCCAGTGTATCATCTTATCCTAAAGACAAGAAATAATTGTTACAAAAGTCATGTTTTCTTTGATCTTTTAAAACAGGAATTATGGCCTGTACGCTCAGAAAATTCACATGTAACAAAGAAGGAAAAAAATTTTATGTCACAGAGACTACAAAACTCATTCAGACAATATCAACCTAAGCACCAGATCATCCTATTTGTATAATTAAGCAGAGATAAGATAATATAAGGTAACATATTCAATAACAGTTTAGAAGTGGACAAGGGGATAAAATTTTAATACAATCAAAGCCCTGGACAAATTTGACTAAAGATGAAGAAGTTCCTTAGCTGAGATTATCTATGGTGATTAGTGTTAATAAGAGTGTATGCTATCTGGAGAATTGGAAAAGACTCTGGGTGATCAGTCAGAAAGACAAATCTGGCTAGCTAGAGCTGGGAGAGATGGGCAGAGGCATGCCCATGAGTTCCCAGTAATCAGGCACAGTACAGTATATGTAATTATTGGGAAGGAAGAGATGTTAGACATATTTGAGCAAGAGGTATTTGAGCAGTAGAATCAAGGCAAAACTGAAATGTTTGCAACTTGAATAATAGTAATTATAGTACAATAAGTGAAGCCAGTTATATGGTTGATTCAATAAGCTTTGACTGAATTGATGAGAAAATGTCCAGTTAAGGTAAAAAAAAGGTGATCAAGGGGTTGAAATGTAGAGGACTTTGAGGAAAACAGTGCTATAACACTTCTTACATATGTGGGAATGAAATACCTAGATGTACCGTAGGTAAATACACAAAGATTAGACACTACTGGTTTAAGAAGAATTACCAGAAATCACAAACATGCACTTTTCAAATGATCCTGTTTTTTGTTGCACTCTGCTGTGTATCAGAGAAGTTCTTCTTTTACTTCACAATTGATCCAAAAGGGATCATTTTTCATTAATATGTTTGTAATATTATGTTAGCAACAGAAATTGACCAAGATAGATAATGGTACTGAGAAGAGTGAATCTTGCTGAAAGCTCATTCATTGTGGGCAGTGAGTCATGATAGAGTTTATGAGGCATCCTGAGTTCAAAATACTTAGAGCCTTAGAAGACTAGGATTTAAACAGTTTCATTAAAAATATGTTTATACAGACACCTTCTTCTAAACAAATAAGTAACACAATTTTATTATATTTTTTTTTGAAGAAACTCCCTTTGCAGCATTGTGAACAATGCATTATTTGAGGCTAAGTGGTCACAGTATGTCTTTCAGGAAACAGCAATCCCAAGACAAATATTCTTGGGACTATTGTACTTTGTTTGCTGAAGCTCCAACTACAGTGTTGAATCTATGGATGGACAGGAACTGTCAACCAAGCATTATGCTACATACTAATAAAAGGCCTGTCCCTTCAATTGAATCAGATTCAAACAGATTCACAGGAAAGTCGTTATTCAATCAAAAACCACAATGATTAAACAGCATATTTTTCATGAAGAAAATTCCTGGAAGCCACTCAAAATTGTCTTTGTTTCCCTAGGGAACCATTTTTAAAGAACTCTGAGTTTTGTTCCTCCCTTTGCTATTCTATTTTCTATTGCTCAAGAGGGATTTTGAGGAAGATCTATTGACAAGGGACCAGGTCTGGGTTGGTGCCAATTCTTGCCTGCAGTGAGAGAATTGTCTTCATGCCAATTTCATCTTTAATAACAAGACCCAGGATGAACTGCAGTCGAGCTCCTGGCTTTATCCTCTTGGGACTATCCAGGGAACCAGAGAAATGGCAGCCCTTCTTTAGCATCTTCCTAGGTTTCTACTTGATGGGAGTTTTAGCGAACCTGCTACTTTTGTTAGCTATTGTGGCTGATGTCCACCTCCACACTCCCATGTATTTCTTCCTCAGTCAGCTCTCACTTGTGGATCTTTGCTTCCTCAACACCACAGCCCCTAAAACACTGGAAGCTCTGTGGACTGGAGATGGATCAATATCATTCTCTGGATGCCTGACTCAGTATTACTTCTTTGCTGTCTTTGTTGACATGGATAACCTGCTTTTGGCAGTCATGGCTATTGATCGCTATGCTGCTATCTGCCACCCACTCCTCTACCCACTTCTCATGACTCCTTGTAGATGTGAAGTTCTTGCCAGTGGGTCGTGGGGAGTAGCTCATTGTGTGTCTCTGGTCTGTACCTTATTGCTCTCTCAGTTATATTTTCGAACCAATCAAGGAATACCTCATTTTTTCTGTGATTCTTGGCCTCTCTTATGGCTTTCCTGCTCAGACACTCACCTCACTGAGGGCCTGATGATGATTTTGTTTGGAGTTTTGGGAATCAGTGCAGTTCTCTGCATTATAAGTTCCTATGGTTTTATTTTTTATGCTGTGGCTAGAGTTCCATCAGCACAGGGGAAAAGGAAAGCCTTGGCCACATGCAGTTCCCACCTCTCTGTAGTCTTCCTTTTCTATAGCACAGCCTTTGCTACCTACCTCAAGTCCCCATCTAGTTCAGACTCCCCTGGAGATGTGATAGCTGCTGTTATGTATACCTTGGTAACTCCCACTCTGAACCCCTTCATTTATAGTCTGAGAAATAAGGATGTAAAGAGTTCATTGAGAAGGATCCTGAACATGGAGAAAATTCAGAATTAAAGATTATTATGCAGGAAGGACAACTCCACACATTGCTACCACACATGAAAAATGAGACAGTTAACACCGTGGTTCATGCGATAATTACGTGATTACTATGGCTAATCTTCAGTGTTAACTGGATTGAATTTGGAATTATACTGAACCACTCTGTTTGTGCTTTTCTGTGTGTCTCTGTATAGATGTCACTGAGTAGGAAAGATCCATTGTAAATTTTCTTGGCACCATCCAGCCCCTAGAATCCACCTTGTTTGATAATGGAGAAAGGTAAAACAAAACTTACTGTCATTATTCATCCCTTTTTGCTTGTTGATCATCGATGTAATGTGACTTGTGACCCCATCTGCCTGCTGTGCTTTTCTCATTCTAATGTATTATATTCTTCAAACCATGAATAAATATGTAATTTTCATTTCTAAATTGCTTCTCAGGAATTTTGCCACACCAATCAGATAGGTAAAACAATCAATGATCTGCTGGAAATTATACTGTTGGGTTTTATAGTCTTTAATTTTTTCTTATATTCATATTCCTGATGCATGGATTTCCATTGTAATCTTTACCATCATTGGACAATTGTTGGAATTCCTACCAGTGGTTTAATAAAATTATCCCCCTGATGTCCTTACTGGTTTTATTGTCTCTCCTGTTCTGGAGATCTAGTGAATTAAAGGGTTTCAGTCTTTTTCTAATATCCTTATTCCTGCTGACCTTGGATGCCACTGCTAAGTCCTCCTAAATGTAGTTTAATGTTGTTCACAGTACTTAAATTACAAGTAAGAGGTTAGGATCCTGGTGAGTCTAACAAAAATCCAAGTCATTAGGAACAGGAAGAGAAAGAATATAATTTTATTCTATCATTTAATGGAGGTATATCACAGGATTCCTTTTAAAATAATTCATTATTATTGTTATCATGTGGGTATTTATATATAAAGTTACTTATAACCTATCATTTTATGGAATAGCATATTGCAAAGTGCATCTTCAAGTTTGCATTCTCAAAATAAATAGGAACAATAGGAAAGACTCTTTAAAACTCATACAAAGATGAAATAAGTGAACATTGTTCCAGATTTATGTTTGTATTGGTGTCGTGTTTCTATAGTTATTTTTAGTCAATCATTAGCAGCAGTGCTATATACTGGAACAGTCTACAGAGTAACAATTCAGTCCATGTCTTCATTTTGTGATGTTCAAACCAGAGCAGCTTCTGCTGTATGCAGTCAACAACTCACAGTAATTCATATAATCTTTTAAAATAACATGAGTAATTTGTTTAACTCTAACCTTCCCTCCCCATGAGCATAGTTCAGAAGACCTAAAGTGGAATTCTGAGAAACATCATAATTACTCCTTCTCCAGCCCATTGTGAGAGACTTTTCAATCAAGTCACTGCAAATCAAATGGAAAATCTTTCCTGCCCTCCTTCTTAAATCATATTTCAGTTGTGTTGCCATAGAGAAGTCTTCTTAGTGCCTGTTGTACCTCCTGTTTATTTAAGCTATAGATGCCAGGATTGAAGATGGGGGTGACCACTGTGTAGAGCAGGGCAATGACCTTGGAGAGGAATTGGTAATGGACAGCAGAGGGCACAGTGTACAAGACCATGAGTGTTCCATAAAATGTGGACACCACAGTCAGGAGAGAGGAGTATGTGGAGAAGGCCTTGGTCTTCTGGCTATAGAGGGAATTCTCTGTACTCTCACCATAATATGAGTACAGGAGATTTGAACCAGTCAAAGGGGAAAGTCAAAAAATCAAATGAGAGGAAAAAAATATAGTCACCTGGAATATTTGGGTACCTTGTCAAGCCAGGACCATCATGGGTGAGAAATCAAAGGAAAAATGATCAATTAAGTTGGGACCACAGAACTTCAGTTGGGCCATAAGAGCAACTACTAGTCCATCTACCCTCATGCCAAACAGTCAGACTGTGAGCACCAACTCAAGGCACCACTGAGGCCCTATCAGGAGTGGGCATCATAGGGGGTGACAAATTTTAAGGTAATGATCAATTTGATAGCCATTTTTCTTTAAATATTATTGTTATGTATGTATGTATGTATGTATGTGTATAGGTATATATATTTATGCACACATATATACAAAATCTGCTGAGTCCACTTTTGTTTTTTATGTATGTATAGTTTCACTACCCTGTATTGGAAAACCAAAGAATGCCTATATTCCTGGAGGAGTCTAATACTTCTTCATCCAGAAATTATCAGCTGTCCATACTTCTTTTCTGGGGGTGGGACCCCACACAAATTTCTCCCTTTCATGTTGATATTACAGATGTTCCTGTCCTTTTTATGGAGCCATTTCTAGAGGACACTTTTTCAGAACAGATCATCTGGCATTCTAACTCTTACCATCTTTTCACCTCCTCCTGAGTTGTTCACTGTATCACAGAGACAGGAGCTGTGATGTAGACATCCACTGGAGCTGAGATCCCTGTGATAGGTTCAATTTTGTTGTATGTACAGTTGTGGTTTTCTTTGATAATCTCTGTGGTAGTTTGAATATGCTTGGCTCACAGAGTGGTCCTATTATGAGGTGTGGCCTTGTTTGGGTAGGTGGGGTACTTGCTGGAGGAACTGAGTCCCTGTTTGGTTGGGATTTGAGTCCCTCCTTCTAGCTGCCAGTGAGACAGCTTTAGTTTGCCTTCAGAATAAGATGTAGAACTCTCAGGTTCTCCAGCACTATGTCTGTGTGGATGCTCTCATGCCTTCTACTATGATGATAATGAATTGATCCTCTGAACCTGTAAGTCAGCCCCAATTAAATATTGTCCTTTATAAAAGTTGCCTTGGTCATGGTGTCCCTTTACAGCAATGGAAATCGCAACTAAGACAATCTTCATTTGTTGCAAAGAGAGGTTTCTTTGATGAAGAATAGTACTTTTATTTATCTGTGGGTATAAGGAGAAGACTTAGAATGTAGAAAGGAATAATGTTTTTATTATTATATGTTTTTCTTTTATTGATAATAGATTTTCTTTCTTTTCTTAAAAAGCATGTTCTTTTATTGAAAAAGAAAGTAAAAGCATTTTATTATAATATTGAAAATTTACATGGAAAATATTTCTGGTAAAATAGAAGAGGTATATAGAAAAATACCTTAAAATTGACAATTTTCACAGAAAATAAAGGAGTAAAATGGTAGACATAAAAAACATTGCTAAATTAAATGAAAAAAGAATTAGAAACATTTTTGATAGAATTAAAGATTTATGTGGAAAATATTTCTGATAAAATTGTAGAAAAATGTAGAAAAACATGTTAAAATTAAAGATTATCATGGAAAATTTAATATAGATATAATAATGGCAGGCATGAAAGTATTCCTACATTGACTGAAAGTGGAATTATCAACATTTTCTGATAAAGGTGATGATTTACATGGAAAAATATTTCTGATAAATTTCAGGAACTATATTGAAAAATATGTTCAAATTGAAGATCACTATGGAAAATTATGCAGATACAATTGTAGGCATAAAGTAATTCTAAGTTGATTGAAAGTGGAATTATAAACATTTTCTGTTAAAATCAAAGATTTACATGGAAAATATTTCTGATAAAATTCAAGAAATATATAGAAAAACATGTTAAAATTGACTATTTCATGGAAAATTATATGGATAAAACGGTAGACGAAAAAAGACTTTCTAAATTAATTGAAGATCGAATTAAAAACATTTTGCGATAAATTCAGAGATTTACATGGAAAACATTTCTGATAAAATAGAATAAATATATAGAAAACATGTCAAAATTGAAGATAATCACGAAAAAAGATGCAGATAAGATGGTAGACATAAAAAAATTACTAAATTACTTGAAAGAGGAATTACAAGTATTTTCTGATAAAATTGAGGATTTACATGAAAAATACTTCTGTTAGTTTATGTCTTTTTTTGGGAAATAGAGTGCATTGATGTTAAGAGATATCAAAGAAGAGTGATTGTTTTTTTTCTTAGATATATACTTTATTCACATTTCAAATGATTTCCCCTTTCCAGGTTCCCCACTCCCAAATGTCCCATGAGCCCTCTCCCCTACCCCAGGTCCCCAATCAACCCCCTCATGCTTTCCTGTCCTTATCTTCCCCTACACTGCTTCATCTAGCCTTTCCACGACCAGGGGCCTCTCCTTTCTACTTCTTTGGCATCATTTGATATGTTGATTGTGTCTTTCATATTCTGAGCTTCTGGGCCAATATCCACTTATCAGTGAGTGTATACCATGTGTGTTCTTTTGTAATTGGGTTACCTCACTCAGGATAATATTTTCTAGTTCCACCCATTTGCCTAGAAATTTCATGAATCCGTTGTTTTTAATAACTGACTAGTATTCCATTGTGTTAAATGTACCACATTTTCTGTATCCATTCCTCCATTGAGGGACATCTGGGTTCTTTCCAGTGTCTGGCTATTATAAATAGGCTCTGCTATGAACAGAGTGGAGCATGTGTCCTTATTACATGCTGGAGAATCCTGTGGGTATATGCCCAGAAGTGGTATAGCAGGGTCCTCCAGTAGTATCATGCCCAGTTTTTTGAGGAACCAAAAGACTGATTTCCAGAGTTGTTGTAACAGCTTGGAATCCCACTAGGAGTGGAGGAGTGTTCCTCTTTCTCAACACCTTCACCACCACCTGCTGTCTCCTGAGTTTTTGATATTAGCCATTCTGACTTGTGTGAGGTGAAATCTCAGGGTTGTTTTGATTTGCATTTCCCTGATGACTAACGATGTTGAACATTTCTTTAGGTGCTTCTCAGCTATTCGATATTCTTCAGGTGAAAATTCTTTGTTTAGCTCTGGACCCCACTTTATAGAAGAGTTATTTGGCTCTCTGGAGTCTGCCTTCTGAAGTTCCTTGTTTATTAGCCCTCTGTCGGATGTAGGGTTGACAAAGATCTTTTCCTAATTTGTTGGTTGCCATTTTGTCCTTTTGACAGTCTCCTTTGCTTTACAGAAACTTTGTAATTATGAGGCCCCATTTGTCAATTCTTGATCTTAGAGCATAAGCTATTGATGTTCTGTTCAGGAAATGTTCCCTGTGCCCATGTGCTCACGGCTCTTCCCCAGTTTCTTTTCTATCATTTTCTGTGTGTCTGGTTTTATGTGGAGGTCCTTGATCCACTTGGACTTGAGCTTAGTACAAGGAGATCACAATGGATCAATTTGCATTCTTCTGGAGGTTGCCAGTTAAACCAGCACCATTTGTTGAAAATGCTGATAAAATTGAAGATTTACATGGAAAATATTTCTGATAAAATTGAAAAAAAATATGGAAAAATATTGAAATTGAAGATTATCATGGAAAATTATCCAGATAAAATGGTAGGAATAAAAATATTCCTAAGTTGATTGAAAGTGAAATTATAAACATTTTCTGATCAAGAAGTTAGACTCCAGAGAGCCAAATAACCCTATTAAAATTGGGGTACAGGGCTAAACAAAGAGTTCTCACGTGAAGAATATCTAATGGCTGAGAAGCACCTAAAGAGATGTTCATCATCTTTAGTCATTAGGGAAATGCAAATCAAAACAACGCTGAGATTCCATCTCACACCAGTCAGAATGGCTAAGATCAAAAACACAGGAGACAGCAGTTGTTGGCGAGGATGTGGAGAAAGAGGAACACTCCTCCACTGCTGGTGGGATTGCAAGCTGGTATAACCACTCTGGAAAGCAGTCTGGCGGTTCCTCAGAAAACTGGACATGACACTCCTGGAGGATCCGGCTATACCACTCCTGGGCATATACCCAGAGGCTTTACCTGCATGTGATAAGGACACATGCTTCACCATGTTCATAGCAGCCTTATTTATAATAGCCAGAAGCTGGAAAGAACCCAGATGTCCCTCAACAGAGGAATGGATTCAGAAGATGTGGTATATTTACACAATGGAATACTACTGCAATTAAAAACAATGAATTCACGAAATTCCTAGGCAAATGGTCAGAACTGGAAAATATCATCCTTAGTGAGGTAACCCAATCACAAAAGAACACACTAGGTATGCAGTCACTGATAAGGGGGTATTAACCCAGAATCTTGGAATACCCTAGACACAATTCGCATATCAATAGATTTCTAAGAAGATGGAAGGAGAGACCCCTGGTCCTGGAAAGACTGGATGTAGGAGAACGCCAGGACAGAGAAGAGAGAGGGGGGTGAATGGGGAAAAGAGGGAGGGAAGGGTCTTATGGGACTTTCGGGGAGGGAGGAAACGGGAAAGGATTTTGAATGTATATAAAAAAAACTTAGAAAATAAAATTAAAAAAAATATTCCTAAGTTTTCTGAAAGTGGAATTATAAACACTTTCTGGTAAAATTGAAGATCTACAAGGAAAATATTTCTGAAAAAATTTAAGAAATGTATAGAAAAACATGTTAAAACTATTACATGGAAAATTATATAGATAAAATGGAAGGTATAAAAATGTTCCTAAGTTGATTGAAAGTAAAATTATAGACATTGTCTGATAAAACTGAAGATCCATATGGAAAATACTTCTGACAAAATTGAAGAAAAATACAGAAAAACGTTAAAATTGAAGATTAACATGGAAAATTATACCGACAAAATGGTAGGCGCAAAAACATTCCTAAATTGATGGAAAGTAGAACTACAAAAACCCCCCGCCCCGACGAAATCGAAGATCTACATGGAAAACGCCTCCGACAAAGTCGAAAAAATACACAGAAAAAATGTTAAAATTAAAGATTATCATGGAAAATAATACCGTCAAAATGGTACACACAAAAAACATTACTAAATTGAAAGAGGAGTCACAAATATTTTCTGATAAAATTGAAGATCCACATGAAAAACATCTCTGTTAGACAATGTTTTTGCTGGGGAATTGAGTCTATTGACATTATAAGATATTAAGGAATAGTAATTGTTGCTTCCTCTTATTTTTGATGTTCTTTTTATATTTGTGTGGTTACTTTCTTTTGGGTTTGTTGGGAAAAGATTACTTTCTTGCTTTTTTTCTAGAGTGTAGTTTCCCTCCTCATGTTGGCATTTTCTATCTATTATCCTTTGTAGGACTGTATTTGTGGAAAGATATTGTGTAAATTTGGTTTTATCATGGAATATCTTGGTTTCTCCATCTATGGTAATTGAGAGTTTTGCTGGGTATATCAATTTAGGAATATTTTAATTCCTACCAATTTATCTATATAAATTTCTTCAATTTTATTAGAGATATTTTCCATGTAAATCTTCAATTTTATCAGAAAATAGTTTTACTTCTACTTCCAATCAATTTAAGAATATTTTTATTCCTACCATTTTATCTGTATAATTTTTCCATGAAATAGTCAATCTTAACGCGTTTATCTATATAAAAATTTTATCAGAGATATTTTCCATGTATATTTACACAATGAAATACTACTCAGCAATTAAAAACAATGAATACATGAAATTCTTAGGTAAATGGGGAACAGGGGGAGGGAAGAGGGCTTATGGGACTTTTGGGGAAGGGTGGAACCGGGAAAGGGGAAATCATTTGGAATGTAAATAAAGAATATAGAAAATAATAAAAAGGAAAATGCTGTCTTTTTTTTTTCACTAGATTGTTTTAGCTTCTTTGTCAAAGATTAAGTGACCATAGGTGAGTGCGTTCATTTCTGAGTCTTCAATTCTATTCCATTGATCTACATGTCTGTCACTGTACCAATACCATCCAGTTTTTAACACTGTTGCTCTGTAGTACTGCTTGAGATCCCGGATACTGATTCCCCCAGAAGTTCTTTTATTGTTGAGAATAGGTTTAGCTATCCAGGGTTTTTTGTTATTTCAGATGAATTTGAGAATTGCTCTTTCTAACTCTATGAAGAATTGAGTTGGGATTTTGATGGGGATTGCATTGTATCTGTATCTGCATCTTTTGGCAAGATGGTCATTTTTGATATATTAATCCTGCCAATTCACTATTATGGAAGATTTTCCCATATTTTGAGGTCTTCTTTGATTTCTTTCTTCAGAGACTTGAAGTTCTTGTCACACAGATCTTTCACTTGTTTGGTCAGAGTCACATGAATATAGTTCATATTGTTTGTAGCTATTGTGAAGGGTGTCATTTCCCTAATTTCTTTCTCAGCCTGCTTATCCTTTGATTATAGGATGGCTACTGATTTTCTTGAGTTAATTTTATATCCGGCCACTTTTCTGAAGTTGTTTATCAGCTGTAGGAGTTCTCTGGTGGAGTTTTTGGGTTGCTTAAATATACTATCATATCATCTGAAAATAGTGATAATTTGACTTCTTCCTTTCTAATTTGTATCCCTTTGACCTCATTTTTTGTCTAATTTCTCTAACTAGAACTTCAAGTATTATATTGAATAAATATGGAGAGAGAGGGCAGCCTTGTCTAGTCCCTGATGTTAGTAGTACTGTTTCAAATTTGTCTCCGTTTAGTTTGATGTTGGCTACTGGTTTGCTGTATATTGCTTTTACTATGTTTACGTATGGGCCTTGAATTCCCATTCTTTCCAAGAGTTTTAACATGAAAGTATGCTGAATTTTGTCAAATGCCTTTTCAGCATCTAATTAAATGACCATGTGTTTTTTTTAAGTTTGTTTATGTAGTGGATAACATTAATGGATTTCCATATATTGAATCATCCCTACATCCCTGGGATGAAGCATACTTGTTCATGATAAATGATCATTTTGATGTGTTCTTGGATCCAGTTAGCAAGAATTTTATTGAGTATTTTTGCATCAGTATTCATCAAGGAAATTAGTCTGAAGTTCTCTTTCTTTGTTGGATCTTTGTGTGGTGTTGGCATCAGCGAAATTGTGGCTTCATAGAACGAGTTGGGTTGTGTTCCTTCTGTTTCTATTTTGTAGAATAGTTTGAAGAATATTGGTATCAGGTCTTCTTTGAAGGTCTGATAGAATTCTGCAGTAAAACCATCTGAACCTGTGCTTTATTTGGTTGGGAGAGTGTCAATGAACACATCTCTTTCTTTAGGGGTTATGGGACAGTTTAGATGGTCTCTCTGATCCTGATTTAACCTTGAGTAAAATGCAATGTGTGCTTTAAGTTTAATAACATTTTTTTTACGAATGAGAGTGTCCTTGTATTTGAAGAATAGATGTTCAGATTTGGGGGTTCATGAGTATAAAGTGTCCTTCCATGTCTTCTTTGATGACTTTTGGTTGAAAGTCTATTTTATTGGATATTATAATGGCTACCCTAGCTTGTTTCCTGGTACCATTTGCTTGGAAAACTATTTTCCAGCTGTTTACTCTGAGGTAGTGTTTGCCTTTTACACTGAGATGTGTTTCCTGTATGCATCAAAATGTTCGGTCCTGTTTACGTATCCAGTCTGGTAGTCTATGTCTTTTTATCGGGGAATCAAGCCCTTGATGTAAAGAGATATTACGGAAGAGTGATTGTTGCTTCTTGCTATTTTTGATGCAATTTTTATGTTTGTGCGGTTATCTTCTTTGGGGTTTGTTGAAAAAAGATTTTTTTCTTGCTCTTTCTAGCGTGTAGGTTCCCTCCTTTTGTTGGTGTTTTCCATTCATTATCCTTTGAAGGGCTGGATTTGTGAAAAGATATTGTGTAAATTTGTTTTTGTCATGGAATACCTTGGTTTCTCCATCTATGGCAATTGGGAGATTTGCTGGATATAGCAGACTGGTTTGACATTTGTGTTCCCTTAGGGTCTGTATGACATCCTCCCGGCTCTTCTGGCTTTCATAGTCTCTGGGGAGAAGTCTGGTGTAATTCTGACAGATCTGTCTTTATATGTTAGTTGACCTTTTTTTTCTTACTGCTTAACATTCTTTCTTTGTTTAGTACATTTGGCATTTTAATTATTATGTGATGGAAGGAGTTTTTTTTCTGGTCAAGTCTTTTTGGAGTTCTGTAGGCTTCTTGTATGTTCATGGGCATCTCTTTCTTTGGGTTAGGGAAGTTTTCTTCTATAACTTTGTAAAGACATTTACTGGCCCATTAAGTTGGAAATCTTCACTCTCTTCTATTCCTATAATCCTTAGGTTTGGTCTTTTTGTTTTATCCTGAATGTCCTAGATGATTTGTGTCAGGAACTTTTTGCATGCTGCACTGTCCTTGACTGTTGTGTGAATGCTTTCTATGGTATCTTCTGCATCTGAGATTCTCTCTTCTATCTATTGTATTCTGTTTTGGATGCTTGCATCTATTAGTCCTGACTTCTTTCCTAGGTTTTCTATGTCCAGAGTTGTTTCCCATTGTGATTTTTTTATTGTTTTTACCTACATTTTTAAATCCTGGATGGGTTTGTTCAATTCCTTCACCTGTTTTGTTGTATTTTCCTGTAGTTCTTTAAGGGCTTCTCCCTGTTTACTTGTGTTTTCCTGCATTTTTTAAGGGAGTTGTTTATGTCCTTCTTGAAGCCTTCTATCAGCATCATGAGCTCTGGTTTTAAATCCATTTCTTGCTTTTCTGGTTTGTTGGGGTATCCATGACTTGTTGTTGTGGGAGAATTGGGTTCGGATGGTGCCATATTGCCTTGATTTCTGTTAGTAATGTTCCTATGTTTGCCTTTTGCCATCTGGTTATCTCTGGTGTTAGTTGGTCCTGCTGTCACTGGCTAGTGCTTGTCCCTCCTGTGTGCCTGCAAGCCTATCTCAGCACCTCTAGTTGACTGGCTTTCCCCTGGCCCAGAGTGCTGTATGGCTACCCAGCTCCTGGTTGCAGGTATATCCCTGGTGGACTGAGGCCCAAGTGATCTTTCGCTCAGGTGTTCTCTGTGTTCCTGGTTGTAACAGCCAGCTCAGTCGCAGGAGTGAAGATGGTGACCTCACCTCTAACCGCAGGACTCCCTGGAGAGCAGTTGTCCCCTAGCAGGATAGGTGCACAGACAGCTGTGTTGGTGCTGCCCAGCTCCTGGGCACAGGTGGGGTCCTAGCAGGTCATGTCCCAAGCGATCTTACACTCAGGTGTTCCCTGTCTACCTGACTGCACCTGTCTGCTCAGTCACAGGAGCAAAGATGGTGGCCTCACTTCTAACTGAAGGACTCTCTGCAGTGCAGATGTCCCCTAGCAGGATAGGTGCAGAGATGGCTGTGGTGGTACTGTTCATCTCCTGGGTGCAGGAGGAATAGTGATTGTTGCTTCCTGTTATTTTTGAGGTTATTTTTATGTTTGTGTGGTGATCTTTTGGGGGGACTTGTTGGAAAAAGATTACTTTCTTGCTTTTCTCGGGTATGGTTTCCCTCCTTGTGTTGGTGTTTTCCATCTATTATCCTTTGTAGGGCTGGATTTGTCGGAAGATATTGTGTTAATTTGGTTTTATCATAGAATATCTTGATTTCTCCATGTATGGTGATTGATTGTTTTGCTGGGTATAGTAGTCTGGGATGGCATTTGTGTTCTCTTATGGTCTGTATGAGATCTGCCCAGGATCTTCTAACTCTCATAGTCTGGTGAGGAGTCTGGTGTAATTCTGATTGGTCTGCCTTTATAGGTTACTTGCCCTTTTTCCCTTACTGCTTTTAATATACTTTCTTTGTCTGGAGCATTTGGTGTTTGAATATATATATATATATATATATATATATATATATATATATATATATATTCAATATATATATATTGTTGTATGTTCAGTTGTGGTTTTCTGTGATAATCTCTCTGGTAGTTTGAATATGCTTGGCTCACAGAGTGGCCCTATTATGAGGTGTGGCCTGGTTAGAGTATGTGTGGCCTTGCTGGAGGAACAGTAACCCTGTTGGGGTGGGCCTTGAGACCCTCCTTCTAGGTGCCAGTGATATAGCTTTGGTTTGCTTTCAGAATAAGATGTAGAACGTTCAGGTCCTCCAGCACTACATCTGTCAGTACGCTGCCATTTCTCCCACTATGATGATAATGGCCTGAACCTCTGAACCTGTAAGCCAGCCCCAATTAAATGTTGTCCTTTATAATAGTTGCCTTGGCCATGGTATCTCTTTACAGCAATGGAAATCCCAACTAAGACAATCTTAATTTGTTGTAAAGAGAGGTTTCTTTGATGAAGGATAGTACTTATATTTATCTGTGGGTATAAGGATAAGATTTAAGAGGTAGAAAGGAATAATGTTTTTATTAGTATATGTTTTTCTTTATAGATAATAGAATTTCTTTCTTTTCTTCAAAAGAATGTTCTTTTATTGAAAAAGGAAGTAAAAATATTTTATGGTAATATTGAAGATTCACATGGAAAATATTTCTGGTAAAATAGAAGAGATATATAGAAAAATACCTGAAAATTGACAATTTTTCTGGAAAATTAGAGAGTAAGTAAAATGGTAGACAGAACAAAACATTGCTACATTAAATGAATAATAAGTAGAGACATTTTATGATAGAATTAAAGATTTACATGGAAAATATTTCTGATAAAATTGTAGAAAATATAGAAAAACGTGTTAAAATTGAGGATTATCATGGAAAATTTTATGTAGATTCCTATTTATATAGTATTCCTAAGTTGATTGAATGTGAAATTATCAACATTTTCTGATAAAGGTGACAATTTACATGGGAAATATTTCTGATAAAGTTCAAGAAATATATCAAAAAAGATGTTCAAATTGAAGAATACCATGGAAAATTATGCAACTAATTGTAGGCATAAAATGATTCTTAGTTGATTGAATGTGGATTTATAAACATGGTCAGTTAAAATTGAAGATTTACATGGAAAATATTTCTGATTAAATTCAAGAAATACATAGAAAAACACCTTAAAATTGACTATTTCATAGAAAATTATGTAGATCAAGTGGTAGACACAAAAATCTTTCTAGTTTAATTGAAGGTAGAATTAAAAATATTTTGTGTTAAATTCAGAGATTTATATGGAAAACATTTCATATAAAATAGAAGAAATATATAGAAAAATATGTTAAAATCGAAGATTTAAATGAAAAATATTTGTTAGTCTATGTCTTTTTATTGGGTAATTGAGTCCATTGATATTAAGAGATACTAAGGAATAGTGATTATTGCTTCCTATTATTTTTGATGTTATTTTTATGTTTGTATGATTATCTTTTTGGGGCCTTGTTGGAAGAAGATTACTTTCTTGCTTGGTTTCCCTCCTTGTGTTGGTGTTTTCCATCTATTATCCTTTGTAGGGCTGGATTTGTGGGAAGATATTGTGTGAAATTGGTTTTATCATGGAATATCTTGGTTTCTCTATGTATGGTGATTGAGAGTTTTGCTGGGTGTAGTAGTCTGGGCTGGTATTTGTGTTTTCTTAGGGTCTGTATGAGATCTGCCTGGGATCTTCAGGCTTTCACAGTCTTTGTTGAGAAGTCTGGTGTATTTCTGACAGGTCTGCCATTATAAGTTGCTTGTCCTTTTTCCCTTACTGCTTTTAATATTCTTTCATTGTTTGGGGCATTTGGTGTTCGGATAATTTTGTACCAGGAGTACTTTGTGGTCCGGCCCAGTCTTTTTCGATTTCTGCAGGCTTCTTGTATGTTCATGGGCATCTCTTTCTTTAGGTTAGGGAAGTTTTCTTCTATAATTTTATTGAAGCTATTTACTGGCCCTTTAAGTTGTAAATCTTCTTTCTATTCGGTACCTCTAATCTTTAGGTTTGGTCTTCTCATTGTGTCCTGGATTTCCTGGATGTTTTGAATTATAAGCATTTTGTGTTTTGCATTTTCTTTGACTGTTGAGTCCATGTTTTCTATGGTATCTTCAGCACCTGAGATTCTTTCTTCTATCTCTTGTGTTCTGTTATTAATGTTTGCATCTACAACCCCTGACTTCTTTTCAAGGTTTTCTATTTCCAGAGTTGTCTCCCTTTGTGATTTTTTTCATTGTTTCTACTTCCACTTTTAGATCCTGGATGGTTTTGTTCAGTTCCTTCACTTGATTGTTTGTATTTTCCTGTAAGTCTTTAAGGGATTTTTGTGTTTTCTCTTTAAGGGCTTCTGCTGTTGACACATGTTCTCCTGTATTTCTTTCAGGGATTTTTGTGTTTCCTTTTTAAGGGCTTTTACCTGTTGATCCATGTTCTCCTATATTTCTTTAAGAGAATTATTTAACTCCTTCTTGAAGCCATCAATCAGCATCATGAGATACGATTTTAAATTCAACTCTTGCTTTTCCAGTGTGTTGGGATGTCTGGGACTTGCTGTGGTGGGAGAATTGGGTTTTGATGTTGCCAAGTAGCCTTGGTGTCTGCTGATAGGGTTCTTGTGTTTGCCTTTTGCAATCTGATTATCTCTTGGGTTAGTTGGTCTTGCTGTCTCTGGCTGGAGCTTGTCCATCTTGTGGACCAGTAAGCCAGTGTCCATATTCCTGGGAGAACAACTCTCTTCTGCAGGGTCTGTGCACAGAAGACTGTGGAGCTGCCTGGCTCCCTGGTGCAGATAGCAGCCTGAAGACTTCTGGCCCAGCTGCCTCACTGATCATATGCCCCTTGCCCTCCTAGCTCTTTCCCTCTAGAGAGAAGTTGGAGACCTTACCTCTGTGCTCAGAAGTGAAAGCTCTGCTGGGAGATCACTCTTTCCTGGAGGGCTGTGCACAGAAGGCTGTGGTGTCGCCCACCTCCCCAGTGCAAATGACGGTGGAAAGCAGGAATAATGTTGATTTAGTGAAGGGGCCAGAGTAGATTCTTTATTACAGTCTATGACCTTACCAGCCCAGGGAAGCTGTCTAGGTTTCCAGTACAAGTTATGACTTTCCTGCAGATGAGTAACCTTTAAGTTCAATTAGACAGCATTTGGCTGCAACCAGGATGTGAGTACCACTTATTGCACTGTTATGTATATCTTTCCACACTGACCATTGCTGTACTAAAACAAAAAGAGCTGGGTTGGGGTGCAGACCAGGGAGGCCATCTGAGAACTACATGGTTAAGAGGAGGTAGCCATGGAGTAGGATTTAAATGGGATGACTAACTAATGAGACTGCTCTCAGAAAAAACTGTCTAACACCTTATACTATATACATCTCCATATCTTCATTATTAAATCCCAAGAAACTTCATCCCCAAAATGACCTGCAGAACAAGATACTAGAAGGAGAAGCCTGGATGTCTTATCTGGTCTTCACTATATACTGGAGTCCTGAAGAATTATGCTATAATGCCAGTGTTAGAATGGATTTTCAATCATTTGTAAATCTAACCCCTGTGACACACCTGCTCCAACAAGATTCTCCTCCTACTACTACTCCCATTTTCTTCTCTTCTCTTCTCTTCTCTTCTCTTCTCTTCTCTTCTCTTCTCTTCTCTTCTCCTCCTCTCTTCTCTCCTCTCTTCTCTTTTCTTTCCTTCTCCTTGTCCTCTTTCTCCTCTTCTTCCCCATCCTCCTCTTGCACCTCTTCTACCTCCCCTTCCTCCTCTTCGTCCCACTGCACTTCCTCCTATACCTAATTCTTCTTCTTTTCTCCTTCTTCTGCTTTTCAAGACAGAGTTTCTCTGAGTAGCCCTAGATATCTTGGAAATAGCTCTGTAGACAACGATGGTCTTGAACTTAGAGCTCTACATGCCTCTGCCTCCTGAGTCTTGGGATTAAAGTTATGCAATGCCACTAACTGGCGAAGGCCTACTATCTTAATCCTTTTCAAATAGTTGTTATAGTTTGGAGGTTTGGGGACAAAGCCAAGATGGTATTGGCCAAAAGATCCGCTCCATTCTCTTCTACCAAGGAGCCCATGCTTTCTAAAGTCCTCAGAGAACACTGGACAAAGCCAGTTCTTGTTTCAGACTCCAATGTGCTCACTTGGTCCCTAAATCACCATATAGGGCCCTAAATATCACGTAATAATTCCATGGCGCCAGTACCTTGCCATCTTCTCACAAATACTCTCCCTTCACCTAAAAGAAGCCCCTAACTAGCCCAGGTATGAGACTTCACTGACCTCATCCTGATAATGCAGGGAAGGCATCTGAAATCTGCTCCAAATAAGCCTGACTGCATACTTTAGTTTGGCTCAGTTAAATTTATTACATAGGTTTATTAAGAAGTTCTATAATCTATGGACCAATATTGAGATATTTGAGCATATGTGGGACACTCATATTCAAGGCACCACATTCTACTCCATGAAACCCATAGCCTTGTGGCCATATCATAATACAAAATTCCTTTATTGTAATTTAAAAAGTCTCCACATTCTTTCAGTCTTGATACAGTTTAAAGCTCCTATGACCTAAGTCTCTTCTAAGACCTGAGGTAATCTTATTTGTAACGACTTGTAACTTCAAAACTAAACAGCAAATTACGTACGTGAAACCCTGAAGCATTAAAATTATTGAAGTAAAAACAAAATCCATACAAAAGAGAATATAAACCATCACTCTATTTCAGATAACTGCCAATATAAAACTGTTGGTCTCCATAGCTCAGTCCTTGTTCCCTTTACATCTTAATCATTCCCTAGGTGGCTTCATCAATGCTCAGGACATTACATACATATAACTCACATGGCATCATGGTCCAAATATCTTTGTACCCCTGATGATCAAGGGTAGAGGAGATGACTTCATAAAGGCCAATAGAATAGGTAGCAGTGACAAATCTCAGCCAGAATCTGCTCTCTAGCTTTCCGCTGAACCAGACGGAAAAGACCAAGCACATTAAACTCATGTAAGTTTTCATATTTTATTTACTTTCAAATTTATATGTTTTTCACACTTAATGACACAAACCACAACTTATAACCAGATAATTAAAAAATAAAGCTATATCTGCATCCATATTTTCAACAGAGAATTAATGAGCTGCTCATAGAAACGTAATGTTCCACAAGGGATGTAGAAGTCCTAGATCTCCATGTGGTACAGGTGAGACAGGGAGGAGACACAGGTATGAGGAAGAGACTTAGTCCTGAATATTAGTATGAGCTGCTCACTTTTTCACCCTGTGCTAATAGGAGAGAGCATGAGATACCTATTACAGAAAGAGAAACTAGGGGAGTTGAATTAATAGTAGAGAAGGAGAAATCTGAACATATTCTATAAGAACCGGTCCCACACAACACAGTTCTTTTAACTGGGGAACAGATGATATTCTGACTATTCCCTAGGAGTGGTGATACTCTAAAGAACTCAACTCAAAATGTACTAGCCCTTAGAGTCCCTATAACTCAGGAATCTATTTGTCTAAGCACATGCCACAGCTTAAGCCCTGCATGTTCTTACCTTTCTAAACGGTGAGAGAATCATCAGAGCTTTGATCACTCTTCCTGCCTGTGGAAGAACAATTGAAACTTGATCAGAAGCAACATGATTGGTTAAAGAAGTATTATAAGATGGCTGTGTTGCCCTTGTCTACTCTATCCCATACCAGGGATCATATCCAATCATATTTACTGCATGTCTTAGTATGACAACTGCTTCTTTTGCCCTTGGAAAAAAAGAGTGGATAAGTAGGCAGGAAGGCAGCAGGGACATGAAATTGTATGGAAAACCTTAAACGTAGCCCAAAGAAAACTATTAGAACTAGGACTTCATACTCAGAAAAGGATGTGAAAACCTGGCGAGATATGAAGGAGCCTTTTATCGGGTCTGTTCTCAGCAGGAACCTTCCACTTTGATTATGGTATTTATTTCCCATGTTCCCAAGCAAAGTAGGTTGTCACCACAGAGACTCAAGAAAGGTGAGCATTTGTGTGTGATATTTCTTCCTAATTCATTTTGCTCTTGAATCTACATCAGTGTGACTTTCATTAGTGTACCCTACTTCTTGTGTATGCAAATATGAATGCTATTATGTACTTTATGGGATAATGTTGCTTATGTGATATTTTTTTTTAAATTTTATTTTCTAAGTTTTTTTTTATATACATTCAAAATCATTTCCCATTTCCTGTTTCCTCCCTCCCCGAAAGTCCCATAAGCCCTCTTCCCTCCCTCTTTTCCCCATTCTCCCCCCTCTCGCTTCTCTGTCCTGGCGTTCCCCTACATCCAGTCTTTCAAGAACCAGGGGTCTCTCCTTCCATCTTCTTAGAAATCTATTGATATGCGAATTGTGTCTAGGGTATTCAGAGATTCTGGGTTAATACCTCCTTATCAGTGACTGCATACCATGTGTGTTCTTTTGTGATTGGGTTACCTCACTAAAGATGATATTTTCAAATTCTGACCATTTGCCTAGGAATTTCGTGAATTCATTGTTTTTAATTGCAGAGTAGTATTCCATTGTGTAAATATACCACATCTTCTGAATCCATTCTTCTGTTGAGGGACATCTGGGTTCTTTCCAGCTTCTGGCTATTATAAATAAGGCTGCTATGAACATAGTGGAGCATGTGTCCTTATTGCATGCAGGTAAAGCCTCTGGGTATATGCCCAGGAGTGGTATAGCCGGATCCTCCGGGAGTGTCATGTCCAGTTTTCTGAGGAACCACCAGACTGCTTTCCAGAGTGGTTTTACCAGCTTGCAATCCCACCAGCAGTGGAGGAGTGTTCCTCTTTATCCACATCCTCACCAACAACTGTTGTCTCCTGTGTTTTTGATCTTAGCCATTCTGACTGGTGTGTGATGGAATCTCAGGGTTGTTTTGATTTGCATTTCCCTAATGACTAAGGATGATGAACATCTCTTTAGGTGCTTCTCAGCCATTAGATATTCTTCAGGTGAGAACTCTTTGTTTAGCTCTGTACCCCATTTTTTAATAGGGTTACTTGCCTCTCTGGAGTTTACCTTCTTGAGTTCTTTGTATATATTGGATATTAGCCCTCTGTCGGATGTAGGGTTGGTAAAGATCATTTCCCAGTTAGTTGGTTGTTGCTTTGTCTTTTTGACAATGTCTTTTGCCTTGCAGAAACTTTGTAATTTAATGAGGTCCCATTTGTCTATTCTTGATCTTAGAGCATAAGCTATTGGACTTCTGTTCAGGAAATTCTCCCCTGTGCCCATATGTTCAAGGTTCTTCCCTAGTTTCCTTTCTATTAGTTTCAGTGTGTCTGGTTTTATGTGGAGGTCTTTGATCCACTTGGAATTGAGCTTAGTGCAAGGAGATAAGAATGGGTCAATTTGCATTTTTCTGCATGTTGACCTCCAGTTGAGCCAGCACCATTTGTTGAAAGGGATATCTTTTTTCCACTGTATGGTTTTAGCTCCTTTGTCAAAGATCAAGTGACCATAGGAGTGTGGGTTCATTTCTGGGTCTTCAATTCTGTTCCATTGATCTACATGCCTGTTACTGTACCAATACCATGCGGTTTTTAACACTATTCCTCTGTAGTACAGCTTGAGGTCCGGGATACTGCTTCGCCCAGATATTCTTTTACTTTTGAGAATAGTTTTAGCTATTCTGGGTTTTCTGTTATTCCAGATGAATTTTTGAATTGCTCTTTCTAACTCTATGAAGTATTGAGTTGGAATTTTGATAGGGATTACATTGAATCTGTATATTGCTTTTGGTAAGATGGTCATTTTTACTACTTTAAGTAAACACCTTTTTAATATGTAAGTAGATTTCTTGACATGAATTATAAAATATTTTCCCAGATTTGTAATTTTGGAATTTTAATCTCTTAAGATTTAATTGTCATTTAGATGTAAATTGTTTAAATTTTGTATTTTGAGTCTGTCTGTATGTGGGTCGTTCAAGTCTATAATTCCAGTACTAGAGATGCAAAATAAGTGTATCCCTGGTGTTTAATGGCTAGCTGTTTTAACCAAATTAGGAAGATATCATCTCAAAAAAAAGGATAGAAAGGACAGAAGAAGACACACAGCCTGACAAGTGGCTTATACATACAAACAGACACATATACTCATATACATGCACACAGATATACACAAGCACACACACCTACACACACATGCACACACACACATACACTTACACATGCATGCACAAATGTACTGAACATATAGTTGCATTATGTACACAAGCATCTACATCATACACTCATAAACAGATATAGGTTAGGGTGAAACTTTTACTCATTAAATGTTGTTAATATGGGTTCACCCCATCTGCTCACTGCCGAGTCTCCTTTACATTCTGCAGGAATCTAGAGAGTAGCTCCATGCACCCTTCTTCGTCATAGACTCTGAACTACTGTGCTGTGCCACCTGACTTTAACTTGAGCTTGGTGATCTGAACTACCATGTTTGCTGAAGTTCAGGAATTACGGTTCTCATTCAAGGTAATATGATCTGAGACATCACAAGCAGTCTGACAGTGCTCCAAAAAGGTCCAAAGGCTCTGGACTTTTGGGCAATGTTCTTGATTCAGAATTTCAGCTCCCCTCAATACTCTGGTCCTTCCTTCTCCATCGATGGCAAATGTGGCTCCGTCCTCACAATCTCCTCATTGCTATCAAAATGCTTAAACTGTGTGTTGTCCACACAGTCAATAGACATGTACTGGGTCTCCCCAGGGCTTGGGCATGACAGAGCAGTGTGGTAATAGTGCAGTGAAGGTGAGCCTAGGGGTGTTAAATGGTGACAATAGGACCCTACTGTGAGAACTCCGAACAAGTGCACTAAGCCTGGGTGGGAGTGGGTATGGTTTGCAGCAGGTCACAGAGTTGTAGACTAGAAGGACTATGGGGCTCTGGCCAATCTGCCCCAGGAAAAGTTGCAGACTAGGAGGAAAATGGGGCTCCAGCAGAGCAGACAGGTCCCACATTGTCTGAGCTCCCAGTTGGAGCAGGTACTGGGGCAAGGGTGTTTGTTACCTATGTCTCTGACTAGGGTAGACATCCTGGGAAACAAGCAGATGGTGGAGAATGGGACAGGGGCAGGTGCTCCACATCTGCCCCAGGTGGAGTTGCAGACTAGAAGGAAGACAAGGCTGCAGAGCTGATAGTTCCTGCATACACTGGGATCTGTGGGGATCCCAGCTGGGGTGGGTGTTGGGGATGGGGTTCCACTTGAGTCCCTGTTTGTAGCAGATCTCCTAGGAAATAGGCAACCTATGTTCCTTGTTAAGGCAGACTTCCTGGGAGACAGGCAGGCAGTTGGGTATGAGAGAGGGTCAGTTGTGACTGATCTGCCCTGGATGGAGTTGTTTGACTTTCCAATAACATGGGAGGCACTGGAGGATGTAAAGCATTAGACAGAGGTAACTAATGTCAAATGGGTTTTAAGAACTTGGACATGAATAGAAATAATATCATTCTAAGTCTCCATATATTTATTTATAGATACTAGTAAATTCATTAGGAACATTGTTCTTTTTTCTACCAGTAACTTATGATAGTAATAAGTGGATAATGTGACTGATCATTTTAATTTAACCCAATTTTTGTTTTGTGTAACAATTGCAAAGTTTGGAGAAATATATATACATATACATATACATACATAAATTTCAAGTTTAGAGAATAAAATATTTAAAAAAAACTCCAATGATCTTATGCTTTGTTTAACAAAATAAATATGAATTTATTACTAGAATAACAGACTGCACAACTGTTGAAATTTCTACTTCGTGACTTTCTTTTTTTTCTTTTATACATATACATACATAAATTTCAAGTTTAGAGAATAAAATATTTAAAAAAACTCCAATGATCTTATGCTTTGTTTAACAAAATAAATATGAATTTATTACTAGAATAACAGACTGCACAACTGTTGAAATTTCTACTTCGTGACTTTCTTTTTTTTCTTTTATACATATACATACATAAATTTCAAGTTTAGAGAATAAAATATTTAAAAAAACTCCAATGATCTTATGCTTTGTTTAACAAAATAAATATGAATTTATTACTAGAATAACAGACTGCACAACTGTTGAAATTTCTACTTCGTGACTTTTCTATGGAACAATGTTTCCCTAGGTTAACTTGCATGTAATATATTAGAATAGATTTCCATATTTTCTTCTTGTTAATCTCATCAGAACAATTTTATTCTTGAATTCATTCATGTTGCTAAGAGGATGGAAGAAATAAGATAATTACTGGAACTTCACAGTTCTAGCAGGTGCCTGTTTATATCCAGAGACACAGAAACATTATTCCCATGATCTTGGGAATGGACCACCTCTTCTATATTACCAACCTCTGGCCATCTTTATTAGAGTTCAAATGGACTTTTACTAATTTCACATGTGGTCGTATATAGTTACATGTTTCCTAGCTGACTTCGATGTATGGTACTTGTAGAGCTACTTATGAATTTTGAAATTCACATTCATGTGGTAAAACTTGAGTGAGTAATAATTACGAGAATAGAAAAAATATTCTTATTTAGATAGAGTTATGTTTGCAGTGCTCTCAGAATCTTATGGTACATAATTAATGAGCAGAACGTATGTTTGGATTTATACTTATTTAGAAAAGAACAATTTAAAACTCATACATCAGTCAGAGTCATCTAATTAGAGACCAGGAAATATTATGGGCTTTACACTATTCAAATTTTCCTTAGTTAAGAAAGTAGATCAATGACTAGAAATAGATCATGACTTGTAAATATCTCTCTGCTTTCATGTCTGGATTATGGCCAAAATTCATGGTTGTTTAGTGTTTTTATTCTTCAAATACTCTTCAGGAAAAATTCTCAATAGAAAGTTATTACAGATTTGTCACTAATGAGTAAATTTGGGAACCTAATCTCCAAGGTCAGGAAAGAATTTCTCTAGAAAAACACTTTATGATCCCAAGAGAGGTAATACAGACTAAACTTCAAGACTCTATCATCTCTAATTTCATATATGGTCTCAGCAATGAATACAAAGAGCAGGATGCTTGTAGTTCGAAGACCATTGGGCAAGGTGAATGTTTCTACGTTTACCACTGATTAGTGGATATTAGAGAAGTCAGAAGGTAAGTGTTAAATGTGGTATTTTTTGGCGTATTAGGTCATATTTCAGATTTGAGCATAGAAGATGTAGTATAGGACATCTTTCCATTTGTATGTTAGTTTCCAAAGTTGCATGTAAATGATCCCAAATAAAAAGAAAACATGTTTCACATTAAAATACTTCTATGAAGCAATGAAATTATTTATTATATATGCATATATCACACACACATGTTTGAGGAATAAAAATCCTGAATTGAAAACTTGAACAGATTGACTGGTTTACAGATAAATGAAGCAGGAAATGGTAACGTAAAATGAGAAACTAAAGATGAGTTTAAAAATAATTTAAAATAGGAAGCATAACAAGATTAGGAGACTGAGGATGAGTCAGAGAGATCACTGGAAAGAAGGAGAGTATTGTAGGTACCTTGAAAGTCAGACAAAGCTTTGAATTGAAAACAAAGCGTTTTCAATTGAACGGTGTTTTTGAGAAATCAAATAATCACTTGACTGAAATTTAAACCTGACATTGAAGAGAGTTATTTTGTGAAATACAAGCAAAAATGCTTGCTTTAAGAGAGTTCAAGAGGACACAGAATTAAAACTTTTGGAGTAGAAGGCAAATAGGGATTGAGACAGAAACTTTTTGGATAAATACATCAAAAGAAATAGAAAAATGAGGCAATAGCTCTAGAAGCCAAGGGATCATCACTTACTACTATGTAGCCCATCTGAATATAAGTCTTTTTTTTTTTTTTCGAGACAGGATTTCTCTGTGTAGCCCTGTAGACCAGGCTGGCCTCAAACTCAGAAATCCTCTTGCCTCTGCCTCCCAAGTGCTGGGATTAAAGGCGTGCGCCACCACCGCCCGGCTGAATATAAGTCTTTAGATGCAACCTCAGTAGCTGAAGTAGTTTTCAGATAGTCTCAGTACTAAGACTCAGTTGCTCTGAGTTCCAATGAGATCTACATATTTTCTAGATGAATAGGTTTGAGATGAATACAATAGCAGTGATTGGTTTCATATGATTACAATATCAGTGAGAATTTTTAACATGGGGATTGACAGCATGAGAGGCATATCATTGCCCGATGCCAGGAATGAGTGTAGAAGTAGTTGTATCCTTATATGTAAATAACCTCCCAATCTTTAGTACCAAGTTGGAAAAGTGATATTGCAAGTATGATTGCCAGAACAATTGAATTTTTTAAAATTTGGTGCTGCTAATTGCTGTATGAGTCGGTGGAAATACAGATTCTCATCTCACACCAGTCTCTTAAGTCAGAACTTCTGGAGTGGAGTTTGACACCTGTGACTTAATAGCATCTCCAGGTGTGTGTACAGTGTGGCACCTGAGACTTAACAGCATATCCATGTGAGTATCAGCTTTGGGAAACTTTGAAGTTCTCATTCTCAATTAGAAACACATTCCTATAAACATATTTCTCTGTTTTCTAAAACATATATCCATTGGCACCACTACATATGTGAGCATCCAGAATTTAATAAACATGTACATGATATTAAAGGAAAAAAGATATTGTAGTCTTCGTGTATCGATCTTCTGTATTTCAAATACAGCTCATCATTTACAGTTAGTGTAACATAATCCAGCTTTTTAAAAAACAATTAGTTCTGAATATCTTATATGCTCTTTATTGTAAAGTATGAAAGAACAACCAGAAACAAGTAATATTATAAGATCTCCTCATGTGTGTGGAGATTCAATCCTCCACATAGTTTGTGGGAAGAATGTGTTTTCCTAATGTACCACAAAGACAGGCTCTCTTTCTCTCTCTTTCTTCTTTGGTCCCCTTTATAATATTTAAGGCTTTATACACTTTTAAACCAATTCAAACACATATGTATGTATGTTACAATCTCGAATATACGTTTGACAGAGAATATGAGTTTACTGCTGTCCTGAGTTTGTATCACTTCATTTAGTACAATTATTTTAGGACCATTCACTTACCTGAAAAATTTTATCTCAGTGTTCTTTATCAGTGATTATAGTTTTATTATGTATATGTACCATATTCATTTTCATTGAAAATAGATTTTTCTCTCATATAATACATCCTGACCTCAGTTTCTCCTCCCTTCACCTTTTCCAACTCTCCCCCGCCACACCCCTCTTTCACCAAATCCATTCCTGCTCAGTTTCCCTTCAGAAAGAAGCAGCCCTCTAAGATGCAAAAACTACACAAAATATAACAAGATACAAAAATCAAGGCAAAACACCTCATATCGAGGTAGGACAAGGCAATTCATCAGGAGATATAGAGTACCAAGTGTAAGCAAAAACATCAGAGACACACTAGTTCCTTCTGTTAGGATTCCCACCAACTAGCAAGCTGACAGCCATGACATACATACAGAAGATGTGATACAGGCCCATCCAGGTCCTGTGCTTGCTGCTTCAGTCTCTGTGAGCTCATCTGAACCTTTCTTTATTGATTCAGTGGGCGATGTTCTCCTGCGGTCCTACAGCCCCTCTCACTCCTAAAATCTTTTTCCCCCTCTTCCACTTTCTACTTCTCTTGGGTATTATTAGAGCTTTCTTGTTCTATAGCTTATAGGTGGGCTGTCAAGTTGCTAGTATGAGATCACTCAGTGATGATGAGGCACTTAATGATGTCAGCTATCTTCTTAGCACTCCTTTCATTGTGTCCCCTTAGTTTGGATATTCTATGTATTCATTTTCATTGAATTCTAGAAATCTTTAATTTTTTTTTATTTCTGTCTTGACCCATTTTGCAGTCAGTGTATTGTCATTTAGTTTCCACGAGCTTCTAGGTTCTCTTTTGTTTTTGTTGTTGTTGATATCCAGCTTTAATCCATAGTGTGCTGATTAGATGCAGGGCGTTGTTTCAATTTTCTTGTATCCAGGGATACTTGCCCTTTTTCTCTTTTTAAATGATAGTTTATTGTAAAGTATGTATATATGTATATATATATATATATATATATATGTATATATATAGTGTGTGTGTGTGTGTGTGTGTGTGTGTGTGTGTTTGTATGTGCACATTTGTGTCAGTGCCTACATAGACCAGAAGCGGGATTAGAGAGCTTGGAACTAGAGTCTCAGGTGCTCGTGTCTCATCTGCCTTGGAAACAAGCTCATGGAAACTAAACACCTATACACTGAATGAAAAATGGGTCAAATGGTTGTGGGGAACTAAACTCACATCTTCTGGAAAAGCAGCAACACTCTTTAAGTACTATGCCATCTTTCTAGCCCCTAACATAAATCTCAAAATTATACCACCCTATGATAAAATTTTATTAATTACTTCATGTTACATATACAGATACTGCAACTGTTGGCAAGAAGTTGATGAACTTCTGTTAGTATTAGAGCTGTCTATTACTGTCACAACATGGACTCCTTCCTAGATCTCCATTGTTAACCCATTCTTCTCATAAAAGAAAGAGTAAAAACATGATTAAACAGAAAGTACACTGAAGATATTATGGCTATCATCTGACAGGAGTGGGAATCATAATAAAAAGAAGAAAAGAAAGAAGGAAAGTAAGAAAGAAAGTAAAATTGGAAAAGTGTTAGAATACACTCTCTGTCAGTGTACATTTTATTAGTACATAATATCATATTCTCCACATGTTTAAGATATCCTTTCATTTCCTTGGTGTATTTTCAAAGCCATTATTATCTTTGAACAGAGTCACATTTTTCTTATTCTGATTGTCCTTGACCAGGTAACAGGGAGGAAATATCCAGAGTAGCATCTTATCCTAAAGACTGGTAATAATTGTCACAAAAGTCATGTTTTCTTTGACCTTTTAAAATAAAACTTATGGCTTCTACTCTCAGGAAATTCACATTTAACCAAGAAGAAAAAAATTACGTGTCACAAAAACTAGAAAACTCCGTCAGACAATATCAACATAAGCACTAGATCATACTGTGTATATATTCAAGAAAAAGAGATAAAGTAATAAAAGGTAAAGTGTTCTATAACAGTTTAAAAGTGGATAAGAAGATAAAATTTTAACAGTTTTGAAGTCCTGGTCAAATTTGATCAAGATGAAGTTCCTTAGGTGAGAGGACCTTTGGTGATTACTGTTAGTAAGTGTTCACAAATTCTGGAGTGAGAATTAGAAAAACTATGGGTAACCAGCCAGAAAGACAAGACTGGCTAGTTAAGCTGTGACAGTTGGGCAGAGGATTGCTCATGAGTTCCCAGTAATCAGGCACAGTACAGTATATGGAATTAATGGGAAAGAAGAGTCACTAGACATATTTGAGCAAGAGGTATTTGAGCAATGGAATCAAGGCAAAACAGAAATCTTTGTAGTTTGAATAACAGTAATAGTACAATGAATGTAGCCAGTTATACATTTGATACAATAAGCTTTGACTAAATTGATGAGAAAATGTCCAGTTAAGGTAAGAAAAGGTGATCAAAGGACTGGAATGTAGACAAGTTTGTGGAGAACAGTGTTATAACACTGTTTACATATGTGGGAATGAAATACATAGATGTTTCATGTGTTCAAGTCACATCAGCAGGACATTTAGAAGAAATTTGTTTCTTTCTTGAAATACTAAATGAATGGGAAAATTCAGTGCCCACTTCATGATCAGTATTCACTATTTTTAGTGCCAAGCACTAGGAATACCTTGAAGAGTAAAGGCAGATACTGCTGTAGTCCGTCAAATGTCCCATTTCCTTGTGAAAGGGGGCAAATACTAACAATACTTTACTAAATATTTCAACAAAATATATATGGTTGTATCCTCCATATCACAAGAGGATAATGTATGATGGTGCAAGGTAAATCTGCCAATCAAAGAAGCATAAGACTTCCTTGGAATGAAACAGATGGCATGGATGAACCCTATGTTGTGAAAACATTTATAATCTCTCTGAAGCATATCACAGCTCAGGGAGGTACTGAAATAGTGGAAACTGAATCCACCTGTGGTGGAATATTTAGTTGTATTTTGGATTATGTAAACAATCAAAGATTAGTTACTAGTGGTTTAAGAATAGTTACCAGAAGTCACAGACACACTCTTCCCACATCGTCCTGTGTGTTGTTGTTCTCTGTTGTCCATCAGACGGGTTCTCATTTTTCTTCATGTTTGATTCAAAATGGATCATTTTTTTCCTCAATTACTTTGTAATAATATGTTAGAAACAGAAATTAACCAAGATTGTAAATGGTACTGAGATGTGTGAATCTTGCTTAAAGCTCACTCAATGTGGGTACTGTGTCATGATAGTGTTTATGAGGCTTTCCTGGTTCAAAATACTTAGAGCCTTAGAAGACACACAAGGACTTACACTGTTTCGATAAAAATGTGTTTATGCAGACAACTTCTTTTAAACAAATATGATTTCATTCTTTTTGAAGGAACTCCCTTGCCAGCATTGTGAGCAATGCACTATTTGATGCTAAGTAGTCACAGTACATTACTCAGGAAATCAACATTATTGTACTTTTTCTGATGAAGCTGCAACTACAATGGTGATACTATGGAAGAACAGGAACATATATTGAAATCGCACAGTCAGCAAAGTACTAATTTACATACCAGGATACAGCCTCTGCCTTCAAAGGAATCAGTCAAACAGATGCACAGGAAAGTGGTTATTCAATTAAGTAACACAATGGTAAAACAGCACAGCTTTCACCAAGAGAATTCCTGGAAGCCACTCAACAAATTGTCTTTATGTCTCCCTAGGAGCCATTTTTAAGGAACTCCAAATCTTGTCCCTCCCTTTGTTGGTTTAGTTTCTATTGTTCAATAGAGGCATTGAGGAAGACAAGGGACCAGGTCTGGGTTGGTGTCAATTCTTGCCTGCAGTGAGAGATTGTCTCCATGTCAATTTCATCTTTAATAACAAGACCCAGGATGAACTGCAGTCGGGCTCCTGGCTTTATCCTCTTGGGACTGTCCAGTGACCCAGAGAAATGGCAGCCTTTCTTCAGTTTCTTCCTATGTCTCTACTTGCTGGGCCTTTTAGGGAACCTGCTACTTCTGTTAACTATATGTGCTGATATCCACCTCCACACTCCCATGTATTTCTTCCTCAGTCAGCTCTCACTTGTGGATCTTTGCTTCCTCAACACCACAGCCCCTAAACACTGGAGGCTCTGTGGACTGGAGATGGATCAATATCATTCTCTGGATGCCTGACTCAGTATTACTTCTTTGCGGTTTTTGTGGACATGGATAACCTGCTTCTGGCAGTCATGGCTATTGATCGCTATGCTGCTATCTGTCACCCACTCCTCTACCCACTTCTCATGACTCCTTTTAGATGTGAAGTTCTTGCCAGTGGGTCGTGGGGAGTAGCTCATTGTGTGTCTTTGGTCTGTACCTTATTGCTTTCTCAGTTATATTTTCATACGAGTCAAGGCATACATCATTTTTTCTGTGATTCTAGGCCTCTCTTATTGCTTTCCTGCTCAGACACTCACCTCACTGAGGGCCTGATAATGGCTTTGGTTGGAGTTTTGGAAATCAGTGCAGTTCTCTGCACTGTAAGTTCCTATGGTTTTATTTTTTATGCTGTGGCTAAAGTTCCATCAGCACAGGGGAAAAGGAAAGCCTTGGCCACATGCAGTTCCCACCTCTCTGTAGTCTTACTTTTCTATAGTACAGTCTTTGCTACCTACCTGAAACCCCCATCTACTTCTCTCTCCACTGGGGAGGTGGTAGCTGCTGTTATGTATACCTGGGTAACTCCCACTCTGAACCCCTTCATTTATAGTCTGAGAAATAAGGATGTTAATAATTCATTGAGGAGAATCCTGAAAATGGAGAAATTTCAGAATTAAAGATTATCATGCAGGAAGGACAACTCCACACATTGCTACCACACATGCAAAATGAGTCAGTTAACACCATGGTTCATGTGATAATTACATGAGTACTATGGCTAATCTTCAGTGTTAACTGAATTGAATTTGGAATCACTCTGAACCCTTAGTTTGGGTATTTCTTTAAGTGTGTCTCTGTAGAGATGTCACTGGCTAGGAAAGATCCATTGTGTATTTGGTTGGCACCATCCAGTCCCTAGAATCCACCTTGTCTGATAAACAGAGAAAGGAAAAACAAAACTTACTGTCATTATTCATCCCTTTTTTCTTGTTGACCACAGATGCATTGTGACTAGGGACCCCATCTGCCTGATCTGCTTTTCTCATTCTGATGTATTATATTCTTCAAACCAAGCATAAAAATGAAATTTTCTTTTTTTAATATTTTTTATTGAATATAGTCTTCATTTTCATTTCAAGTGGTAAAACCTTTCCCAGTTTCCCCCCTCCCCCAAACCCCCCAACCCCTCCTCCAACTCCCTGCCTCCAAGTATATGCCCCTCCACCGGACCCACTCCCACCTCTCCCCCTCAATTTCCCCTTGTTGGGGCATCTATTTAGCCTTCAAAAAAATGAAATATTCACTTCTAAATTGCTTCTCAGTAATTTTGCCACAGCAACAAGATAAGTAAAACTACAATGACCTGCTGCAAATTGTACTATGTTGGGTTTGATCTTCTTTAATTTTTTTCAATATTCATATTCCTATGCATGGATTTCCATTGCAATCTTTACACATGTTGGATAATTGTTGGAATTCCTACTAGTGGTTTAGTAAAAATAGCTCCCTGATATCCTTATTGACTTTATTGTCTCTCCTGTTCTGGAGATCTAGTGATTTAAAGTGTTTCAGTCTTTTTCTAATATCCTTATTTCTGCTGAACTGGGATGGCACTTATAAGTCCTCCTAAATGTAGTTTAATGTTCACTACTTAAATTACAAATAGGATGTTAGGAGTCTGGTGAGTCTGACAAAAATCCAGGTCAATAGGAACAGGAAGAGAATATACTTTTATTCTATGATTCAATGGAGAGTATATCAGAGAAATCCTTTTAAAATAATTTCTTTTTGTTGTTATCATGTGGGTATACATATATAAATTTACATATTATATATCATTTTGTGGAATAACATATTGCCAATTGCATCATCAATTTTGCATGCTCAAACTAAAAACAAAAAATAGGGAAGACTCTTTAAACATCATACTACAATAAAATAAATTAACATTGTTCCCGATTTATGTTTGTATTGGTGCCTTGTTTCTATAATTATTTTGCATTAATCATTAGCAACCATGCTATATACAGCAAGAGTCTATATAGTGACAATTCAATAAATTTCATTTTGTGATATTCAAACCAGAGAAGTTTATGCTGTATGCAGTCAACAACTCACAGTAATTCACATAATCTTTTAAACTAACATGAGAAAATTGTTTAACTATTATCTCAACCCCCCAACATAGTTCAGCAGACCTACAGTGGAATTCTGAGAAAGAACACAATTACTCCATCTCCAGCCCATTGTGAGAGACTTTTCAATGAAGACACTGACAGACAATTAGAGAATCTTCACTGCCCTCCTTCTTAGGTCACATTTTAGTTGGTTTGTAGTAGAGAAGTCTTTTTAGTGCCTGTTGTACTTCCTGTTTCCTCAAGATGTAGATGCCAAGGTTGAAGATGGGGGTGACCACTGTGTAGATCAGGGCAATGACCTTGGAGAGGAGCTGGGAATAGACAGCAGAGGGCAAAACATACATGACCATGAGTGTTCCATACAATGTGTACCCCACAACCAGGTGAGAGGAGCATGTGAAAAAGACTTTCGTCCTTCTGGCTGCAGGAGGAATTCTGAGCACTTTCAACACAATCTGAGCATAGCAGATCAGAACCAGCCAAAGTGGTCAGTCAGGAATACAAATGAGAGAAAAAATATCATCACCCGGATCACTTGGGTATCTGAGCAAGTCAGGTCAATCATGGGTGAGAAATCACAGTAAAAGTGATCAATTAGGTTGTTTCCCCAAAACCTCACCTGGACCATCAGAATAATAACTAGTCCATCTGCCATGATTGGTTGGACTAGTGTGCACCAACCCCAGGCACCATTGAGGCACCCTCAGGAGTGGGTATCATAGGAGGTGACAAATTTAAAGGTTGTGATCATCTTGATAATCAATTTTCATTGAATATTGTCATTATATATACATGTATGTGTATGTAGGTATGCATATTTATACACACACTTCTATAAAATCTACTGAGTCCATTTTTGTTGTTTAGGTATAGTTTCAGGACTGACCACCATGCACTGGAAAACCAATGAGTGGGTTTTTTCCTGGGGACTCTAATACTTCTTCCTCTAGTAGTTGTCATCTGTCCATAGTTCTTTCTCTAGGGGTGGGACCCTACATAAGTTTCTTCCTTACATGTTGGTATTGCACCTGTTCCTTTCTTGTTAATGGAGCCACTTCTAGTGGGCACTTTTTCAGAACAGATCACCTGGTATTCTGACTCTTACCATCTTTTCCCCACCTTCTGAGATGTTTGAAGAACCAGAGAGACAGGATCTGTGATGTAGACTTATCCATGGGAGCTGAGATCCCAGTGATCTGTTGATTTTTGTTGTATGTTCAGTTGTGGTTTTCTGTGATAATCTCTGTAGTAGTTTGAATATGCTTGGCTCAAAGAGTGGCCCCATTCGGAGGTGTGGCCTTGTTAGAGTAGGTGTGGCCTTGTTCTGGAAGGTTTGGCCTTACTGGAGGAACTATGTCCCTGTTGGGGTGGGCCTTGAGACCCTCCTTCTAGCTGCCTGTGGGACAGTTTTGATTCCCTTCAGAATAAGATGTAGAACTCTCTGGTCCTCCAGCACTTTGTCTGTCTGGATGCTGTCATGCCTCCAACCATGATGACAATGGACTGAACCTCTGAACCTGTAAGCCAGCCCAAAATAGATGTTGTCCTTTATAAAAGTTGCCTTGGTCATGGTGTCTCTTTACATCAATTGAAATTCTAAGAAAGTCTTCATTTTATGTAAAGAGAGGACTTTTTTGATGAAAGATAGTACCTACCTTTATCTGTGTGTATAAGGATAAGATTTAGGATGTAGTTAGGAATTACATTGCTTGAGCAAAGAAGCCACAGTAGATTCTATAACCTCACTAGCCCAGGGAAGCTGGCTAGGTTTCCAGTACAAGGTATGACTTTCCTGTTGATGAGTAGGCTTTATGTCCAATTAGACAGCTGTTGACTGCCACCCACATGTGAGTACCACTTATTGCACATTTGTGTATATATTTCCACACTGGCCATTCCTGTACAACAATAAAAAGTTCTGGAGGCTGGAACTGGGTCGAGGAACAAACCAGCGAGGCCATCTGAGAGTTGCATTTTTGAGAGGACATGGATGGGGAGTAGGGCTGAAATGAGATGACTAGCTCATGAGACTGCTCTCCCACAAAAAAAGGCTACCGCCTTATACTACACATGTCTCTGTGTCATTATTATTTAACCCCAAGCATTATGGCCTCCAAAACCAACTTCATGACAAGAAGCTGGAAGCTGAAGGCTGGATGTCTTATCTGGTCTTCAGGATAAGCTGAATCCTGAAGAAATAGGCTCTAATGTCAGTGGTGGAATGGACTTCAAGCAATTAAAAATCTACCCCCAGTGACACATATGCTCCAACAAGGTTTTGTTCCTCCCCTCCTCCTCCTTCATCATCTTCCTCTTTCTTTTCTTTTGTTCCTCCTCCTTCTTCCTCTTCTTCTCCTCCTCCTTCTGCTCCTTCTCCTAGTTCTCCTCCTTCTACTTTTCTTCTTCCTCTTCCTCATCTCTTCCTCTTCACCTTCTTCTTCTTCCTTCTCCTCTTCCTCCTCCTCTTTCTCCTAATCCTTCTTCTTTTCTCCTTCTTCTTATTCTTTTCAAGACAGAGTTTCTCTGTGTAGTCCTGGCTATTTTGGAAATAGGTCTGTAGTCCACGCTGGCATTGACCTGAGTGTTCTGCATGCTTCTGCTTCATGCTTGTGTATAAAATTTTGTATGTTAATACCTACTTTATGGGTTAAAGTGGCTTATGTGATATTTATAGACTTTATGTAAACACCTCTTTAAAATGTACGTAGATTTCTTGACATGAATTAAAAAATATTTTCCCAGAATTCTGATTTTGGAATTTTGATTTCTTAAGATGTAATTATTTGAGATTTATCTTTAAATTATGTATTTTGAAACCAACTGTACATGATTGGTTCACCTTGATAATTCCAGTACTAGGGGGGGCAAAAATTGGTGGATACCTGGAGTTTAATGGCTAGCTGTTTTTACCAAATTGGTAAGATCCCATATCAAAAAAAGATAGGATAGAAGAAGACAGCCTGACCCCTGGCTTACATAAACACATATATACCCATATACATACACAGAGATACAGACAAGCATACACACATACACACATATACAGACATACACACATGCACACACACACACACACATACACATATACAGAAAAATACACAAATGTACTGAACATATAGCTATATTATTCACTCAAGCACCTACATAATACAATCATAAACAGACATAGATTGAGGTGATATTTTTACATAATTTTTTTAGAAATTTTTTTATTAGATATATCCTTTATTTCCATTTCAATGCTGTCTTCAGTCCTGGATTCCCCCCCTTAAAAATCTCATAAGCCATCCCCCCTCCCCCTGTTCCCCAATCAACCCACTCCTGCTTCCCTGTCCTTGTATTCCTCTACACTGCAGCATCGAGCCTTTCCAGGTCCAAGGGCCTCTCCTCCCTTTGATGTTTAACAAGGCCATCCTCTGCTGCCTATGCTTCTGGAGCTATAGGTAACTCCATGTGTACTCTTTGTTTGATTGTTTTGTCCCTGGGAGCTCTGGGAGTACTGGGTGACTCATATTGTTGTTCCTCCTATGGCACTGCAAACCCCTTCATCTCCTTGGGTTCTTTCTCTAGCTCCTCTATTAGTGACCCTGTGTTCAGTTCAATGGCTGGCTGAGAGTGTCTCCCTCAGTATTTGTAATGCAACAGCAAAGTCTCCCAGATGACAGCTATATCTGGCTCTGGTCAGCAAGCACTTATGGGCATCAATAGTAGTGTCTGGGTTTTGTAACTATATATGAGAAGGATCCCTAGGTGGTGTAGTCTCTGAATGTTCTTTCCCTCAGACTCTGCTCTACCCTTTTCTCCTTTGTATCTTCTTCTGTGTGTATTTTGTCCGCCCTTCTAAGAAGGACCAGAATTTGCATACCTTGTTCATCCTTCTTGGGAGTCATTTGTTATGTGAAATGTGCCTTCAGTATTCCAAGCTTCTAGGCTAATATCCACTTATCAGTGACTGCATACCTTGTGTGATCTTTTGTGATTGGGTTACCTCACTCAGGATGATATTTTCCATTTCCACCCATTTGCCTAAGAATTTCATGAATTCATTGTTTTTATTTTTTTTAATTTTTTTTTAAATTTTATTTTATTTTCTAAGTTTTTTTTATTTACATTCAAAAATCATTTCCCCTTTCCCATTTCCTCCCTCCCTGAAAGTCTCATAAGCCCCCTTCCCTCCCTCTTTTCCCCATTCCACCCCCTCTCGCTTCTGTCTTGCCATTCCCCTACATCCAGTCTTTCCAGGATCAGGGGTCTCTCCTTCCATCTTCTTGGAAATCTATTGATATGCGAATTGTGTCTAGGGTATTCCGAGATTCTGGGTTAATATCCCCTTATCAGTGACTGCATACCGTGTGTGTTCTTTTATGATTGGGTTACCTCACTAAGGATGCTATTTTCAAGTTCTGACCATTTGCCTAGGAATTTCGTGAATTGATTGTTTTTAATTGCAGAGTAGTATTCCATTGTGTAAATATACCACATCTTCTGAATCCATTCCTCCGTTGATGGACATCTGGGTTCTTTCCAGCTTCTGGCTATTATAAATAAGGCTGCTATGAACATAGTGGAGCATGTTTCCTTACTGCATGCCCGTAAAGCCTCTGGGTATATGCCCAGGAGTGCTATAGTCCGATCCTCCGGGAGTGTCATGTCCAGTTTTCTGAGAGACCCCCAGACTGCTTTCCAGAGTGGTTGTATCAGCTTGCAATTCCACCAGCAGTGGAGCAGTGTTCCTCATTCTCCACATCCTCACCAGCACCTCCTGTCTCCTATGTTCTTGGTCTTAGCCATTCTGAAAGGTATGAGGTGGAATCTCAGGGTTGTTTTGATTTGCATTTCCCTAATGACTAAGGATGTTGAACATCTCTTTAGGTGCTTCTCAGCCATTTGATATTCTTCAGGTGAGATCTCTTTGCTTAGTTCCGTACCACAATTTTAATAGGGTTATTTGGCTCTCTGGAGTCTAACTTCTTGATTTCTTTGTATGTATTTGATATTAGCCCTCTGGCAGATGTAGGGTTGGTAAAGATCATTTCCCAGTTTGTTGGTTGCTGCTTTGTCTTTTTGATAGTGTCCTTTGCCTTACAGAAACGTTGTAATTTTATGAGTTCCCATTTGTCAGTTCTTGATCTTAGAGCATAAGCTATTGGAGTTCTGTTCAGGAAATTCTCCCCTGTGCCCATATGTTCAAGATTCTTCCCTAGTTTCCTTTCTATTAGTTTCAGTGTGTCTGATTTTATGTGGAGGTCCTTGATCCACTTGGAATTGAGCTTAGTGCAAGGAAATAAGAATGGGTCAATTTGCATTCTTCTGCATGTTGACCTCTAGTTGAACCAGCACCATTTATTGAAAAGGCTATCTTTTTTCCACTGGATGGTTTTAACTACTTTGTCAAAGATCAAGTGACCATAGGAGTGTGGATTCATTTCTGGGTATTCAATTCTGTTCCATTGATCTACATGGCTGTCACTATACCAATACCATGCAGTTTTAACACTATTCCTCTGTAGTACAGTTTGAGATCCAGGACACTGATTCCCAGAAGTTCTTTTACTCTAGAGAATAGTTTTAGCTATCCTGGGTTTTCTGTTATTCCAGATGAATCTTTGAATTGCTCTTTCGACCTCTACAAAGAATTGAGTTGGGGTTTTGAGGAGGAGTGCATTGAATCTGTATATTGCTTTTGGCAAGATCATTATTTTGACTATATTAATCCTGCCAATCCATGAGCATGAAATATTTTTCTGTCTTCTAAGGTCTTCTTCAATTTCTTTCTCCATAGACTTGAAGTTCTTGTCATACAGATCTTTCACTTGTTTGGTAAGAGTCACACCAAGATACTTTATATTGTTTGTGGCTATCATGAAGGGTACCATTTCTATTATTTCTTTCTCAGCATGCTTATCCTTTAAGTATAGGAAGTCTAATGATTTGCTTGAGTTGATTTTATATCCGGTCACTTTGCTGAAGTTGTTTATCAGCTGTAGGTGTTGTCTGGTGGAGTTCTTTGGGTCACTTAAATATACTATCATATCATCTGCAAATACTGATAGTTTGACTTCTTCATTTCCTATTTGTATCCCTTTGACCTCCTTTTGTTGTCTAATTCCTTTAGCTAGAGCTTCTAGTACTATATTGAAAAGATATGGAGAGAGAGGGCAGCCTTGTCTAGTCACTAATTTTAGTGGGATTGCTTCAAGTTTCTCTTCATTTTGTTTGATGTTGGCTACCGGTTTGCTGTAAATTGCTTTTACTATCTTTAGATATGGGCCTCGAATTCCTGATCTTTTCTAGACTTTTAGCATGAAAGGATGCTGAATTTTGTAAAATGCTTTTTCAGCATCTAATGAAATGACCACGTGGTTTTATCTTTGAGATTGTTTATGTAGTGAATTACATTGTGTGACTTCCTTATATTGAACCATTCCTGCCTCTCTTGGATGAAGCCAACTTGATCATGGTGAATGATCGTTTTGATGTGTTCTTGGATTTGGTTGGCAAGAATTTTATTGTGTATTTTTGCATCGATATTCATAAGAAAAATTGGCCTGAGATTCTCTTTCTTTGTCGGATCTTTGTATGATTTTGGTATTAGCGTAATTTTGGCTTCATACAACGAGTTGGGTAGTGTTCTTTCTGTTTCTATTTTGTGGAACAGTTTGAAGAGTATTGGTGTTAGGTCTTCTTTGAAGGTCTGATAGAATTCTGCACTAAAACCGTCTGGACCTATGCTTTTTTTGGTTGAAAGACTTCCAAAGACCACTTCTATTTCTTCAGGGGTTATAGGACAGTTTAGATGGCCAATTTGATCCTGATTTAATTTTGATATTTGGTATCTGTGTAGGAAATTGACCATTTCCTCCAGATTTTCTAGTTGTGCTGAATACAGGCTTTTGTAGTATGATCTGATGAATTTTTGAATTTCCTCAGTTTCTGTTGTTATCTCTCCCTTTTCATTTCTGATTTTGTTAATTTGGATACTGTCTCTGTGCCCTCTGGCTAGTCTGGCTAAGGGCTTATCTATCTTGTTGATTTTCTCAAAGAACCAATTCGTAGTTTTGTTGATTCTTTGTATGGTTTTATTTATTTCTACTTGATTGATTTCAGCCCTGAGTTTGATGATTTCCTGCCTTCTGCTCCTCTTTCATGTATTTGCTTCTTTTTTTTTCCAGGACTTTCAGTTGTGCCATTAAGCTGCTAGTGTATGCTCTCTCCTGTTTCTTCTTGGAGGCACTTAGGGCTATGAATTTTCCTCTTAGCACCGCTTTCATTGTGTCCCATAAATTAGGGTATGTTGTGCCTTCATTTTCATTAAATTTTAAAAAGTCTTTGATTTCTTTCTTTATTTCCTCCTTGATCAAGTTATCATTGAGCAGAGCATTGTTCAGCTTGCACATGTATGTGGGCTTTCTGTTGTTTTGTTGTTATTGAAGACCACCCTTTTTCCATAGTGATCTTATCACTTATTCCATAGTGATAGGAGGCATGGGATTAGTTCGATCATCTTATATCTGTTGAGTCCTGTTTTGTGACCAATTAGATGGTTGATTTAGGAGAAGGTACCATGAGGTGCTGAGAAGAAGGTATATTCTTTTGCTTTAGGATGAAATGTTTTATATATATCTGTTAGTTTCATTTGGTTCAAGGCTTCAATTAGTTTCACTGTGTCCCTGTTTAGTTTCTGCTTTCCTGAACGATCCATTTCAGAGTGCGGGATGTTGGTGTCACCCACTATTGCTTTGAGCTCTAGTAAAATTTCTTTTACGAATGAGGGTGCCCTTGCATTTGGAGTATAGATACTCAGAATTGAGAGTTCTTCTTGGTTGATTTTTCCTTTGACCAGTGTGTTGTGTCCTTCTGTGTCTTTTTTGATGACTTTAGGTTGAAAGTCAATTTTGTCTGATATTGTGATGGCTACTCCGGCTCCTTTCCTGGGACCATATGCTTGTATAATTGTTTTCCAGCCTTTTACTCTGAGGTAGTGTTTGTCTTTGACACTGAGGTGCATTTCCTGCATGCAGCAATATGCTGGGTCCTGTTTACATATCAAGTCTGTTAGTCTATGTCTTTTTATTGGGGAATTGAGATCATTGATATTAAGAGAGATTAAGGAATAATGATTATTTGTACCTGATATTCTTGACGCTATCGTTATATTTGAGTGGTTATCTACTTTTGTCTTTGATGAAAGAAGGTTACTATCTGGTTTTTTCCAGGGTATAGTTTCTCTCATTCTCTTGGCAGTTTCCACCTATTATCCTTTGCAGGACTGGGTTTGTGGAAAGATATTGTGAAAATTTGTTTTTATCATGGAATATCTTGGTCTCTCCATCTATGGTGATTGAGAGTTTTGCTGGGTATAGTAGTCTAGGCTGGCATTTGTGTTCTCTTAGAGTCTGCATGAGATCTTCCCAGGATCTTCTGGCTTTCATATCCTCTGGTGAGAACTCTGATGTGATTCAGATATGTCTTCCTTCATATGTTACTTGGCCTTTTTCTCTTACTGCTTTTAATATTCTTTCTTTGTTTAGTACATTTGGTGTTTTGATTATTATGTGACGGAAGGTTTTTCTGTTCTTTTCCAGTCTCTTTGGAGTTCTGTAGGCTTCTTGTATGTTCATTGGCATATCTCTCTTCAAGTTTGGGAAGTTTTCCTCCATAATTTTGTTGAAGATATTTACTGACCCTTTAAGTTGCAAATCTTCACTCTCATCTATACCTATAATCCTTAGGTTTGGTCTTCTCATTGTGTCTTGGATTTCCTGGATGTTTTGGGTTACAGATTTTTTGCATTTTGCGTTTTCTTTGACTGTTGAGTCGATGCTTTCTATGGTATCTTCAGCACCTGAGATTCTTTCTTCCATCTCTTGTATTCTATTGTTGATGTTTGCATCTATGACTCCTGATTTCTTCCCAAGGTTTTCTATGTCCAAAGTTTCTCCCTTTGTGATTTCTCACTTGTTTCTACTTCCTTTTTTAGATCCTGGATGGTTTTGCTCAGATCCTTCACTTTTTTTGTTTATATTTTCCTGTATTTCTTTAAGATGTTTTTGCATTTCCTCTTTCAGGATTTCTGCCTGTTGACCCAAGTTCTCCTGTATTTCTCTAAGCAATTTTTGTGTTATCTCCTCATGGGCTTCCATCTGTTGATCCATAGTCTCCTGCATTTCTTTAAGTGATTCTCGTGTTTCCTTTGTAAGGGCATCTACCCATTGATTCATTTCTTTAAGCGATTTTTTTTTGTTGCCTCCCTATGGGCCTCCATCTGTTGACGCATATTCTCCTGCATTTCTTTAAGCAATATTTTGTTTCCTTCATAAGTGCATCTACCCATTGATTCATTTCTTTAAGCGATTTTTGTGTTGCCTCCTTATTGGCCTCCATCAGGTGACCCATATTCTCCTGCATTTCTCTAAGCCATTTTTGTGTTTCCTTTGCAAGTGCTTCTACCCGTTAATTCATGTTCTCCTGTATTTATGAGATTTATTTGTGTACTCTTGAAATCCTCTAATAGCATCATGAGAAGTGATTTTAAATGCAGATCTTGCCTTTCAGGTGTAATGGGGTACAGCTCCAGGCACCCTTCGTCCTAATAGACCCTGAACTACTCTGTTGCATGATTTGACTCTAACTCGCGTTTGGTAATCTGAGCTACCATGTTTGCTGAAGTCCAGCAGTTCAGGTTCTCATTCAGGGTAATATGATGTGAGCCTTCATAGGCAGTCTAATAGAGTGTTCTAAGAAGGCATATATCTGGCCCTACCTTGCAGGTAATTATCCTCTGCTGGATGTGAGATCCTGGCAGCAGCCTGCCTGGCAGCCTGGGCTACTCCACCTGCTCTGCCCACTTACAGCATTTGGACCTAAAATGAAAATGAAGCCAGTTCAGGATTTCTGAGGGTTCTGAGGTCCTCTTCCATATACTGAACCCAGGACCAGTGGCTACTCTGGCTAGGCAGTGGGGACAGTCAGAGACTTAGCCAAGCCTTGGTCACTCACCTCCTTCACTCTGGTTGTAGTATCAGAGCACAATCCAAAGGCTCTGGATCTTTGGCAATGTTCTTTTCTTTTTCCTTTTCTTTTTTCTTTTTGGTTTTTCAAGATAGGCTTTCTCTGTGTAGCCCTGGATGTTCTGGAACTCACTCTGTAGACCAGGCTCTCCTCGAACTCCGAAATCCACCTGTCTCTACCTCCCAAGTGCAGGGATTAAAGGTGTGCGACACCCCTGCCCCATAACATTTTTTTGGGGGAGGGGCAATATTCTTGAGTTTGCCTTTCAGGTCTTTCCAATACTCTGGTCCTTCCTTGTCCATCCATGTCTCACATGGCTTCATCCTCACAATTGCCTTATTGTTACCGAAATGTTGAAATTGTTTGTTGTCCACATAGTCAATAGAAATGTACTAGGCCTCCTCAGGGCCTGGACATGTCAGGGCAATGTGGAAACAGTGCAGTGAATGTGAGCCTAGGGGAGGAGCACTGTGTCATCAGGACCCTATTCTAAGAACTTCAGACAAGTGCACTGGGCCTGGGTGGGAGTGAGTATGGGTTGGTGCTTGGCACTGAGTTGCAGACTGGAAGGAAGATGAGACTCTGTCATATCTGCCCCAGGCAATGTTTCAGACTAGGAGGAAAATGGGGCTCCAGCAGAAAAGACAGTCCCACATTAGCTGAGCTCTGTGGAGGTTTCAGCTGGGGCAGGTATTGGGGCAGGGGTTTCACCTGTGTCCCTGGTTATGCCAGGACTCCTGGGAGACAAGCCGACTGTGGGGAATGGGAGAGGGTCAGGCATTCCACATCTGCCCCAGGTGGAGTTGCAGACCAGAAGGAAGACAGGGCTGCAGAGCTGATAGTTCCTGCATATGCTGGATCTGTGGGTGTTCCAGTTGGGGCAGGTATTGGGGAAGGGATTTTACCTGTGTCCCTGGTTGAGGCAGACATCCTGAAAAAAGGCAGGCTTTTGTGTATGGGAGAGGGTCAGGCATGCTCGATAAGCCGTGGATGTAGTTGTTTGACTTTCAAATAACATGGGAGGCATTGGAGGGCTTAGAGCATTAGACAGATTATCAGTAATCCCAGATGGGTTTTAAGAGCAATGTTACTTGGACATGAATGGAAATAATATCATTCTAAGACTCATATATATTTTATACTTACTATTAAATTCTGTAGGAACATTGTTTTTTTTTTCTACCAATCACTTATGATAGTAATGAGTGAGTAAAATGATGGAGCATTTTAATTCCACACAACCTTTGTTTTCTGTAAGAATTGCAAAGTTTGGAGAATATAATTATGCACGAATTCTAATTTCAGGAAATCTCCAATGATTGTATGCTATGTTGAAGGAGATAAATGTGAATCTATTCGTAGAATAACCAACTATAGAATTGTTGAAATTTCTACTTCATGACCTTCTATGGTTCATTTTTTCCCTAGGTTGCCTAGCATGTCATCATTAGAAAAGTTTTACAATTTTTTTTCTTGTTAATCTGAACAGAACATTATAATTCCTGAATTCACTCATGTTACTAAGAGGAGGGAAGAAATAAGATAATTACTCGAACTTCACAGTTCTAGCAGTTGGTTGTATGTACCCAGAGATACAGAAATATTATTCCCATGATCTTGTGAATGGGCCAGCTCTTCTATATATTACCAACCTCTATCCATCTTTATTAGAGTACAAATAGACTTTTACTAATTTCACATGTTGTCTTGGTTGTCAGAAATAGTTAAATTTGTCCTAGCTGACTTCGATGCATGGTACTTGTAGAGTTATTTATGAATGGTGAAAATCATCTTCAAATATGGTAAAAATTGAATGAGCAATAATTAGGAGAATGGAACAAGAATTCTTATTTAGATAGGGTTAGGTTTGCAGTGCTGTCAGAATCTTATGGTAGATAATTAATGAACAGAACATATGTTTGGATTTATACTTATTTAGAAAAGTGCAATGTAAAACTCATACATCAGTCAGAGTTGTCTAATTAGAAGCCAGGAAATATTATGGGCTTAAGTACACTATTCAAATTTTCCTTAGTTAAGAAGGTAGATCAATGACTAGAAATAGATCTTGAATTATAAATATTTCTCTGCTTTCACATGTGAATTATGGCCAAAATTCATGGCTGTTTAGTGAATTTATTATTCAAATAATATTCAGGAAAGATTCTCAGTGGAAAGTTATTACAGATTTGTCACTAATGAGTAACTTTGGGAACTGAATCTCCAAGGTCAAGAAAGAATTTATTTCTGTAGGCAAACCTGTTCTGATCCCAAGGTATGTAATACAAAGTACACTTCCAGACTCCTTCATCTCTATTCCCATATATGTCTCAGCAATGAATACAAAGTGCAAGATGCTTGTAGGTCTAAGACCATTGGGCAAAGTAAATGTTTTTAAGTTCATGATTGATTAGTGGATATTAAAGATGTTAGAAGGTAAGTGTGAAATGTGGTATTTTATGGAGTACTAGGTCATATTTCAGACTGGAACATAGAAGATGCCATATAGGACATTTTTCCATTTGTATGTTAGTTTCCAAAGTTGCATGTAAATAATCCCACATAAAAGAAAATATGTTTCACAGTAAAAATACTATGAAGCACTGATGTTATATATTATATTTATGCATACATCACACACACATGTTTGAGGAAAAAAGATCCTGAATTGAAAACATGAACAGAGTGATTGGTTTACAGATATATGAAGCATGAAGCTGCAACTAGCAGAGAGATAAAAAAGATGAGTTTAAAACTAATCTGTATCTCAAAGAGACATACAAAAGATGAGTATAAAAGTAATTTAAAATAGGAGGAGAAACCACACAAGGAGACAGAGGATGAGTCAGAGAGATCACTAGAAACAAGGAGAGTATTGTAGGTATTTTTAAAGTCAGACAAAAGATTTGAAGTGAAAGCAAAGGACTTTCAATTGAGCTGTGTTTTGAGAAATCAAATAATCACTTGATTGAAATTTAACCCTGACATTGAGAAGAGCTATATTGTGAAATACAAGCAAAAATATTTGCTTTACGAGGGTTCAAGAAAGCACAGAATTAAAACTTTTGGATTAGAAGGCAAAGAGGGAACGAGACAGGAGTGTTTGGATAAATACATCATAAAAAATAGAAAAATGAGGCAATAGCTCTAGAAGCCAAGGGATCATCACTTATTAATATGTAGTCCATCTGAATATCAGTCTTTAGATGCAACCTCAGATGCTGAAGTAGTTTTCAGATATTTCAGTACTGAGTCTCAGTTGCTTTGAGTTCCAATGAGATCTATACATTTTCTAGATGAATAGGTTTGGGATGAATACAATAGCAGTGACTGGTTTCAGATGATTACAGTATCAGTGAGAATGTTTAACATGGTGATTGACAGGATGAGAAGAATGTCATTGCCTGATGGCAGGAATGAATGATTGTCTCTAAGAAAGAGTGTGAACGTATATGTAACCTTGTATGAAAATTACCTCCCAATTTTTAGTACAAATGTGGAAAAATGATATTGCAAGTATGACTGACAGAACAATTCAATTTTTTAAAATTTGGTACTGCTAATTGCAGCATGAGTTGGTGGAAACACAGACTCTCATCTCACACCAGTCTCTTAAGTCAGAATATCTGTGGTGGATTGTGATTCCTGTGACTTAACAGCAGCTCCAGGTGAGTATACAGTGTGACACCTGAGACTTAATATCATGTCCAGGTGAGTGTGCTTTGTGACACCTGTGACTTAACTGCATTTCCAGATGGGTGTCAGCTTTGTGAATCTTTGTACTTCTCATTCTCATTTAGAAACATATTACTAAAAAACTTATTTCTCTGTATTCTAAAGCATATATCCATTGGCACAACTAGACATGTGAGCATCCAGAAGTTAATTACCATGTACATGAAAATTAAAGGAAAAAGTATATTGTAGTCATCCTCTATGCATCTTCTATCTTTCAAATACAGCTCATCATTTACAGGTAATGTAACATGATCCAGCTTTTTTCTTAAAAAAAACCCTACTTCTGAACTCTTTACTATGCTCTTTACTATAAAGTATGAAAGGATAACGTGAAACAACTAAAATGATAAGATCTCCCCATCTATGTGGGGAATTAACACCCACATAATTTATGGGAAGTATATGTGTTCTTAATTTCCACAAAGACATGCTCTCTCTCTCTCTCTCTCTCTCTCTCTCTCTCTCTCTCTCTCTCTCTCTCTCTCTCTCTCTCTCTCTCTATCTATCTCTCTCTCTCTTTCTCTCTCTTCTCTCATTCTACTTTGGTCCCCTTTATAATATTTGAATCTTCCTATGCATATACACCAATTCAAACACATATGTATGTATGTTAAGATCTAGAATCTTCCTTTGAGAGAGAATTTGAGTCTTCTGCTGTTCTGAGTTTGTATCATTTCATTTAGTATAATTATTTTCAAGAACATCCACTTATTTTAAAAATTTTATCTCAAAATTATTCATTTAGTATAATTATTTTCAAGAACATCCACTTATTTTAAAAATTTTATCTCAAAATTATTTATCAGTGATTAAAATCTTATTATGTGTATATTCCATATTTGTTTTTATTGAAAATAGATTTTTCTGTCATAGAGTACATCCTGTTCTCAGTTTCTCCTCCCTTCAACTTTCCCATCTCTCCCACCTCTGCCACATCCCTCTTCCACCAGATCCAGTCCTTCTCAGTTTCCCTTTAGAAAGAAGCAGACCTCTAAGATACAACAACCACATACAACTATACAAGATACAAAAAGATAAGGCTGTCTATTACAATCACAAGATGGACTCCTTTCTAGATCTACATTGTTAACCCATTCTTCTCACAAAAGAAAGAGTATAAACATGATTAAACAGAAAGTACAATGACAAAAAATGTGTCTATGGTCTGACAAGAGTGGGACTCATAATAAAAAAAAAGAAAAGAAAGAAGGAAAGTAAGAGAGAAAGTATAATTGGAAAAAGTTTTTGAATACACTTTTTGTCTGCCTACATTTTTACTAGTACATAATATAATTTTCTCAACACTTTTAAGATATCCTTTCATTACCTTGATGCATTTTTCAAAGCTATTTTTGTCATTGGAACAGAGTCATATTTTTCTTATTCTGATTGTCCTTGACTAGGTCATAGGGAGGCAACATCCAGAGTATCATCTTATCCTAAAGACAAGTAGTAATTGTTACAAAAGGCCTGTTTTCTTTGATCTTTTAAAACAGGAATTAGGGCCTGTACTCTCAGAAAATTCACATGTAACAAAGAAGAAAAAAATATGTGCCACAGAAACTACAAAACTCATTCAGACAATATCAACCTAAGCACCAGATCATCCTATTTGTATATTTAAGCAGAGATAAGATAATATAAGGTAACATATTCAATAACAGTTTAAAAGTGGACAAGCAGATAAAATTTTAATACAGTCAAAGCCCTGGTCAAATTTGACTAAAGATGAAGAAGTTCCTTAGGTGAGAGTATCTATGGTGATTAGTGTTAATAAGAGTGTATGCTCTCTGGAGAATTGGAAAAAACTATGGGTTATCAGGTTCTGCCTAGACAAATCTGGCTAGCTAGAGCCAGGAGAGATGGGCAGAGGCATGCCCATGAGTTCCCAGTAAGCAGGCACAGTACAGTATATGTAATGATTGGGAAAGAAGAGACACTAGACATATTTGAGCAAGAGGTATTTGAGCAGTAGAATCAAGGAAAAACTTAAATGTTTGCAGCTTGAATATAGTAATTAGAGTACAATAAGTGAAGCCAGTTATATGGTTGATACAATAAGCTTTGACTTAATTGATGAGAAAATGTCCAGTTAAGGTAAGAAAAGGTGATCAAGGGGCTGAAATGTAGAAGACTTTGAGGAAAACAGTGCTATAACACTTCTTACATATGTGCGAATGAAATACCTAGATGTACCATAGGTAAATACACAAAGATTAGACACTACTGGTTTAAGAAGAATTACCAGAAGTCCCAAACATGCACTTTTCAATTGATCCTGTTTTTTCTTGCACTCTGCTGTATATCAGAGAATTTCTTCTTTTACTTCACATTTGATCCAAAAGGGATGATTTTCATTAATAAGTTTGTAATATTATGTTAGCAACAGAAATTGACCAAGACAGATATTGGTACTGAGAAGAGTGAATCTTGCTGAAAGCTCATTCAATGTGGGCAGTGAGTCATGATAGAGTTTATGAGGCATCCCAAATTCAAAATACATGGAACCTTAGAAGACCAGGATTTAAACAGTTTCATTAACAATATGTTTATCCAGACACCTTCTTCTAAACAAATAAGTAACACGATTTTATTATATTTTTTGAATAATCTCCCTTTGAAGCATTGTGAACAGTGCATTATTTGAGGCTAAGTGGTCACAGTATGTCCTTCAGGAAACAGCAGCATTGTACTTTGTTTGCTGAAGCTCCAACTATAGTGGTAAATCTATGGATGAACAGGAACTGTCAACCAAGCATTATGCTACATACTAATAAAAGGCCTGTCCCTTCAGTGGAATCAGAGTCAAACAAATTCACAAGAAAGTGGTTATTCAATCAAATAACACAATGGTTAAACAGCATATTTTTCATGAAGAAAATTCCTGGAAGCCAATCAACAATTTGTCTTTGTTTCTCTAGGGAGCCATTTTTAAAGAACTTTGAGTTTTGTTCCTCCCTTAGCTATTCTATTTTCTATTTCTCAAGAGGGGCTTTGAGGAAGATCTATTGACAAGGGACCAGGTCTGAGTTGATGCCAGTTCTTGCCTCCAGTGTGAGAATTGTCTTCATGCCAATTTTGTCTTTAATAACAAGACCCAGGATGAACTGCAGTCAGGCTCCTGGCTTTATCCTCTTGGGACTATCCAGGGAATCAGAGAAATGGCAGCCCTTCTTTAGCATCTTCCTAGGTCTCTACTTGCTGGGAGTTTTAGGGAACCTGCTACTTCTGTTAGCTATTGTGGCTGATGTCCACCTCCACACTCCCATGTATTTCTTCCTCAGTCAGCTCTCACTTGTGGATCTTTGCTTCCTCAACACCCCAGCCCCTAAAACACTGGACACTCTGTGGACTGGAGATGGATCAATATCATTCTCTGGATGCCTGACTCAGTTTTACTTCTTTGCTGTTTTTGTGGACATGGATAACCTGCTTCTGGCAGTCATGGCTCTTGACCGCTATGCTGCTATCTGCCACCCACTCCTCTACCCACTTCTCATGACTCCTTGTAGATGTGAAGTTCTTGCCAGTGGGTCGTGGGGAGTAGCTCATTGTGTGTCTCTTGTCTGTACCTTATTGCTTTCTCAGTTATATTTTCAAACCAATCAAGGTATATCTCATTTTTTCTGTGATTCTTGGCCTCTCTTATGGCTTTCCTGCTCAGACACACACCTCAGTGAAGGCCTGATGTTGACATTGTTTGGAGTTTTGGGAATCAGTGCAGTTCTCTGCATTATAAGTTCCTATGGTTTTATTTTTCATGCGGTGGCTAGAGTTCCATCAGCACAGGGGAAAAGGAAAGCCTTGGCCACATGCAGTTCCCACCTCTCTGTAGTCTTCCTTTTCTATAGCACAGCCTTTGCTACCTACCTCAAGCCCCCATCCAGTTCAGACTCCCCTGGAGATGTGATTGCTGCTGTTATGTATACCTTGGTAACTCCCACTCTGAACCCCTTCATTTATAGTCTGAGAAATAGGGATGTTAAAAGTTCATTGAGAAGGATCCTGAACATGGATCTGTCTCAAAATTAAAGATTATCATTCAGGAAAGATAACTCCACACAATGCTACCACATATACAAAATGAGTCAGTTAACACCATGGTTCATGCGATAATTACCTGATTGTTATGCTTAATCTTCAGTGTTAACTGGATTGAATTTGGAATTACCCTGAACCACTAGTTTGTGCTTTTCTGTATGTCTCTGTAGAGATGTCTTTGAGTAGGAAAGATCCATTGTGAATTTTCTTGGCACCATCCAGTCCCTAGAATCCACCTTGTTTGATCAATAGAGAAAAAGTAAAACAAAACTTACTGTTTTTGTTCATCCCTTTTTGCTTGTTGATCATAGATGCAATGTGACTGGTGACCCCATCTGCCTGCTGTTCTTTTCTCATTCTAATGTATTATATTCTTCAAACTATGAATAAATATGCAATTTTCACTTCTAAATTGCTTCTCTGGAATTCTGCCACACTAACCAGATAGGTAAAACAATTAATGATCTGCTGGAAATTATACTACGTTGGGTTTGATAGTCTTTAATTTTTTCTTATATTCATAATCCTGTTGCATGGATTTCTCTTGCAATCTTTACAATCATTGGACAATTGTTGGAATTCCTACCAGTGGTTTAATAAAAATAGCCCCCTGATGTCCTTATTGGTTTTATTGTCTCTCCTGTTCTGGAGATCTAGTGAATTAAAGGGTTTCAGTCTTTTTCTAATATCCTTACCTCTGCTGACCTTTGATGCCACTGATCAGTCCTCCTAAATGTAGCTTAATGTTCACAGCACTTAAATTACAAGTAAGAGGTTAGGAGCCTAGTGAGTCTAACAAAAATCCAGGTCAATAGGAACAGGAAGAGAAAGAATATAATTTTATCGTATCTTTTAATGGAGAGTATATCACAGGGTTCCTTTTAAAATAATTCATTATTGTTGTTATCATGTGGGTATTTATGTATAAAGTTATTTGTAACCTATCATTTTGTGGAATAGCATATTGCAAATTGCATCTTCAAGTTTGCATTCTCAAACTAAATAGGAACAATAGGAAAGACTCAATCCCCCAACATAGTTCAGCAGACCTACAGTGGAATTCTGAGAAAGAACACAATTACTCCATCTCCATCCCATTGTGAGAGACTTTTCAATGAAAACACTGACAGACAATTAGAAAATCTTCACTGCCCTCCTTCTTAGGTCACATTTTCGTTGGTTTGCAGTAGAGAAGTCTTCTTAGTGCCTGTTGTACTTCCTGTTTCCTCAAGATGTAGATGCCAAAGTTGAAGATGGGGGTGACCACTGTGTAGATCAGGGCAATGACCTTGGAGAGGAGCTGGGAATAGACAGCAGAGGGCAAAACATACATGACCATGAGTGTTCCATACAATGTGTACCCCACAACCAGGTGAGAGGAGCATGTGAAAAAGACTTTCGTTCTTCTGGCTGCAGGAGGAATTCTCAGCACTTTCAACACATCTGAGCATAGCAGATCAGAACCAGCCAAAGGGGTCAGTCAGGAATACAAATGGGAGAAAAAAAAATCATCACCCGGATCACTTGGGTATCTGAGCAAGTCAGGTCAATCATGGGTGAGAAATCACAGTAAAAGTGATCAATTAGGTTGTGTCCCCAAAACCTCACCTGGACCATCAGAATAATAACTAGTCCATCTGCCATGATTGGTTGGACTAGTGTGCACCAACCCCAGGCATCACTGAGGAACCCTTAGGAGTGGGTATCATAGGGGGTGACAAATTTAAAGGTTGTGATCATCTTGATAATCAATTTTCATTGAATATTGTCATTATATATACATGTATGTGTATGAAGGTATGCATATTTATACACACACCTCTATAAAATCTACTGAGTCCATTTTTGTTGTTTAGGTATAATTTCAGGACTGACCACCATGCACTGGAAAACCAATGAGTGGGTTTTTTCCTGGGGACTCTAATACTTCTTCCTCTAGTAGTTGTCATCTGTCCATAGTTCTTTCTCTAGGGGTGGGACCCTACATAAGTTTCTTCCTTACATGTTGATATTACACCTGTTCCTTTCTTGTTAATGGAGCCACTTCTAGTGGGCACTTTTTCAGAACAGATCACCTGGTATTCTGACTCTTACCATCTTTTCCCCACCTTCTGAGATGTTTGAAGAACCAGAGAGACAGGATCTGTGATGTAGACTTATCCATGGGAGCTGAGATCCCAGTGATCTGTTGATTTTTGTTGTATGTTCAGTTGTGGTTTTCTGTGATAATCTCTGTAGTAGTTTGAATATGCTTGGCTCAAAGAGTGGCCCCATTCGGAGGTGTGGCCTTGTTAGAGTAGGTGTGGCCTTGTTCTGGAAGGTTTGGCCTTACTGGAGGAACTGTGTCCCTGTTGGGGTGGGCCTTGAGACCCTCCTTCTAGCTGCCCGTGGGACAGTTTTGATTCCCTTCAGAATAAGATGTAGATCTCTCTGGTCCTCCAGCACTTTGTCTGTCTGGATGCTGTCATGCCTCCCACCATGATGACAATGGACTGAACCTCTGAACCTGTAAGCCAGCCCAAAGTAGATGTTGTCCTTTATAAAAGTTGCCTTGGTCATGGTGTCTCTTTACATCAATTGAAATTCTAAGAAAGTCTTCATTTTATGTAAAGAAAGGCTTTTTTTCATGAAAGATAGTACCTACATTTATCTGTGTGTATAAGGATAAGATTTAGGATGCAGTTAGGAATTAGGTTGCTTGAGCAAAGAAGCCACAGTAGATTCTATAACCTCACTAGCCCAGGGAAGCTGGCTAGGTTTCCAGTACAAGGTATGACTTTCCTGTTGATGAGTAGGCTTTATGTCCAATTAGACAGCTGTTGACTGCCACCCACATGTGAGTACCACTTATTGCACATTTGTGTATATATTTCCACACTGGCCATTCCTGTACAACAATAAAAAGTTCTGGAGGCTGGAACTGGGTTGAGGAACAAACGAGCGAGGCCATCTGAGTGTTGAATTGTTGAGAGGACATGGCCGGGGAGTAGGATTGAAATGAGATGACTAGCTCATGAGACTGCTCTCCCGCCAAAAAAAAGGCTACCACCTTATACTACACATGTCTCTTTGTCATTATTATTTAACCCCAAGCATTATGGCCTCCAAAACCAACTTCATGACAAGAAGCTGGAAGCTGAAGGCTGGATGCCTTATCTGGTCTTCAGGATAAGCTGAATCCTGAAGAAAAAGGCTCTAATGTCAGTGGTGGAATGGACTTCAAGCAATTAAAAATCTACACCCAGTGACACATATGCTCCAACAAGGTCTTTCTCCTCCCCTCCTCCTCCTTCTTCCTCTTCCTCTTTCTTTTCTTTTGTTCCTCCTCCTTCTTCCACTTCTTCTCCTCCCCCTCCTGCTCCTCCTCCTAGTTCTCCTCCTTCTCTGCCTTCTACTTTTCTTCTTCCTCTTCCTCATCTCTTCCTCTTCACCTTCTTCTTCCTCATTCTCTTCTTCCTCCTCCTCTTTCTCCTAATCCTTCTTCTTTTCTCCTTCTTCTTATTCTTTTCAAGACAGAGTTTCTCTGTGTAGTCCTGGCTATTTTGGAAATAGGTCTGTAGTCCACGCTGGCATTGACCTGAGTGCTCTTCATGCTTCTGCCTCCTGAATTCTCGGATAAAACTTATGCAATGCCACAACCTGGCCAAGGTCTACTATTTTAATCTTTCTCAAATTTTTCTTATTGGCTGGGGGTTTGGGGACAAAGTCAAAATAGTATTGGCCAAGAAGTCACCTCCATCTCTTCTGAATAGGAGCTGATGCTTGCCAAAGTTCTTACAGAACACTGGACAAAGCCAGATTCTAATTACAGAATCCAAAGTACTCGATTAGACCTAAGTCCAACCCATAAGGGCCATGGAAACTCACATAATATAGGGCCAGTAACTCACCATTATCTCACCACCTCTCTCCCTTTCCCTACATAAAGCCTCTAAACAGCCCAGCTATGAGACCTCACTCACCTCCTCCTGAGAAACCAGGGAACTCATCTGAGAAGTGCCCCCAATAAACTTGAATATACTTTAATTTGGCTCAATTCAATTTACTTTGTAGATGAAGACACCTACGAAGTTCTACCATCTGTGGACCAATATTCATATATTTGGGCAGATGTGGGCCATTCATATTCGAATTACCATTCCATTGTCTCTTGGCCATATCATAATACAAAATATATTAAATCTAATTTCAAAAGTTTCCATAATCTATCACTGTCTTAACATAGTTTAAAACTCCTATGTCCAAAGTCTCCTCTGAGACTACAGGCAATCTTATTTGTAACCTCCTGTAACATTAAAACTAAATAGAAAATTACATACTTGAAACCCTGAAGCATTTAAATTAGTGAAGTAAAAGCAAAATTCATACAAAAGAGAATATAACCCATCACTGTATTTCATATAACTGTCAATATAAAACTGTTTGTCTCCAGGGCTCAGTCCTTGTTCCCTTTCTCATCTTAGTCATTCTTTAGGTGGTTTCATCAATGCTCAGGATATTACATACATATAACTCACATGGCACCATGGTCCAAACCTCTGTGTACCCCTGACAATCAAGGGTAGAGGAGATGACTTCATAGAAGCCCATAGAAGATGCAGCCAGAACTGACAAGTTTCATCCACAATATGCTCTCTCCCCATCTCCTGACCCACCCACAACAGACTCAGTGCATTAAACACATGAGGTTGCTAAGTTTTCATGTTTCATTTCCTTTCCTCTTTACAAATCTTTCTTTTAATGACACAAACCACACCTTATAATCATGAGATTAAAAAAATAAAGCCATATCTGCTTCCTTATTTTCAACAGGGAAGTAAAAAGCTGCTCATAGAAACCTAAAGTTCCACAAGGGATGAAGAAATCCCAGATCCTCATGTGGTACAGGTGAGACAGGAAGGAGACACAGGTATACGGAACAGACTTAGTCCTGAGGGTTAATCTGAGCTGCTCACTTTGTCACCCTCTGCTGACAAGAGACAGCATGAGATGCCTATTACAGAAACAGAAACTAGGGGAGTTAGATTCATAGTAGAAAAGGGGAGATCTTAAGACATTCTGTAAGACTCAGTCCCAAACATGGCAGCTCTTTTATATTGTGGAATAGAAGATATTCCGACTATTCCCTGGGAGTGGTGATACCCTAAAGAACTCAACTCAAAATGTCCCAGCCCTAAGATTCCCCCAAACCCATTAGAGCCCACATCATAGGATGATGGATGTATTATAAGGTGGCTGTGTTCCTTCATGGGCTTCTGTCTAGTCTATCTTCTACAAGGAATCATAACCAAACATATGTACTGGCAGTCTTAGTGCAACTGCTCCTTCTTTCACCCATGGAAATAAAACAATGGGTAGTAGGCCATGAAGGCAGCAGGGACATTAAAGTCATGGAAATCCTTAATCTTAGCCTAAAGGTAGCTATTAGAACTAGGACTTCACACACAGGGAAGGATGTGAAAATCAGGAGAGATATGGAGGAGACTTCTTGAGTGTCTGTTCTCAGCAGGAAACTTCCACCTTTTTATGGCCTTTATTTCCCATGTTCCCATGCACAGTATTTTGACAGCACAGAGCCTCAGGCAAGGTGAGCATTTGTTTGTGATACTGCTTCCTAATTCATGTTGCCCATGAATCTACATCAGTGTGACTTTCATTAGTGTACCCCAGTGCTTGTGTATACAATTTTGTATGTTATTACCTACTTTATGGGTTAAAGTGACCTATGTTGTGATATTTATAGACTTTAAGTAAACACCTCTTTAAAATGTATGTAGATTTCTTGACATGAATTAAAAAATATTTTCCCAGAATTCTGATTTTGGAATTTTGATTTCTTAAGATGTAATTATTTGAGATTTATATTTAAATTATGTATTTTGAGATTGACTGTATGTGATTGGTTTACCTTGATAATTCCAGTACTAGGGGGCCAAAAATTAGTGGATACCTGGAGTTTAATGTCTAGCTGTTTTTACCAAATTGGTAAGATCCCATATCAAAAAACGATAGGATAGAAGAAGACAGCCTGACCCCTGGCTTACATACACACATATATACCCATATACATACACAGAGATACACACAAGCATACACACATACACACATATACAGACATACACACATGCACACACATATACAGAAAAATACACAAATGTACTGAACATATAGCTATATTATTCACTCAAGCACCTACATAATACAATCATAAATAGACATAGATTTAGGTGATATTTTTATATAATTTTTTTAGAAATTTTTTTATTAGGTGTATCCTTTATTTACATTTCATTGTTGTCTCCATTCCTGGATTCTCCCCCTCAAAATCCCATAAGCCATCTCCCCTCCCCCTGTTCCCCAATCAACCCACTCCTGCTTCCTTGACCTTGTATTCCTCTACACTGCAGCATCAAGCCATTCCAGGCCCAAGGGCCTCTCCTCCCTTTGATGTCTCACAAGGCCATCCTCTGCTGCCTATGCATCTAGAGCTATAGGTAACTCCATGTGTACTCTTTGTTTGATTGTTTTGTCCCTGGGAGCTCTGGGAGTACTGGGTGACTCATATTGTTGTTCCTCCTATGGCACTGCAAACCCCTTCATCTCCTTGGGTTCTTTCTCTAGCTCCTCTATTAGTGACCCTGTGTTAAGTTCAATGGCTGGCTGAGATTTTCTCCCCCAGTATTTGAAATGCACTAGCAAAGACTCCCAGATGACAGCTATATCTGGCTCTGGTCAGCAAGCACTTGTGGGCATCAATAATAGTGTCTGGGTTTTGTAACTATATATGGGATGGATCCCTAGGTAGGGTAGTCTCTGGATGTTCTTTCCCTCAGACTCTGCTCCACCCTTTTTCTCCTTTGTATCTCCTTCTGTGGGTATTTTGTCCCCCCTTCTAAGAAGGATCAGAGTTTGCATACCTTGTTCATCCTCCTTCTTAGGAATCATTTGTTATGTGAAATGTGCCTTTGGTATTCCAAGTTTCTAGGCTAATATCCACTTATCAGTTACTGCATACCATGTGTGATCTTTTGTGATTGGGTTACCACACTCAGAATGATATTTTCTATTTCCACCCATTTGCCTAAGAATTTCATGAATTCATTGTTTTTAATAGCTGAGTAGTATTTCATTGTGTAAATATACCACATTTTCTGTATACATTCTTCCATTGAGGGACATCTGGATTCTTTCCAGCTTCTATCTATTATAAATAGGGCTGCTATGAACGTAGTGAAGCAGGTGTCCTTATTGCATGCAGGTAAAGCCTCTGGGTATATGGCCAGGTGTGGTATAATAGGGTTCTTTGGTAGTAATATGTCCAATTTCCTGAAGAACCACCAAGCTGATTTCCAAAGTGCTTGTACTGGCATGCAATCTCACCAGCAGTGGAGGAGTGTTCCTCATTCTCCACATCCTCACCAGCACTTGCTGTTTTCTGTGTTCCTGATCTTAGCCATTCTGACTGGTATGAGGTGGAATCTCAGGGTTATTTTGAATTGCATTTCCTTAATGACTAAGGATGTTGAACATTTCTTTACGTGCTTCTCAGTCATTAGATATTCTTCAGGGGAAAACTCTTTGTTTAGCTCTGTACCCCATTTTTTAATAAGGTTATTTGGCTCTCTGGAGTCTAACTTCTTGAGTTCTTTGTATATATTGGATATTAGCCCTTTGTCGGATGTAGGGTTGGTAAAGATCATTTCCCAATTTGTTGGTTGCCCCTTTGTCCTTTTGATAGTGTCCTTTGCCTTACAGAAACTTTGTAATTTTATGAGTTCCCATTTGTCAGTTCTTGATCTTAGAGCATAAGCTATTGGAGTTCTGTTCAGGAAATTCTCCCCTGTGACCATATGTTCAAGAATCTTCCCTAGTTTCCTTTCTATCAGTTTCAGTGTGTCTGGTTTTATGTGGAGGTCCTTGATCCACTTGGAATTGAGCTTAGTGCAAGGAGATAAGAATGGGTCAATTTGCATTTTTCTGCATGTTGACCTCCAGTTGAGCCAGCACCATTTGTTGAAAAGGCTATCTTTTTTCCACTGTATGGTTTTAGCTCCTTTGTCAAAGATCAAGTGACCATAGGAGTATGGATTCATTTCTGGGTCTTCAATTCTGTTCCATTGATCTACATGCCTGTCACTATACCAATACCATGCAGTTTTTAACACTATTGCTTTGTAGTACAGTTTGAGGGTCTGGGATACTGATTCCCCCAGAAGTCCCTTTACTCTTGAGAATAGTTTTAGCTATCCTGGGTTTTCTGTTATTCCAGATGAATTTTTGAATTGCTCTTTCGACCTCTACAAAGAATTGATTTGGTGTTTTGATGGGGATTGCATTGAATCGGTATATTGCTTTTGGCAAGATCATTATTTTGACTATATTAATCCTGCCAATCCATGAGAATGAAAGATTTTTCCATCTTCTGAGGTCTTCTTCAATTTCTTTCTCCATAGACTTGAAGTTTTTGTCATACAGATCTTTCACTTGTTTGGTTAGAGTCACACCAAGATACTTTATATTGTTTGTGGCTATCAAGAAGGGTACCATTTCTCTTATTTCTTTCTCAGCATGCTTATCCTTTGAGTATAGGAAGGCTACTGATTTGCTTGAGTTGATTTTATACCTGGTCACTTTGCTGAAGTTGTTTTTCAGCTGAGGTGTTCTCTCGTGGAGTTCTTTGGGTCACTTAAGTATACTATCATATCATCTGCAAATACTGATAGTTTGACTTCTTCCTTTCCAATTTGTTTCCCTTTGACCTCCTTTTGTTGTCTAATTGCTCTAGCTAGAGCTTCAAGTACTATATTGAAAAGATATGGAGAGAGAGGGCAGCCTTGTCTAGTCCCTGATTTTAGTGGGATTGCTTCAAGTTTCTCTCCATTTTGTTTGATGTTGGCTACCGGTTTGCTGTAAATTGCTTTTACTATGTTTAGATATGGGCCTTGAATTCCTGATCTTAACATGAAAGGATGCTGAATTTTGTCAAATGCTTTTTCAGCATCTAATGAAATGACCATGTGTTTTTATCTTTGAGATTGTTTATGTAGTGAATTACATTGAGGGACTTCCTTATATTGAACCATCCTTGCATCCCTGGGATGAAGCCAACTTGATCATGGTGAATGATCATTTTGATGTGTTCTTGGATTCGGTTGGCAAGAATTTTATTGTGTGTTTTTGCATTGATATTCATAAGAGAAATTGGCCTGAGATTCTTTTTCTTTGTCGATATTTGTGTGATTTTGGTATTAGCGTAATTTTGGCTTCATAGAACGAGTTGGGTAGTGTTCCTTCTGTTTCTATTTTATGGAATATTTTGAAGAGTATTGGTGTTAGGTCTTCTTTGAAGGTCTGATAGAATTCTGCACTAATACCGTCTGGACCTATGCTTTTTTTGGTTGAAAGACTTCCAAAGACCACTTCTATTTCTTCAGGGGTTATAGGACAGTTTAGATGGTCAATTTGATCCTGATTTAATTTTGATATTTGGTATCTGTCTAGGAAATTGTCCATTTCCTCCAGATTTTCTAGTTGTGTTGAATACAGGCTTTTGTAGTAGGATCTGATGATTTTTTGAATTTCCTCAGTTTCTGTTGTTATCTCTCCCTTTTTGTTTCTGATTTTATTAATTTGTATATTGTCTTTGTGCCCTCTGACTAGTCTGGCTAAGGGCTTATCTATCTTGTTGATTTTGTCAAAGGACCAACTCCTTGTTTTGTTGATTCTTTGTACGGTTTTATTTATTTCTACTTGATTGATTTCAGTCCTGAGTTTGATGCTTTCCTGACTTCTACTCCTCTTTGGTTTATTTGGTTCTTCTTGTTCCAGAACTTTCAGGTGTGCCATTAAGCTGCTAGTGTATGCTCTCTCCCGTTTCTTTTTGGAGGCACTCAGGGCTATGAATTTTCCTCTTAGCACCGCTTCCATTGTGTCCCATAAATTAGTGTATGTTGTGCCTTCATTTTCATTAAATTTTAAAAAGTCTTTGATTTCTTTCTTTATTTCCTCCTTGATCAAGTTATCATTGAGTAGATCATTGTTCAGCTTGCACATGTATGTGGGCTTTCTATTGTTTTTGATGTTATTGAATACCACCCTTATTCCATAGTGATCTGATAGGAGGCATGGGATTAGTTTGATCATCTTATATCTGTTGAGTCCTGTTTTGTAACCAATTATATGTTCGATTTTGGAGAAGGTACCATGAGGTGCTGAGAAGAAGGTGCATTCTTTACCTCTAGGATGAAATGTTCTATATATATCTGTTAGTTCCATTTGGTCCAAGGCTTCAATTAGTTTCACTGTGTCCCTGTTTAGTTTCTGCTTTCCTGAACGATCCATTTCAGAGTGCGGGGTGTTGGTGTCACCCACTATTGCTTTGAGCTCTAGTAAAGTTTCTTTTACAAATGAGGGTGCCCTTGCATTTGGAGCATAGATACTCAGAATTGAGAGTTCTTCTTGTTTGATTTTTCCTTTGACCAGTATGTAGTGCCCTTCTGTGTCTTTTTTGATGACTTTAGGTTGGAAGTCAATTTTATCTGATATTAGGATGGCTACTCCGGCTCGTTTCCTGGGACCATATGCTTGTATAATTGTTTTCCAGCCTTTTACTCTGAGGTAGTGTTTGTCTTTGACACTGGTAGTGTTTGTCTTTGACACTGAGGTGCATTTCCTGCATGCAGCAAAATGCTGGGTCCTGTTCACATGTCAAGTCTGTTAGTCTGTTAGTCTATATCTTTTGGGGAATTGAGATCATTGATATTAAGAGAGATTAAGGAATAGTGATTATTGCCACCTGATATTCTTGACGCTATCGTTATATTTGAGTGGTTGTCTACTTTTGGCTTTGATGCAAGAAAGTTACTATCTCGTTTTTTCCAGGGTATAGTTTCTCTCCTTGTATTTGCGGTTTCAACCTATTGTCCTTTGCCGGGCTCGGTTTGTGGAAATATATTATGAAAATTTGGTTTTATCGTGGAATATCTTGGTCTCTCCATATTTGGTGATTGAGAGTTTTTCTGGGTATAGTAGTCTAGGCTGGCATTTGTGTTCTCTTAGAGTCTGCATGAGATTTGCCCCGGATCTTCTGGCTTTCATAGCCTCTGGTGAGAAGTCTGATGTGATTCAGATATGTCTTCCTTCATATGTTACTTGGCCTTTTTCTCTTACTGCTTTTAATATTCTTTCTTTGTTTAGCACATTTGGTGTTTTGATTATTATGTGACGGGAGGTATTTCTGTTCTTTTCCAGTCTGTTTGGAGTTCTGTAGGCTTCTTGTACGTTCATTGGCATCTCTCTCTTTAGAGTTTGGGAAGTTTTCCTCCATAATTTTGTTGAAGATGTTTACTGACACTTTAAGTTGCAAACCTTCACTCTCATCTATACTTATAATCATTAGGTTTGGTCTTCTCATTTTGTCCTGGATTTCCTGGATGTTTTGGGTTACACGTATTTTTTTTTTGTTTTTTTTTTTTTTTTTGCTGTTGAGAACTGAATTTATTTTTTTTAAAATTTTATTTTCTAAGTTTTTTATTTACATTCAAAATCATTTCCCCTTTCCCATTTCCTCCCTCCCCGAAAGTCCCATAAGCCCCCTTCCCTCCAAATGCAAGGGCACCCTCATTCATAAAAGAAACTTTACTAAAGCTCAAAGCACACATCGCACCTCACACAATAATAGTGCATGACTTCAACACCCCGCTCTTTGAAACAGATCGTTCAGGAAGGCAGAAACTAAACATGGACACAGTGAATCTAATTGAAGCCTTGGACCAAATGGAACTAACACATATATATATATATAAAACATTTCATCCTAGAGCTAAAGAATACACCTTCTTCTCAGCACCTCATGGTACCTTCTCCAAAATTGACCATGTAATTGGTCACAAATCAGACCTCAACAAGTATAAGAAGATAGAACTAACCCATGCCTCCTATCAGATCACTATAGAATAAAGGTGGTTTTTAATGGCAACAAAAACAAAAGAAAACCCACATACACATGGAGGCTGAACAATGCTCTACTCAATGATAAATTGGTCAAGGTGGAAATAAAGAAAGAAATCAAAGACTTTCTGAAATTTAATGAAAATGAAGGCACAACATACCCTAATTTATGGGACACAATGAAAGCAGTGCTAAGAGGAAAATTCATAGCCCTGAGTGCCACCAAAAAGAAACGGGAGACAGCATACACTAACAGCTTAATGGCACACCTGAAATCCCTGGAACAAAAAGAAGCAAATACACCAAAGATGAGTGGAAATCAGGAAAGCATCAAACTCAGGGCTGAAATCAATCAAGTAGAAACAAATAAAACCATACAAAGAATCAACAAAACGAGGAGTTGGTTCTTTGAGAAAATCAACAAGATAGATAAGCCCTTAGCCAGACTAACCAGAGGGCACAGAGACAGTATCCAAATTAATAAAATCAGAAACGAAAAGGGAGAGATAACAACAGAAACCAAGGAAATTCAAAAAATCATCAGATCCTACTACAAAAACCTGTATTCAACACAACTAGAAAATCTCGAGGAAATGGACAATTTCCTTGACAGATATCAAATACCAAAATTAAATCAGGATCAAATAGACCATCTAAACCGCCCTATAACCCCTGAAGAAATAGAAGTTGTCATTGGAAGTCTTCCAACCAAAAAAAGCACAGGTCCAGATGGTTTCAGTGCAGAATTCTATCAGACCTTCAAAGAAGACCTAACACCAATACTCTTCAAACTGTTCTACAAAATAGAAACAGAAGGAACACTACGCAACTCGTTCTATGAAGCCACAATTACACTAATACCAAAAGCATACAAAGATCCGACAAAGATAGAGAACCTCAGGCCAATCTCTCTTATGAATATCGATGCAAAAATACTCAATAAAATTCTTGCCAACTGAATCCAAGGACACATCAAAACGATCATTCACTACGATCAAGTAGGCTTCATCCCAGGGATGCAGGGATGGTTCAATATAAGGAAATCCATCAATGTAATCCACTATATAAACAATCTCAAAGAAAAAAACCACATGGTCATCTCATGAGATGCTGAGAAAGCATTTGACAAAATTCAGCATCCTTTCATGCTAAAGGTCTTGGAAAGATCAGGAATTCGAGTCCAATATCTAAACATAGTAAAAGCAATTTACAGCAAACCGATAGCCAGCATCAATCTAAATGGAGAGAAACTTGAAGCAATCCCACTAAAATCAGGGACTAGACAAGGCTGCCCTCTCTCTCCATATCTTTTCAATATAGTACTTGAAGTTCTAGCTAGAGCAATTAGACAACAAAAAGAGGTCAAAGGGATACAAGTTGGAAAGGAAGAAGTCAAACTATCACTATTCACAGACGATATGATAGTATACTTAAGCGATCCAAAGAACTCCACCAGAGAACTCCTACAGCTGATAAACGATTTCAGCAAAGTGGCTGGATATAAAATCAACTCAAGCAAGTCAGTAGCCTTCCTATACTCAAAGGACAAGCAGGCTGAGAAAGAAGTAAGAGAAATGATACCCTTCACGATAGTCACAAACCATATAAAGTATCTGGGTGTGACTCTAACCAAACAAGTGAAAGATCTGTATGACAAGAACTTCAAGTCTCTGAAGAAAGAAATTCAAGAAGACTTCAGAAGATGGAAAAGTCTGCAATGCTCATAGATTGGCAGAATTAATATAGTAAAAATGACCATCTTGCCAAAAGTAATATACAGATTCAATGCAATCCCCATCAAAATCCCAGCTCAATTCTTCATAGAGTTAGAAAGAGCAATTCAAAAATTCATCTGGAATAACAGAAAACCCTGAATAGCTAAAACAATTCTCAAGAGTAAAAGAACCTCTGGGGGAATCAGTATCCCGGACCTCAAGCTGTACTACAGAGCAATAGTATTAAAAACCGCATGGTATTGTGTTTCCTTTTTAAGGGCATCTACCCGTTGATTCATTTCTTTAAGCGATTTTTGTGTTGCCTCCTTATTGGCCTCCGTCAGGTGACCCATATTCTCCTGCATTTCTCTAACCGATTTTTGTGTTTCCTTTGCAAGTGCTTCTACCCGTTGATTCCTGTTCTCCTGTATTTATGAGATTTATTTGTGTCCTTCTTGAAATCCTCTAACAGCATCATGAGAAGTGATTTTAAATACAGATCTGGCCTTTCAGGCATGATGGGGTATCCAGTACTTGTTGCTGTTGGAGAGTTGGGTTCGGATTGTGCCATATTGCCTTGATTTCTGTTAGTAACTTTCCTACGTTTGTCTTTTGCCATCTGGTTACCTCTGGTGTTAGTTGATCGGTCCTGCTGTCACTGGCTGTGGGTTGGACCTCCTGTGAGCCTACAAGGCTATTTTTAACCCCCCCCCATTACCAGGATTCCCCTGGCACCAATTGCTGGGGGCCTGCCCTGCTCCTGAGTGACTTTGGAGCTCTGATGTGCCTTGCCCCAAGTGATGTTATATTGGGGAATCCCTGGACATCCAAAGGCTCAGTGTAGTCGTTCCCTGGAGCAGTGGTCGCCAAAGGGAGGCTGGTGCACTCCCTCCCTGTGTGGGTGTGCTCTCTCCCTGTGAGGGTCCCTCTGCAGGACAGATATCCCACAGCAAAACTTGCGCATAGGTGACCACAGAAATGCCCAGCTCTTGGGAGCAGGGAGCACACAAGCTGGCTGAGTCCCAAGCTATATTATGCTTGATTGTCCCTGCAACTGGAAGTCCCAATTGCCCTGTTGCCAGGGTTGAGTTCGGATTTTGACATGGATTGCATTGTATCTTTAGATTGCTTTTGGCAACCTGGCCATTTTTACTATATTAATCCTGCCAATCTAGAAGCATGGAGATCTTTCCATCTTCTGAGATTTTCTTCAATTTCTTTGTTCAGAGTCTTGAAGTTCTTGTCATATAGATCTTTCACTTGTTTGGTTAGAGTCAGATCAAGATGCTATTGTGGCTACAGAGCAATAGTGTTAAAAACTGCATGGTATTGGTACAGTGACAGGCATGTAGATCAAAGGAACAGAATTGAAGACCGAGAAATGAATCCACACTCCTATGGTCACTTGATCGTTAACAAAGGAGCTAAAACCATCCAGTGGTAAAAAGATAGCCTTTTCAACAAATGGTGCTGGCTCAACTGGAGGTCAACATGCAGAAGAATGCAAATTGACCCATTCTTACTTCCTTGCACTAAGCTCAATTCCAAGTGGATCAAAGACCTCCACATAAAACCAGATACACTGAAACTAATAGAAAAAAAACTAGGGAAGAACCTTGAACATATGGGCACAGGGGAGAATTTCCTGAACAGAACTCCAATAGCTTATGCTCTAAGATCAAGAATTAACAAATGGGACCTCATTAAATTACAAAGTTTTTGCAAGGCAAATGACACTGTCAAAAAGAAAAAGCGGCAACTATCTAACTGGGAAATGATCTTTACCAACCCAACATCCAACAGAGGGCTTATATCCAATATATACAAAGAACTCAAGAAGTTAAACTCCAGAGAGGCAAGTAATCCTATTAAAAAATGGAGTACAGAACTAAACAAAGAGTTCTCATCTGAAGAATATCTAATGGCTGAGAAACACCTAAAGAGATGTTCATCATCCTTAGTCATTAGGGAAATGCAAATAAAAACAACCCTGAGATTCCATCTCACACCAGTCAGAATGGCTAAGATCAAAAACACAGGAGACAGCAGTTGTTGGCGAGGATGTGGAGAAAGAGGAACACTCCTCCACTGCTGGTGGGATTGCAAGCTGGTACAACCACTCTGGAAAGCAGTCTGGCGTTTCCTCAGAAAACTGGGCATGACACTCCCAGAAGATCCGGCTATACCACTCCTGGGCATATACCCAGAGGCTTTACCTGCATGCAATAAGTCCACATTCTCCACTATATTCATAGCAGCCTTATTTATAATAGCCAGAAGCTGGAAAGAACCCAGATGTCCCTCAATGGAGGAATAGATTCAGAAGATGTGGTATATTTACACAATGAAATACTACTCTGCAATTTAAAACAATGAATTCACGAAATTCCTAGGGAAATGGTCAGAACTTGAAAATATCATCCTTAGTGAGGTAACCCAATCACAAAAGAACACACATGGTATCCAGTCACTGATAAGGGGATAATAACCCAGAATCTTGGAATACCCAAGACACAATTTGCATATCAATAGATTTCCAAGAAGATGGAAGGAGAGAACCTGGTCTTGGAAAGACTGGATTTAGGGAAATATCAGGACAGAGAAGTGAGAGGGGGTTGAATGGGAAAAAGAGGGAGGGAAGGGGATTATGGGACTTTTGGGAAGGGAGGAAATGGGAAAGGGGAAATAATTTTGAATGTAAATAAAAAAAACTTAGAAAAAAATGATGCTATTGTGGCTATTGTGAAGGCTGTCATTTCCATAATTTCCTTCTCAGCCTGTCCATCCTTTGAGCATAGAAAGGCGACTGATTTGTTTGTGTTAATTTTATATCAGGCCACTTTGCTGAAGATGTTTATCACCTGTGGAAGTTCTCTGGTGGAGTTTTTTGGCTGCTTAAATATACTATCATATCTTCTGAAAATTGTGATAATTTGACTTCTTCCTTTCCAATTTGTATTCCGTTGATATCCTTTTCTTGTCTAATTACTCTAGCTACAACTACAAGTACTATATTGAATAGATATGGACAGAAGAGGGTAGACTTGTCTAGTTCCTGATTTTAGTGGGATTGTTTCAAGATTCTCTCCATTTAGTTTGATGTTGGCTAGTGGTTTCCTCTATATTGCGTTTACTATGTTTAGGTATGGGACTTGAATTCCTGATCTTTCCAAGACTTTTAACATGAAAGGATACTGAATGTTGTCCAATGATTTTTCAGCATCTAATGAAATGATCATGTGTTTTTTTCTTGAGTTTGATTATGTAGTGAATTATATGTATGGGTTTCATTATATTGAACCATTGCTCTATCTCTGGGATGAAGTCTACATGATTGTGGTGAATGATCATTTTGATGTGTTCTTGGATTTGGTTGGCAAGATTTTTATTGAGTATTTTTGCATTAATAATCCTAAGAGAAATTGGTGTGAAGTTCTTTTTTTTTTGGATCTTAGTGTGATTTTGGTATCAGACAAATTGTTGCTTCATAGAACGAGTTAGGTACTGTTCCTTCTGTTTCTATTTTGTGGAATAGTTTGAAGAGTACTGATGTTAGGTCTTCAGTGAAGGACTGATAGAATTCTGCACTAAAACCATCTGGTCCTTTACTTTTTTTTTTTAATCTGGGAGATTTTCAATGACCACTTCTATTTCTTAAGGGGTTATGGTACTGTTTAGATGGTCTATCTGATCCTGATTCAACTTTGGTAGTTGGTATCTGTCTAGGAAATTGTCCATTTCATCCAGATTTTCAAGTTGTTTTGAATAAAGTCTTTTGTTGTAGGATCTGATGATTCTTTTTAGTTTTCAGTTTCTGTTGTTATATCTCTCTTTTCATTTCTGAATTTGTTAATTTATATACTGTCTCTGTGCCCTCTTGTTTGTCCGGATAAGGGTTTATCTATCTTGTTGATTTTCTCAAAGAACCAGGTCCTGGTTTTGTTGATTCATTGTATGGTTCTTTGTGTTTCGGCTTGGTTGATTTCAGCCCTGAGTTTGATGATTTCCTGCCTTGTACTCCTCTTGGGTGTATTAGCTTCTTTCTGTTCTAGAGCTTTCATGCTGTTAAGCTAGTAGGGAATGCTCTCTCCAGCTTCTTTATGGAGGCACTCAGGGCTATGAGTTTTCCTCTTTGGACTGCTTTCATTGTGTCCCATAAATTTGGGTATGTTGTGCCTTCATTTTCATTAAATTCTAAAAATCGTTGATTTATTTCCTTATGTCTTCCTTGACCAAGGTTTCATGGAGTAGAGCATGTTTTAGCTTCCATGTGCATGTGGGCTTTCTGTTGTTTTCCTCCTATTGAAGACCACCCTACTCCATAGTGATCTGATAGGAGGCATGGGATTAGTTCAAAATTCTGATATCTGTTGAGGTCTGTTTTGTGACTAATTATATGATTGATTTTGAAAAAGGTACCATGAGGTGCTGAGAAGAAGTTATAATCTTTTGGTTTACCATGAAATGTTCTTTGGATATCTGTTAAGCTCATTTGGTCCAAAACTTCAGTTAGTTTTACTGTGTCCCTGTTTATTTTGTGTTTCCCTGATCTGTCCATTGAGGAGAGTGGGGTGTTTAAGTCACCCACAATTATTGTGTGAGGTGCAATGTGTGCTTTGAGCTTTAGTGAATTTTCTTTTACGAATGAGGGTGCCCTTGCATTTGGAGCTTAGATGTTCAGAATTGAGAGTTCTTGGTAGATTTTTCCTTTGACGAGTATTGTATCCTTCCATTCTTTTTTGATGACATTTGATTGAAAGTTAATTTTATCTGATATTAGAATGGCTACTTCAGCTTGTTTCTTGGGACCATTTGCTTGTATAATTGTTTTCCAGCCTTTTACTCGGAGGTAGTGTTTTTCTTTGACACTGAGGTGTGTTTCCTGTATGCAGCAAAATGCTGGGTCCTGTTTATGTATCGAGTCTGTTAGTCTATGTCTTTTTATTGGTTTTATTGAATCCATTGATGTTAAGAGATATTAAGGAATAATGATTGTTGCTTCCTGTTTTTTTGATGTTCTTTTTATGTTTGTGTGTTTATCTTCTTTTGGGTTTGTTGAAAGAAGGTTACTATCTTGCTTATTCTAGGGTTTAGTTGCCCTCCTTATATTGGAGTTTTCCATCTATTATCCTTTGTAGGGCTGGATTTGTGAAAAGATATTGTGTAAATTTGGTTTTAACATGGAATATCTTGGTTTCTCCATCTATGGTGATTGAGAGTTTTGCTGGGTATAGTAGTCGTGGCTGGCATTTTTGTTTTCTTAGGGTTTGTATGAGATCTGCCCAGGATCTTCTTGCTTTCATGGTGATATTTTTACTTATTAAAAGTTGTGCATAGTTGTTCCTCACACATTCTAACTGCAGATTCTGCTTTCTATTCTGCAGGAATCTGCAGTACAGCTCCAGGCACCCTACATCCTAATAGACCCTGAACTACTCTGTTGCATGATTTGACTCTAACTCGCGTTTGGTAATCTGAGCTACCATGTTTGCTGAAGTCCAGGAGTTCAGGTTCTCATTCAGGGTAATATGATGTGAGCTATCATAGGCAGTCTAATAGAGTGTTCTACGAAGGCATATATCTGGCCCTACCTTGCAGGTAATTATCCTCTGCTGGATGTGAGAGCCTGGCAACAGCCTGCCTGGCAGCCTGGGCTACTCCACCTGCTCTGCCCACTCACAGCATTTGGACCTAAAATGAAAATGAAGCCAGTTCAGGATTTCTGAGGGTTCTGATGTCCTCTTCTGTATACTGAACCCAGGACCAGTGGCTACTCTGGCTCGGCAGTTGGGACAGTCAGAGACTTAGCCAAGCCTTGGTCACTCACCTTCTTCACTCTGGTTGTAGTATCAGAGCACAATCCAAAGGCTCTGGATCTTTGGCAATGTTCTTTTCTTTTTCCTTTTCTTTTTTCTTTTTGGTTTTTCGAGATAGGGTTTCTCTGTGTAGCCCTGGATGTTCTGGAACTCACTCTATAGACCAGGCTGGCCTTGAACTCAGAAATCCACCTGCCTCTGCCTCCCAAGTGCTGGGATTAAAGGTGTGCTACACCCCTGCCCCATACCTTTGTTTGGGGGAGGCAATGTTCTTGAGTCTGTGTTTCAGTTCCTTCCAATACTCTGGTCCTTCCTTCTCCATCCATGTCTCACATGGCTCCATCCTAACAATTGCCTCATAGTTACCAAAATGCTGAAACTGCATGTTGTCCACATAGTCAATAGAATTATACTAGGTCTCCCCAGGGTCAGGACATGACAGGGCAGTGTGGAAACAGTGCAGTGAATGTGAGCCTAGGGCAGGAGCAGGGTGTCATCAGGACCCTACTCTGAGAACTGCGGACAAGTGCACTGGGCCTGGGTGGGTGTGAGGATGAGTTGGTGCTTGGCACTGAGATGCAGACTGGAAGGAAGATGGGACTCTGTCTTATCTGCCCCAGGCAATGTTGCAGACTAGGAGGAAAATGGGGCTCCAGTAGAACAGACAGTCCCACATTGGCTGAGCTCTGTGGAGTTTCCAGCTGGGGCAGGTAATGAGGCAAGGGATTCACCTGTTTCCCTCATTATGACAGGCCTCCTGGGAAATGGGCAGACTTGGAGAATGGGGGAGGGGCAGGCACTCCGCATCTACCCCAGGTGGAGTTGCAGACTAGAAGACAGGGCTGCAGAGCTGATTGTCCCTGCATATTGTGGATCTGTGGGTATCCCAGTTGGGGCAGGTATTTGGGAAGGGGTTTCACCTGTGTTCCTGGTTGGGGCAGACCTCCTGAAAGAAAGGCAGGCTTTTGTGTATGGGAGAGGGGCAGGCATGCCTTATATGCCCTAGATGTAGTTGTTTGACTTTCAAATAACATGGGAGGCATTGGAGGGCTTAGAGCATTAGACAGATTATCAGTAATCCCATATGGGTTTTAAAAGCAGTGTTACTTGGACATGAATGGAAATAATATCATTCTAAGACTCCATATGTATTTTATACTTATTAGTAAATTCCAACGGAACATTGTTTTTTTTTTTTTCTACCAGTCACTTATGATAGTAATGAGTAAAATGATTGAGCATTTTAATTCCACACAACCTTTGTTTTCTGTAAGACTTGCAAAGTTTGGAGAATATAAGTATGCATGTATTCTAATTTCAAGAAATCTCCAATGATCATGTTATGTTGAAGGAGATAAATGTGAATCTCTTCTTAGAATAACCAACTATAGAATTGTTCAAATTTCTACTTCATGACCTTCTATGTTTCATTGTTTCCCTAGGTTGTCTAGCATGCCATCATTAGAAAAGATTTACATATTTTCTTCTTGTTAATCTGATCAGAACATTATAATTCTTGAATTCACTCATATTACTAAGAGGAGGGAAGAAATAAGATAATTACTGGAACTTCACAGTTCTAGCTGGTGCCTGTATATACCCAGAGGCACAGAAACATTATTCACATGATCTTGGGAATGGGCCAGCTCTTCTATATATTACCAACCTCTATCCATCTTTATTAGACTGCAAATGGACTTTTACTAATTTCACATGTTGTCTTGGTTGTCAGAAATAGTTAAATATGTCCTAGCTGACTTTGATGCATGGTACTTGTTGAGCTATTTATGAATGGTGAAAATCATCTTCAAATATGGTAAAACTTGAATGAGCAATAATTAGGAGAATGGAACAAGAATTCTTATTTAGATAGAGTTAGGTTTGCAGTGCTGTCAGAATCTTATGGTAGATAATTAATGAACCGAACATATGTTTGGATTTATACTTATTTAGAAAAGTCCAATTTAAAACTCATACATCAGTCAGAGTGGTCTTATTTGAGGCCAGGAAATATTATGGGCTTATGTACACTATTCAAATTTTCCTTAGTTAAGAAGGTAAATCAATGTCTAGAAATAAATCATGAAGTAAATATCTCTCTGCATTCACTTCTGAATTATGGCCTAAATTTATGACTGTTTAGTGATTTTATTCTGCAAATATTATTCAGGAAAAATTCTCAGTGGAAAGTTATTACAGATTTGTCACTAATGAGTAACTTTGGGAACTGAATCTCTAAGGTCAAGAAAGAATTTGTTTCTGTAGGCAAACCTTTTCTGATCCCAAGGGAGGTAAAAAAAACTACACTTCCAGACTCCATCATCTCTGTTCCCATATATGTATCAGCAATGAATAGAAAGTGCAAGATGCTTGTATGTCTAAGACCATTGGGCAAAGTAGATGTTTCTAAGTTCATGATTGATAAGTGGATATTAAAGAAGTCAGAAGGTAAGTGGGAAATGTGGTATTTTATGGAGTACTAGGTCATATTTCAGACTGGAACATAGAAGATGTCATATAGGACATTTTCCCATTTGTATGTTAGTTTCCAAAGTTGCATGTAAATAATCCCATATAAAATAAAATATGTTTCACGGTAAAAATACTTTTATGAAGCACTGATGATATATATTATATCACACACACACGTTTGAGGAAAACAATCCTGAATTGAAAACTTGAATCGAGTGATTGGTTTACAGATATATGAAGCATGAAGTTGCAACTACAAGAGAGATAAAAAAGATTAGTTTAAAAGTAATCTGTATCTCAAAGAGACATACAAAGGTTGAGTATAAAAGTAATTTAAAATAGGAGGAGAAACCACATAAGGAGACAGAGGATGAGTCAGAGTGGTCACTAGAAACAAGCAGAGTATTGTAGGTACTTTGAAGTCAGACAAAAGATTTGAAGTGAAAACAAAGGGTTTTCAATTGATCTGTGTTTTGAGAAATCAAATAATCACTTGTTTGAAATTTAAACCTGACATTGATGAGAGTTATATTGTGAAATACAAGCAAAAATATTTGCTTTTAGAGGGTTCAAGAAAGCACGGAATTAAGACTTTTGGATTTGAAAGCAAAAAGGGATTGATACAGGAGTGTTTGGATAAATACATCATAAAAAATAGAAAAATGAGGCAATAGCTCTAGAAGCCAAGGGACCGTCACTTATTACTATGTAGCCCATCTGAATATAAGTCTTTAGATGCAACCTCAGATGCTGAAGCAGTTTTCAAATATCACCGTACTGAGTCTCAGTTGCTCTGAGTTCCAATGAGATCTATATATTTGGTGCTAATTGCAGCATGAGTTGGTGGAAACACAGACTCTCATCTCACACCAGTCTCTTAAGTCAGAATATCTGTGGTGGATTGTGATTCCTGTGACTTAACAGCAGCTCCAGGTGAGTATACAGTGTGACACCTGAGACTTAATATCATGTCCAGGTGAGTGTGCTTTGTGACACCTGTGACTTAACTGCATTTCCAGATGGGTGTCAGCTTTGTGAATCTTTGTACTTCTCATTCTTATTTAAAAACATATTCCTAAAAACTTATTTCTCTCTATTCTAAACCATATGTACATTGGTACAACTAGATATGTGAGCATCCAGAAGTTAATAACCATGTACATGAAAATTAAAGGAAAAAGGATATTGTAGTCATCCTGTATGCATCTTCTGTCTTTCAAATACAGCTCATCATTTACAGGTAATGTAACATGATCCAGCTTTTTTCTTAAAAAAAAAAAAAACCATACATTTGAGTTTTCTGCTGTTCTGAGTTTGTATCATTTCATTTAGTAAAATTATTTTCAGGAACATCCACTTATTTGAAAAATTTTATCTCAATATACTTTATCAGTGATTACAATCTTATTATGTATATATTCCATTCTTGTTTTTATTGAAAATAGATTTTTCAGGATGTCATATAATACATCCTGATCTCAGTTTCTCATCCCTTCAGCTTTCCCATCTCTCCCACCTCTGCCACATCCCTCTTCCACCAGAGCCAGTCGTTCTCAGTTTCCCTTCAAAAAGAAGCAGTCCTCTAAGATACAACAATCACACACAACAATACAAGATATAAAAAGATAAGGCTGTCTGTTACAGTCACAAGATGGACTCCTTTCCAGATCTACATTGTTAACCCATTTTTCTCACAAAAGAAAGAGTAAAAACATGATTAAACAGAAAGTACCATGACAAAAAATATGGCTGTGGTCTGACAAGAGTGGGAGTCATAATAAAAAAAAGAAAAGAAAGGAAATTAAGAGAGGAAATAAAATTGAACAAATTGTTGGAATACACTTTTTGTGAGCCTACATTTTACTAGTACATAATATAATTTTCTCAACACTTTTAAGATATCCTTTCATTACCTTGATGCATTTTTCAAAGCAATTATTGTGTTTGGAAAAATAATGTATTTTTCTTATTCTGACTGTCCTTGACTAGGTCCTAGGGAGGCAACATCCAGTGTATCATCTTATCCTAAAGATAAGAAATAATTGTTACAAAGTCATGTTTTCTTTGATCTTTTAAAACAGGAATTATGGCCTGTACTCTCAGAAAATTCACATGTAAAAAGAAGGAAAAAATTATATGTCAGAGAAACTACAAAACTCATTCAGACAATATCAACCTAAGCACCAGATCATCCTATTTGTATATTTAAGCAGAGATAAGATAATATAAGGTAACATATTCAATAGGCGTTTAAAAGTGGACAAGGGGATAAAATTTTAATACAATCAAAGCCCTGGTCAAATTTGACTAAAGATGAAGAAGTTCCTTAGGTGAGAGTATCTATGGTGATTAGTGTTAATAAGAGTGTATGCTATCTGGAGAATTGGAAAAAACTATGGGTGATCAGTCAGAAAGACAAATCTGGCTAGCTAGAGCTGGGAGAGATGGGCAGAGGCATGCCCATGAGTTCACAGTAAGCAGGCACAGTACAGTATGTGTAATTATTGGGAAAGAAGAGACCCTAGACATATTTGAGCAAGAGGTATTTGAGCAGTGGAATCAAGGCAAAACTGAAATGTTTGCAACTTGAATAATAGTAATTAGAGTACAACAAGTGAAGTCAGTTATATGGTTGATACAATAAGCTTTGACTGAATTGATGAGAAAATGTCCAGTTAATGTAAGAAAAGGTGATCAATGGGTTGAAATGTAGAAGACTTTGAGGAAAACAGTGTTATAACACTTCTTACATATGTGCGAATGAAATACCTAGATCTACCATAGGTAAATACACAAAGATTAGACACTTCTGGTTTAAGAAGGATTACCAGAAATCACAAACATGCACTTTTCAAATGATCCTGTTTTTTGTTGCACTCTGCTGTATATCAGAGAAGTTCTTCTTTTACTTCACAATTGATCCAAAAGGGATCATTTTTCATTAATAAGTTTGTAATATTATGTTAGCAACAGAAATTGACCAAGATAGATAATGGTACTGAGAAGAGTGAATCTTGCTGAAAGCTCATTCAATGTGGGTAGTGAGTCATGATAGAGTTTATGAAGCATCCGGAGTTCAAAATACTTAGAGCCTTAGAAGACCAGGATTTAAACAGTTTCATTAAAAATATGTTTATCCAGACACCTTCTTCTAAACAAATAAGTAACACGATTTTATTATATTTTTTGAAGAAATTCCCTTTGCAGCATTGTGAACAATGAATTATTTGAGGCTAAGTGGTCACAGTATGTCTTTCAGGAAACAGCAGTATTGTACTTCGTTTGCTGAAGCTCCAGCTATAGTGTTGAATCTATGGATGACAGGAACTGTCAACCAAGAATTATGCTACATACTATTAAAAGGCCTGTCCCTTCAATGGAATCAGAGTCAAACAAATTCACAGGAAAATGGTTATTCAATCAAATAACACAATGGTGAAACAGTATAGTTTTCACGAAAAAAATTTCTGGAAGCCACTCAACAAATTGTCTTTGTTTCCCTAGGAAACCATTTTTAAAGATCTCTGAGATTTGTTCCTCCCTTAGCTATTCTATTTTCTATTGCTCAAGAGGGGCTTTAAGGAAGATCTATTGACAAGGGACCAGGTCTGGGTTTGTGCCAATTCTTGCCTGCAGTGAGAGAATTGTCTTCTTGCCAATTTCGCCTTTAATAACAAGACCCAGGATGAACTGCAGTTGGGCTCCTGGCTTTATCCTCTTGGGACTATCCAGGGAATCAGAGAAATGGCAGCCCTTCTTTAGCATCTTCCTAGGTCTCTACTTTCTGGGAGTTTTAGGGAACCTGCTACTTCTGTTAGCTATTGTGGCTGATGTCCACCTCCACACTCCCATGTATTTCTTCCTCAGTCAGCTCTCACTTGTGGATCTTTGCTTCCTCAACACCACAGCCCCTAAAACACTGGAGGCTCTGTGGACTGGAGATGGATCAATATCATTCCCTGGATGCTTGACTCAGTTTTACTTCTTTGCTGTTTTTGTGGACATGGATAGCCTGCTTCTGGCAGTCATGGCTATTGATCGCTATGCTGCTATCTGCCACCCACTCCTCTACCCACTTCTCATGACTCCTTGTAGATGTGAAATTCTTGCTAGTGGTTCGTGGGGAGTAGCTCATTGTGTGTCTCTGGTCTGTACCTTATTGCTCTCTCAGTTATATTTTCGAACCAATCAAGGAATACCTCATTTTTTCTGTGATTCTTGGCCTCTCTTATGGCTTTCCTGCTCAGACACTCACCTCACTGAGGGGTTGATGGTGATTTTGTTTGGAGTTTTGGGAATCAGTGCAGCTCTCTGCATTATAAGTTCTTATGGTTTTATTTTTTATGCTGTGGCTAAAGTTCCATCAGCACAGGGGAAACGGAAAGCCTTGGCCACATGCAGTTCCCACCTCTCTGTAGTCTTCCTTTTCTATAGCACAGCCTTTGCTACCTACCTCAAGCCCCCATCTAGTTCAGACTCCCCTGGAGATGTGATAGCTGCTGTTATGTATACCTTGGTAACTCCCACTCTGAACCCCTTCATTTATAGTCTGAGAAACAAGGATGTTAAGAGTTCATTGAGAAGGATCCTGAACATGGAGAAAACTCAGAATTAAAGATTATCATGCAGGAAGGACAACTCCACACATTGCTACCACACATGCAAAATGAGACAGTTAACACCATGGTTCATGCGATAATTACCTGATTCCTATGGCTAATCTTCAGTGTTAACTGGATTGAATTTGGAATTATCCTGTACCACTAGTTTGTGCTCTTCTGTGTGTCTCTGTACAGATGTCAATGTGTAGGAAAGATCCATTGTGAATTTTCTTGGCACCATCCAGCCCCTAGAATCCACCTTGTCTGATAAACAGAGAAAGTAAAAACAAAACTTACTGTCATTATTCATCCCTTTTTGCTTGTTGATCATAGATGCAATGTGACTTGTGACCCCATCTGCCTGCTGTTCTTTTCTCATTCTAATGTATTATATTCTTCAAACCATGAATAACTGTGTAATTTTCATTTCTAAATTGCTTCTCAGGAATTTTGCCACACCAATCAGATAGGTAAAACAATAATCTGCTGGAAATTATACTAAGTTGGGTTTTATAGTCTAATTTTTTTCTTATATTCATATTCCTGATGCATGGATTTCCATTGCAATCTTTACAATCATTGGACAATTGTTGGAATTCTTACCAGTGGTTTAGTAAAATTAGCCCCCTGATATCCTTATTGGTTTTATTGTCTCTCATGTTCTGGAGATCTAGTGAATTAAAGTGTTTCAGTCTTTTTCTTTTCTTTTTTTTACATGTTCTTTTTCATATATTGGCCCTGTTTTTTTCTAAGTTTTTTTATTTACATTCCAAATCATTTCCCCTTTTCTGTTTCCTCCCTCCCCGAAAGTCCTATAAGCCCCCTTCCCTCCCTCTTTTCCCCATTCAACCCCCTTTTGCTTCTCTGTCCTGGCATTCCCCTACATCCAGTCTTTCCAGGACCAGGGTCTCTCCTTCCATCTTCTTGGAAATCTATTGATACGCGAATTGTGTCTAGGGTATTCCGAGATTCTGAGTTAATATCCCCTTATCAGTGACTGCAGACCATGTGTGTTCTTTTGTGATTGGGTTACCTCACTAAGGATGATATTTTCAAGTTCTGACCATTTGCCTAGGAATTTCTAATATCCTTACTCCTGCTGACCTTGGATGCCACTGCAAAGTCCTCCTAAATGTAGTTTTATGTTGTTCACAGTACTTAAATTACAAGTAAGAGGTTAGGAGCCTGGTGAGTCTAACAAAAATCCAGGTCATTAGGAACAGGAAGAGAAAGAACATAATTTTATTCTATCATTTAATGGAGGTATATCACAGGATTCCTTTTAAAATAATTCATTAATATTGTTATCATGTGGGTATTTATATATAAATTTACTTATAACCTATCATTTTGTGGAATAGCATATTGCAAATTGCATCTTCAAGTTTGCATTCTCAAACGAAATAGGAACAATAGGAAAGACTCTTTAAAAGTCATACAAAAATGAAATAAGTGAACATTGTTCCAGATTTATGTTTTCATTGGTGTTGTGTTTCTATAGTTATTTTTAGTCAATCACTAGCAGCAGTGCTATATACAGGAACAGTCTACAGAGTGACAATTCATTACATGTCTTCATTCTGTGTTGTTCAAATCAGAGCAGCTTTTGTTCTATGCATTCAAAAACTCATAGTAATTCACATAATCTTTTAAAATAACATGAGTAAATTGTTTAACAATTACCTTCCCTCCCCATGAGCATAGTTCAGAAGACCTAAAGTGGAATTCTGAGAAACATCATAATTACTCCTTCTCCAGCCCATTGTGAGAGACTTTTCAATCAAGTTACTGAGAGTCAAATGGAAAATCATCCCTGCCCTCCTTCTTAAATCATATTTCAGTTGTTTTGCAGTAGAGAAGTCTTCTTAGTGCCTGTTGTACCTCCTGTTTACTGAAGGTGTAAATGCCAGGGTTGAAGATGGGGGTGACCACTGTGTAGAGCAGGGCAATGTCCTTGGAGAGGAGCTGGGAATGGACAGCAGAGGGCACAGAGTACAAAACCATGTGTGTTCCATTATGTGGACACCACAACCAGGAAAGAGGAGCATGTGGAGAAGGCTTTGGCCTTCTGGCTCTGGAAGGAATTCTCTGTACTTTCACCATAATCTGAGCACAGGAGATCTGAACCAGTCAAAGGGGACAGTCAAAAAATCAAATGAGAGGAAAAAAATATTGTCACCTGGTATATTTGGGTATCTTGTCAAGCCAGGGTCATCATGGGTGAGAAATCAAAGGAAAAATGATCAATTAAGTTGGGACCACAGAACTTCAGTTGGGCCATAAGAGCAACAACTGGTCCATCTACCCTCATGCCAGACAGTCAGACTGTGAGCACCAACTCAAGGCATCACTGAGGCCCTATCAGGAGTGGGTATCATAGGGGGTGACAAATTTCAAGATAATGATTGTGATGGTTTATATATGCTTGTCCCAGGGAGTGGCACTATTAGAAGGTGTGGCCTTGTTGGAGGAAGTGTGTCACTGTAGGGTTGGGCTTAGAGACCTTCCTCTTAGAGGCCTGAAGATGCCCAGTCTGTTCCTGGTTTCCTTGGGATAAAGGTGTAGAACCCTCAGCTCCTCCTGCACCATGCCTGCCTGGATGTTGCCATGCTTCTGCCTTGATGACAATGGACTAAACTTCTGAACCTGTAAGCCAGCCCCAAGTAAATGTCTTTTATAAAACTTGCATTGGTCATTGGTCTCTGTTCACAGCAGTAAAACCCAAACTAATACAATGATCAATTTGATAACCATTTTTCTTTAAATGTTATTGTTATGTATGTATGTATGTATGTATGTATGTATGTATGTGTATAGGTATATATGTTTATGCACACATATATACAAAATCTGCTGAGTCAATTTTTGTTTTTTGTGTATGTATAGTTTCACTACCCTGTATTGGAAAACCAGAGTGCCTATATTCCTGGAGGAGTCTAATACTTCTTCATCCAGAAGTTATCAGCTGTCCATACTTCTTTTCTGGGGGTGGGACCCCACACAAATTTCTCCCTTTCATGCTGATATTGCAGATGTTCCTGTCTTTTTTATGGAGCCATTTCTAGTGGACACTTTTTCAGAACAGATCATCTGGCATTGTAACTCTTACCATCTTTTCACCTCCTCCTGAGATGTTCACTGAACCACAGAGACAGGAGCTATGATGTAGACATCCACTGGAGCTGAGATCCCTGTGATAGGTTCAATTTTGTTTTATGTATGGTTGTGGTTTTCTTTGATAATCTCTCTGGTAGTTTGAATATGCTTGGCTCACAGAGTGGTCCTATTATGTGGTGTGGCCTTGTTAGAGTAGTTGTGGCCTTGTTTGGGTAGGTGGGGCACTTGCTGGAGGAACTGTGTCCCTGTTTGTGTGGGCTTTGAGACCCTCCTTCTAGCTGCCAGTGAGACAGCTTCAGTTTGCCTTCAGAATAAGATATAGAACTCTCAGATCCTCCAGCACTATGTCTGTGTGGATGCTGTCAAGTCTTCTACCATGATGATAATGGATTGAACCTCTGAACCTGTAAGTCAGCCCCAATTAAATATTGTCCTTTATAAAAGGTGCCTTGGTCATGGTGTCTCTGTACAGCAATGGAATTCGCAACTAAGACAATCTTCATTTGCTATAAAGAGAGGTTTCTTTGATGAAGGATAGTACTTTTATTTATCTGTGGGTATAAGGAGAAGACTTAGAATGTAGAAAGGAATAATGTTTTTTATTATATATTTTTCTTTTATTGATAATAGATTTTCTTTCTTTTCTTAAAAAGCATGTTCTTTTATTGAAAAAGAAAGTAAAAACATTTTATGATAATATTGAAAATTTACATGGAAAATATTTCTGGTAAAATAGAAGAGATATATAGAAAAATACCTTAAAATTGACAATTTTCACAGAAAATTAAGTAGTAAAATTGTAGACATAAAAAATTGTAAATTAAACGAAAAAGGAATTAGAAACATTTTTGATAGAATTAGATTTATGTGGAAAATATTTCTGATAAAATTGTAGAAAAATGTATAAAAACATGTTAAAATTAAAGATTATCATGGAAAATTTAATATAGATATAATAATGGCAGGCATAAAAGTATTCCTACGTTGACTAAAAGTGGAACTATCAACATTTTCTGATAAAGGTGATGATTTACATGGAAAATATTTCTGATAAATTTCAGGAACTATATTGAAAAACATGTTCAAGTTGAAGATCACTATGGAAAATTATACAGATAAAATTGTAGGCATAAAATAATTCTAAGTTGATTGAAGTGGAATTATAAACATTTCCGGTTAAAATCAAAGATTTACATGGAAAATATTTCTGATAAAATTCAAGAAATATATAGAAAAACATGTTAAAATTGACTATTTCATGGAAAATTATATGGATAAAATGGTAGACATAAAAAGATTTTCTAAATTAATTGAAGATGGAATTAAAAACATTTTGCGATAAATTCAGAGATTTACATGGAAAACATTTCTGATAAAATAGAATAAATATGTAGAAAATTGAAGATAATCATGAAAAAAATGATGCAGATAAGATGGTAGATATAAAAAAAATTACTAAATTACTTGAAAGAGGAATTACAAGTATTTTCTGATAAAATTGAGCATTTACATGAAAAATATTTCTGTTAGTCTATGTCTTTTTATTGGGGAATAAAGTGCATTGATATTAAGAGATATTAAAGAAGATTGATTGTTTTTTTCTTGGATATATACTTTATTTACATTTCAAATGATTTCCCCTTTCCAGATTCCCCCCTCCCGAATGTTCCATGAGCCCTCTCCCCTACCCCAGGTCCCCAATCAACCCCCTCGTGCTTTCATGTCCTTGTATTCCCCTACACTGCTTCATCTAGCCTTTCCAGGACCAGGGGCCTCTCCTTTCTACTTCTTTGGCATCATTTGATATGTTGATTGTGTCTTTCATATTCTGAGCTTCTGGGCTAATATCCACTTATCAGTGAGTGTATACAATGTGAGTTCTTTTGTAATTGGGTTACCTCACTCAGGATAATATTTTCTAGTTCCACCCGTTTGCCTAAAAATTTCATGAATCCATTGTTTTTAATAACTGACTAGTATTCCATTGTGTTAAATGTACAATTTCTGTATCCATTCCTCCATTGAGGGACATCTGGGTTCTTTCCAGTGTCTGGCTATTATAAATAGGCTCTGCTATGAACAGAGTGGAGCATGTGTCCTTATTACATGCTGGAGAATCCTCTGGGTATATGCCCAGGAGTGGTATAGCAGGATCCTCCTGTAGTATCATGCCCAGGTTTTTGAGGAACCACAAGACTGATTTCCAGAGTTGTTGTAACAGCTTGCAATCCCACCAGGAGTGGAGGAGTGTTCTTCTTTCTCAACACCTTCACCACCACCTGCTGTCTCCTGAGTTTTTGATATTAGCCATTCTGACTTGTGTGAGGTGAAATCTCAGGGTTGTTTTGATTTGCATTTCCCTGATGACTAACGATGTTGAACATTTCTTTAGGTGCTTCTCAGCTATTCGATATTCCTCAGGTGAAAATTCTTTGTTTAGCTCTGGACCCCACTTTATAGAAGAGTTATTTGGCTCTCTGGAGTCTGCCTTCTGAAGTTCCTTGTTTATAAGCCCTCTGTCGGATGTAGGGTTGACAAAGATCTTTTCCCAGTTTGTTGGTTGCCGTTTTGTCCTTTTGATAGTCTCCTTTGCTTTACAGAAACTTTGTAATTATGAGGCCCCATTTGTCAATTCTTGATCTTAGAGCATAAGCTATTGATGTTCTGTTCAGGAAATGTTCCCTGTGCCCATGTGCTCATGGCTCTTCCCCAGTTTCTTTTCTATTATTTTCAGTGTGTCTGGTTTTATGTGGAGGTCCTTGATCCACTTGGACTTGAGCTTAGTACAAGGAGATCACAATGGATCAATTTGCATTCTTCTGGAGGTTGCCAGTTAAACCAGCACCATTGGTTGAAAATGCTGATAAATGAAGATTTACATGGAAAATATTTCTGATAAAATTGAAAAAAAATATATGGAAAAACATTAAAATTGAAGATTATCGTGGAAAATTATACAGATAAAATGGTAGGCATAAAAATATTCCTAAGTTGAATGAAAGTGAAATTATAAACATTTTCTGATAAAATTGAAGATTTACATGGAAAATATCTATGATAAAATTGAAGAAATATATAAAAACACATTAAGATTGAGTATTTCATGGAAAAATTATACCGATAAAATGGTAGGCATAAAAATATTCCTACATTTTTTGAAAGTGGAATTATATACACTTTCTGGTAAAATTGAAGATCTACAAGGAAAATATTTCTGAAAAAATTCAAGAAATGTATAGAAAAACGTGTTAAAACTGAGTATTACATGGAAAATTACATAGATAAAATGGAAGGTATAAAAATGTTCCTAAGTTGATTGAAAGTAAAATTATAGTCATTGTCTGATAAAACTGAAGATCCATATGGAAAATACTTCTGACAAAATTGAAGAAAAATACAGAAAAACATTAAAATTGAAGATTAACACGGACAACTATACCGACAAAATGGTAGGCACAAAAACATTCCTAAATTGATTGAAAGTAGAACTACAACCCCCCCCCCCCGCCCCGACAAAATCGAAGATCTACATGGAAAACACCTCCGACAAAGTCGAAGAAATACACAGAAAAAATGTTAAAATTAAAGATTATGATGGAAAATAATACCGTCAAAATGGTACACACAAAAAACATTAGTAAATTGAAAGAGGAGTCACAAAACATTTTCTGATAAAATCGAAGATCCACATGAAAAACATCTCTGTTAGACTATGTTTTTTTGTTGGGGAATTGAGGCTATTGACATTATAAGATATTAAGGAACAGTAATTGTTGCTTCCTGTTATTTTTGATGTTCTTTTTATGTTTGTGTGGGTACTTTCTTTTGGGTTTGTTGGGAAAAGATCACTTTCTTGCTTTTTTTCTAGAGTGTAGTTTCCCTCCTCATGTTGGCGTTTTCCATCTATTATCCTTTGTAGGACTTTATTTGTGGAAAGATATTGTTTAAATTTGTTTTTTTCATGGAATATCTTGGTTTCTCCATCTATGGTAATTGAGAGTTTTGCTGGGTCTATCAACTTAGGAATATTTTAATTCCTACCAATTTATCTATATAAATTTCTTCAATTTTATCAGAGATATTTTCCATGTAAATCTTCAATTTTATCAAAAAATAGTTTTACTTCTACTTCCAATCAATTTAAGAATATTTTTATTCCTACCATTTTATCTGTATAATTTTTCCATGAAATAGTCAATCTTAACGTGTTTATCTATATAAAAATTTTATCAGAGATATTTTCCATGTATATTTACACAATGGAAAACTACTCAGCAATTAAAAACAATGAATACATGAAATTCTTAGGTAAATGGGGAACAGGGGGAGGGAAGAGGGCTTATGGGACTTTTGGGGAAGGGTGGAACCGGGAAAGGGGAAATCATTTGGAATGTAAATAAAGAATATAGAAAATAATAAAAAAGAAAATGCTGTCTTTTTTTTTCACTAGATTGTTTTAGCTTCTTTGTCAAAGATTAAGTGACCATAGGTGAGTGCGTTCATTTCTGAGTCTTCAATTCTATTCCATTGATCTACATGTCTGTCACTGTACCAATACCATACAGTTTTTAACACTGTTGCTCTGTAGTACTGCTTGAGATCCCGGATACTGATTCCCCCAGAAGTTCTTTTATTGTTGAGAATAGGTTTAGCTATCCAGGGTTTTTTGTTATTTCAGATGAATTTGAGAATTGCTCTTTCTAACTCTATGAAGAATTGAGTTGGGATTTTGATGGGGATTGCATTGTATCTGTATCTGCACGTTTTGGCAAGATGGTCATTTTTGATATATTAATCATGCCAATCCACTATCATGGAAGATTTTTCCATCTTCTGAGGTCTTCTTTGATTTCTTTCTTCAGAGACTTGATGTTCTTGTCACACAGATCTTTCACTTGTTTTGTTAGAGTCACATCAATATAGTTCATATTGTTTGTAGCTATTGTGAAGGGTGTCATTTCCCTAATTTCTTTCTCAGCCTGCTTATCCTTTGATTATAGGATGGCTACTGATTTTCTTGAGTTAATTTTATATCCGGCCACTTTCCTGAAGTTGTTTATCAGCTGTAGGAGTTCTCTGGTGGAGTTTTTGGGTTGCTTAAATATACTATCATATCATCTGAAAATAGTGATAATTTGACTTCTTCCTTTCTAATTTGTTATCCCTTTGACCTCATTATTTTTGGTCTAATTTCTCTAACTAGAACTTCAAGTATTATATTGAATAAATATGGAGAGAGAGGGCAGCCTTGTCTAGTCCCTGATGTTAGTAGTACTGTTTCAAATTTGTCTCCATTTAGTTTGATGTTGGCTACTGGTTTGCTGTATATTGCTTTTACTATGTTTACGTATGGGCCTTGAATTCCCATTCTTTCCAAGAGTTTTAACATGAAAGTATGCTGAATTTTGTCAAATGCTTTTTCAGCATCTAATTAAATGACCATGTGTTTTTTTTTTAGGTTTGTTTATGTAGTGGATAACATTAATGGATTTCCATATATTGGATCATCCCTACATCCCTGGGATGAAGCATACTTGTTCATGATAAATGATCGTTTTGATGTGTTCTTGGATTCAGTTAGCAAGAATTTTATTGAGTATTTTTGCATCAGTATTCATCAAGGAAATTAGTCTGAAGTTCTCTTTCTTTGTTGGATCTTTGTGTGGTGTTGGCATCAGCAAAATTTTGGCTTCATAGAACGAGTTGGGTTGTGTTCCTTCTGTTTCTATGTTGTGGAATAGTTTGAAGAATATTGGTATCAGGTCTTCTTTGAAGGTCTGATAGAATTCTGCACTAAAACCATCTGGACCTGTGCTTTATTTGGTTGGGAGAGTGTCAATGAACACTTCTCTTTCTTTAGGGTTTATGGGACAGTTTAGATGGTCTCTCTGATCCTGATTTAACCTTGAGTAAAGTGCAATGTGTGCTTTAAGTTTAATAACATTTCTTTTACGAATGAGAGTGCCCTTGTATTTGAAGAATAGATGTTCAGATTTGGGGGTTCATGAGTATAAAGTGTCCTTCCATGTCTTCTTTGATGACTTTTGGTTGAAAGTCTATTTTATTGGATATTATAATGGCTACCCTAGCTTGTTTCCTGATACCATTTGCTTGGAAAACCATTTTCCAGCTGTTTACTCTGAGGTAGTGTTTGCCTTTTATACTGAGATGTGTTTCCTGTATGCATCAAAATGTTCGGTCCTGTTTACGTATCCAGTCTGTTAGTCTATGTCTTTTTATCGGGGAATCAAGCCCTTGATGTAAAGAGATATTAGGGAAGAGTGATTGTTGCTTCCTGCTATTTTTGATGCAATTTTTATGTTTGTGTGGTTATCTTCTTTGGGGTTTGTTGAAGAAAGGTTTTTTTCTTGCTTTTTCTAGTGTGTAGTTTCCCTCCTTTTGTTGGTGTTTTCCATTCATTATCCTTTGAAGGGCTGGATTTGTGTAAAGATATTGTGTAAATTTGTTTTTGTCATGGAATACCTTGGTTTCTCCATCTATGGTAATTGGGAGATTTGCTGGATATAGCAGACTGGTTTGACATTTGTGTTCCCTTAGGGTCTGTATGACATCCTCCCAGGCTCTTCTGGCTTTCATAGTCTCTGGGGAGAAGTCTGGTGTAATTCTGACAGGTCTGTCTTTATATGTTTCTTGACCTTTTTTTCTTACTGCTTAACATTCTTTCTTTGTTTAGTACATTTGGCATTTTAATTATTATGTGATGGGAGGAATTTCTCTTCTGGTCAAATCTATTTGGAGTTCTGTAGGCTTCTTGTATGTTCATGGGCATCTCTTTCTTTAGGTTAGGGAAGTTTTCTTCTATAACTTTATAAAGACATTTACTGGCCCATTAAGTTGGAAATCTTCACTCTCTTCTATACCTATAATCCTTAGGTTTGGTCTTCTTGTTTTTTCCTGAATGTCCTAGATGATTTGTGTCAAGAACTTTTTGCATGCTGCACTTTCCTTGACTGTTGTGTGAATGCTTTCTATGGTATCTTCTGCATCTGAGATTCTCTCTTCTATCTATTGTATTCTGTTTTGGATGCTTGCATCTATTACTCCTGACTTCTTTCCTAGGTTTTCTATGTCCAGAGTTGTTTCCCATTGTGATTTTTTTTTTATTGTTTTTACCTACATTTTTAAATCCTGGATGGGTTTGTTCAATTCCTTCACCTGTTTGGTTGTATTTTCCTGTAGTTCTTTAAGGGCTTCTCCCTGTTTACTTGTGTTCTCCTGCATTTTTTTTAAGGGAGTTGTTTATGTCCTTCTTGAAGCCTTCTATCAGCATCATGAGCTATGGTTTTAAATCCAAATCTTGCTTTTCTGGTTTGTTGGGGTATCCATGACTTCTTGTTGTGGGAGAATTGGGTTCGGATGGTGCCATATTGCCTTGATTTCTGTTAGTAATGTTCCTACGTTTGCCTTTTGCCATCTGGTTATCTCTGGTCCTGCTGTCACTGGCTAGTGCTTGTCCCTCCTGTGTGCCTGCAAGCCTATCTCAGCATCTCTAGTTGACTGGCTTTCCCCTGGCCCAGAGTGCTGTATGGCTACCCAGCTCCTGGTTGCAGGTATATCCCTGGTGGACTGAGGCCCAAGTGATCTTTCGCTCAGGTGTTCTCTGTGTTCCTGGTTGTAACAGCCAGCTCAGTCGCAGGAGTGAAGATGGTGACCTCACCTCTAACCGCAGGACTCCCTGGAGAACAGTTGTCCCCTAGCAGGATAGGTGCACAGACAGCTGTGTTGGTGCTGCCCAGCTCCTGGGCACAGGTGGGGTCCTAGCAGGTCATGTCCCAAGCGATCTTACACTCAGGTGTTCCCTGTCTACCTGACTGCACCTGTCTGCTCAGTCACAGGAGCAAAGATGGTGGCCTCACTTCTAACTGAAGGACTCTCTGCAGAGCAGATGTCCCCTAGCAGAATAGGTGCAGAGATGGCTGTGGTGGTACTGTTCATCTCCTGGGTGCAGGAGGAATAGTGATTGTTGCTTCCTGTTATTTTTGAGGTTATTTTTATGTTTGTGTGGTGATCTTTTGGGGGGACTTGTTGGAAAAAGATTACTTTCTTGCTTTTCTCGGGTATGGTTTCCCTCCTTGTGTTGGTGTTTTCCATCTATTATCCTTTGTAGGGCTGGATTTGTCGGAAGATATTGTGTTAATTTGGTTTTATCATAGAATATCTTGGTTTTTCCATGTATGGTGATTGATTGTTTTGCTGGGTATAGTAGTCTGGGATGGCATTTGTGTTCTCTTATGGTCTGTATGAGATCTGCCCAGGATCTTCTAACTCTCATAGTCTGGTGAGGAGTCTGGTGTAATTCTGATTGGTCTGCCTTTATAAGTTACTTGCCCTTTTTCCCTTACTGCTTTTAATATTCTTTCTTTGTCTGGAACATTTGGTGTTTGAATATATATATACACATAATGTATGTATGTATTGTTGTATGTTCAGTTGTGGTTTTCTGTGATAATCTCTCTGGTAGTTTGAATATGCTTGGCTCACAGAGTGGCCCTATTATGAGGTGTGGCCTTGTTAGAGTATGTGTGGCCTTGCTGGAGGAACAGTAACCCTGTTGGGGTGGGCCTTGAGACCCTCCTTCTAGGTGCCAGTGATATAGCTTTGGTTTGCTTTCAGAATAAGATGTAGAACGTTCAGGTCCTCCAGCACTACATCTGTCAGTATGCTGCCATTTCTCCCACCATGATGATAATGGCCTGGACCTCTGAACCTGTAAGTCAGCCCCAATTAAATGTTGTCCTTTATAATAGTTGCCTTGGCCATGGTATCTCTTTACAGCAATGGAAATCCCAACTAAGACAATCTTCATTTGTTGTAAAGAGAGGTTTCTTTGATGAAGGATAGTACTTATATTTATCTGTGGGTATAAGGATATGATTTAAGAGGTAGAAAGGAATAATGTTTTTTATTAGTATTTGTTTTTCTTTATTGATAATAGATTTTCTTTCTTTTCTTCAAAAAATGTTCTTTTATTGAAAAAGGAAGTAAAAATATTTTATGGTAATATTGAAGATTCACATGGAAAATATTTCTGGTAAAATAGAAGAGATATATAGAAAAATAACTGAAAATTGACAATTTTTCTGGAAAATTAGAAAGTAAATAAAATGGTAGACAGAAAAAAAATTGCTACATTAAATGAATAATAAGTAGAGACATTTTATGATAGAATTAAAGATTTACATGGAAAATATTTCTGATAAAATTGTAGAAAATGTAGAAAAACGTGTTAAAATTGAGGATTATCATGGAAAATTTTATGTAGATTCCTATTTATATAGTATTCCTAAGTTGATTGAATGTGAAATTATCAACATTTTCTGATAAAGGTTACAATTTACATGGGAAATATTTCTGATAAAATTCAAGAAATATATCAAAAAAGATGTTCAAATTGAAGATTACCATGGAAAATTATGCAACTAATGATAGGCATAAAATGATTCTTAGTTGATTGAATGTGGAATTATAAACATGTTCAGTTAAAATTGAAGATTTACATTGAAAATATTTCTGATTAAATTCAAGAAATACATAGAAAAACACCTTAAAATTGACTATTTCATAGAAAATTATGTAGATCAAGTGGTAGACACAAAAATCTTTCTAGTTTAATTGAAGGTAGAATTAAAAATATTTTGTGTTAAATTCAGAGATTTATATGGAAAACATTTCTGATAAAATAGAAGAAATATATAGAAAAATATGTTAAAATTGAAAATTTAAATGAAAATTATTTGTTAGTCTATGTCTTTTTATTGGGTAATTGAGTCCATTGATATTAAGAGATACTAAGGAATAGTGATTATTGCTTCCTATTATTTTTGATGTTATTTTTATGTTTGTATGATTATTTTTTGGGGCCTTGTAGGAAGAAGATTACTTTCTTGCTTGGTTTCCCTCCTTGTGTTGGTGTTTTCCATCTATTATCCTTTGTAGGGCTGGATTTGTGGGAAGATATTGTGTGAAATTGGTTTTATCATGGAATATCTTGGTTTCTCTATGTATGGTGATTGAGAGTTTTGCTGGGTGTAGTAGTCTGGGCTGGTATTTGTGTTTTCTTAGGGTCTGTATGAGATCTGCCCGGGATCTTCAGGCTTTCATAGTCTTTGTTGAGAAGTCTGGTGTATTTCTGACAGGTCTGCCTTTATAAGTTACTTGTCCTTTTTCCCTTAATGCTTTTAATATTCTTTCATTGTTTGGGGCATTTGGTGTTCGGATAATTATGTGCCGGGAGTACTTTGTGGTCTGGCCCAGTCTGTTTGGATTTCTGCAGGCTTCTTGTATGTTCATGGGCATCTCTTTCTTTAGGTTAGGGAAGTTTTCTTCTATAATTTTATTGAAGATATTTACTGGCCCTTTAAGTTGTAAATCTTCTTTCTATTCGGTACCTCTAATCTTTAGGTTTGGTCTTCTCATTGTGTCCTGGATTTCCTGGATGTTTTGAATTATAAGCATTTTGTGTTTTGCATTTTCTTTGACTGTTGAGTCCATGTTTTCTATGGTATCTTCAGCACCTGAGATTCTTTCTTCTATCTCTTGTGTTCTGTTATTAATGTTTGCATCTACAACCCCTGACTTCTTTCCAAGGTTTTCTATTTCCAGAGTTGTCTCCCTTTGTGATTTTTTTCATTGTTTCTACTTCCACTTTTAGATCCTGGATGGTTTTGTTCAGTTCCTTCACTTGATTGTTTGTATTTTCCTGTAAGTCTTTAAGGGATTTTTGTGTTTTCTCTTTAAGGGCTTCTGCTGTTGACACATGTTCTCCTGTATTTCTTTCAGGGATTTTTGTGTTTCCTTTTTAAGGGCTTTTACCTGTTGATCCATGTTCTCCTATATTTCTTTAAGAGAGTTATTTAACTCCTTCTTGAAGCCATCATTCAGCATCATGAGATACGATTTTAAATTCAACTCTTGCTTTTCCAGTGTGTTGGGATGTCTGGGACTTGCTGTGGTGGGAGAATTGGGTTTTGATGTTGCCAAGTAGCCTTGGTGTCTGCTGATAGGGTTCTTGTGTTTGCCTTTTGCAATCTGATTATCTCTTGGGTTAGTTAGTCTTGCTGTCTCTGGCTGGAGCTTGTCCATCTTGTGGACCTGTAAGCCTGTGTCCATATTCCTGGGAGAACATCTCTCTTCTGCAGGATCTGTGCACAGAAGACTGTGGAGCTGCCTGGCTCCCTGGTGCAGATAGCAGCCTGAAGACTTCTGGCCCAGCTGCCTCACTGATCATATGCCCCTTGCCCTCCTAGCTCTTTCCCTCTAGAGAGAAGTTGGAGACCTTACCTCTGTGCTCAGAAGTGAAAGCTCTGCTGGGAGATCACTCTTTCCTGGAGGGCTGTGCACAGAAGGCTGTGGTGTCGCCCACCTCCCCAGTGCAAATGACGGTGGAAAGCAGGAATAATGTTGATTTAGTGAAGGGGCCAGAGTAGATTCTTTATTACAGTCTATGACCTTACCAGCCCAGGGATGCTGTCTAGGTTTCCAGTACAAGTTATGACTTTCCTGCAGATGAGTAGCCTTTAAGTTCAATTAGACAGCATTTGGCTGCAACCAGCATGTGAGTACCACTTATTGCACTGTTATGTATATCTTTCCACACTGACCATTGCTGTACTAAAACAAAAAGAGCTGGGTAGAGGTGCAGACCAGGGAGGCCATCTGAGAACTACATGGTTAAGAGGAGGTAGCCATGGAGTAGGATTTAAATGGGATGACTAACTAATGAGACTGCTCTCAGAAAAAACTGTCTAACACCTTATACTATATACATCTCCATATCTTCATTATTAAATCCCAAGAAACTTCATCCCCAAAATGACCTACAGAACAAGATACTAGAAGGAGAAGCCTGGATGTCTTATCTGGTCTTCACTATATACTGGAGTCCTGAAGAATTAGGTTCTAATGGCAGTGTTAGAATGGATTTTCAATCATTTCAAAATCTAACCCCTGTGACACACCTGCTCCAACAAGATTCTCCTCCTCCTACTACTCCCATTTTCTTCCTTCTCTTCTCTTCTCTTCTCTTCTCTTCTCTTCTCTTCTCTTCTCTTCTCTTCTCTTCTCTTCTCTTCTCTTCTCTTCTCTTCTCTTCTCTTCTCTTCTCTCCTCTCCTCTTCTCTTCTCTTCTCCTCCTCTCCTCTCTCCTCTCTTCTCTTTTCTTTCCTTCTCCTTGTCCTCTTTCTCCTCTTCCTCCCCATCCTCCTCTTGCACCTATTCTACCTCCCCTTCCTCCTCTTCCTCCTACTGCATTTCCTCCTATACCTAATTCTTCCTCTTTTCTCCTTCTTCTGCTTTTCAAGACAGAGTTTCTCTGAGTAGCCCTAGCTATCTTGGAAATAGCTCTGTAGACAACGATGGCCTTGAACTGAGAGCTCTACATGCCTCTGCCTCCTGAGTCTTGGGATTAAAGTTATGCAATGCCACTAACTGGTGAAGGCCTACTATCTTAATCCTTTTCAAATAGTTCTGATAGTTTGGTGGTTTGGGGACAAAGCCAAGATGGTATTGGCCAAAAGGTCCCCTCGATTCTATTCTACCCAGGAGCCCATGCTTTCTAAAGTCCTCAGAGAACACTGGACAAAGCCAGTTCTTGTTTCAGACTCCAATGTGCTCACTTGGTCCCTAAATCACCATATAGGACCCTAAATATCACAAAATAATTCAATGGCCCCAGTACGTTGCCATGTTCTCACAAACACTCTCCCTTCACCTACAAGAAGCCCCTAACTAGCCCAGGTATGAGACTTCACTGACCTCCTCCTGAGAATGCAGTGAAGGCATCTGAAATCTGCTCCAAATAAGCCTGGCTTCATACTTTAATTTGGCTCAGTTAAATTTATTACATAGGTTTATTAAGAAGTTCTACAATCTGTGAACCAATATTGAAATATTTGAGCAAATGTGGGACACTCATATTCAAGGCACCACATTCTACTCCATGGAACCCATAGCCTTGTGGCCATATCATAATACAAAATTCCTTTATTGTAATTTAAAAAGTCTCCACATTCTATCACAGTCTTTTTTATTTTAAGTTTTATTTTCTAAGTTTTTTTTTATATACATTCAAAATCATTTCCCCTTTCCCGTTTCCTCCCTCCCCGAAAGTCCCATAAGCCCTCTTCCCTCCCTCTTTTCCGTATTCACCCCCCTCTTGCTTCTCTGTCCTGGAGTTCCCCTACATCCAGTCTTTCCAGGACCAGGGGTCTCTCCTTCCATCTTCTTAGAAATCTATTGATATGCGAATTGTGTCTAGGGTATTCCGAGATTCTGGGTTAATACCCCCTTATCAGTGACTGCATACCATGTGTGTTCTTTTGTGATTGGGTAACCTCACTAAGGATGATAATTTCAAGTTCTGACCATTTGCCTAAGAATTTCGTGAATTCATTGTTTTTAATTGCAGAGTAGTATTCCATTGTGTAAATATACCACATCTTCTGGATCCATTCTTCCGTTGAGGGACATCTGGGTTCTTTCCAGCTTCTGGCTATTATAAATAAGGCTGCTATGAACATAGTGGAGCATGTGTCCTTATTGCATGCAGGTAAAGCCTCCGGGTATATGCCCAGGAGTGGTATAGCTGGAACCTCCGGGAGTGTCACGTTCAGTTTTCTGAGGAACCACCAGACTGCTTTCCAGAGTGGTTTTACCAGCTTGTAATCCCACCAGCAGTGGAGGAGTGTTCCTCTTTCTCCACATCCTCGCCAACAACTGCTGTCTCCTGTGTTTTTGATCTTAGCCATTCTGACTGGTGTGAGATGGAATCTCAGGGTTGTTTTGATTTGCATTTCCCTAATGACTAAGGATGATGAACATCTCTTTAGGTGTTTCTCAGCCATTAGATATTCTTCAGGTGAGAACTCTTTGTTTAGCTCTGTAGCCCATTTTTTAATAGGGTTACTTGCCTCTCTGGAGTTTACCTTCTTGAGTTCTTTTTATATATTGGATATTAGCCCTCTGTCTGATGTAAGGTTGATAAAGATCATTTCCCAGTTAGTTGGTTGTCGCTTTGTCTTTTTGACAGTGTCTTTTGCCTTGCAGAAACTTTGTAATTTAATGAGGTCCCATTTGTCTATTCTTGATCTTAGAGCATAAGCTATTGGAGTTCTGTTCAGGAAATTCTCCCCTGTGCCCACATGTTCAAGGTTCTTCCCTAGTTTCCTTTCTATTAGTTTCAGTGTGTCTGGTTTTATGTGGAGGTCTTTGATCCACTTGGAATTGAGCTTAGTGCAAGGAGATAAGAATGGGTCAATTTGCATTTTTCTGCATGTTGACCTCCAGTTGAACCAGCACCATTTGTTGAAAAGGCTATCTTTTTTCCACTGGATGGTTTTAGCTCCTTTGTCAAAGATCAACTGACCATAGGAGTGTGGATTCATTTCTGGGTCTTCAATTCTGTTCCATTGATCTACATGCCTGTTACTGTACCAATACCATGCGGTTTTTAACACTATTGCTCTGTAGTACAGCTTGAGGTCCGGGATACTGATTCCCCCAGATGTTCTTTTACTCTTGAGAATAGTTTTAGCTATTCTGGGTTTTCTGTTATTCCAGATGAATTTTTGAATTGCTCTTTCTAACTCTATGAAGTATTGAGTTGGGATTTTGATGGGAATTGCATTGAATCTGTATATTGCTTTTGGCAAGATGGTCATTTTTACTATATTAATTATGCCAATCTATGAGCATTGCAGACTTTTCCATCTTCTGAAGTCTTCTTCAATTTCTTTCTTCAGAGACTTTAAGTTCTTGTCATACAGATCTTTCACTTGTTTGGTTAGAGTCACACCCAGATACTTTATATGGTTTGTGGCTATCGTGAAGGGTATCATTTCTCTTACTTCTTTCTCAGCCCGCTTGCCCTTTGAGTATAGGAAGGCTACTGACTTGCTTGAGTTGATTTTATATCCGGCTCCTTTGCTGAAGTCGTTTATCAGCTGTAGGAGTACTCTGGTGGAGTTCTTTGGGTCGCTTAAATATACTATCATATCGTCTGCGAATAGTGATAGTTTGACTTCTTCCTTTCCAATTTGTATCCCTTTGACCTCTTTTTGTTGTCTAATTGCTCTAGCTAGAACTTCACGTACTATATTGAAAAGATATGGAGAGAGAGGGCAGCCTTGTCTAGTCCCTGATTTTAGTGGGATTGCTTCAAGTTTCTCTCCATTTAGATTGATGCTGGCTACCGGTTTTCTGTAAATTGCTTTTACTATGTTTAGATATGTGCCTCGAATTCCTGATCTTTCCAAGACCTTTAGCATGAAAGGATGCTGAATTTTGTCCAATGCTTTCTCAGCATCTAATGAGATGACCATGTGGTTTTTTTCTTTGAGATTGTTTATATAGTGGATTACATTGATGGATTTCCTTATATTGAACCATCCCTGCATCCCTGGGATGAAGCCTACTTGATCGTAGTGAATGATCGTTTTGATGTGTTCTTGGATTCGGTTGGCAAGAATTTTATTGAGTATTTTTGCATCTATATTCATAAGAGAGATTGGCCTGAAATTCTCTTTGTCGGATCTTTGTGTGCTTTTGGTATTAGTGTAATTGTGGCTTCATAGAAGGAGTTGGGTAGTATTCCTTCTGTTTCTATTTTGTGGAACAGTTTGAAGAGTATTGGTGTTAGGTCTTCTCTGAAGGTCTGATAGAATTCTGCACTGAAACCATTTGGACCTGTGCTTTTTATGGTTGGAAGACTTCCAATTACAACTTCTATTTCTTCAGGGGTTATAGGGCGGTTTAAATGGTCTATTTGATCCTGATCTAATTTTGGTATTTGATATCTGTCAAGGAAATTGTCCATTTCCTCGAGATTTTCTAGTTGTGTTGAATACAGGTTTTTGTAGTAGGATCTGATGATTTTTTGAATTTCCTCGGTTTCTGTTGTTATCTCTCCCTTTTCGTTTCTGATTTTATTAATTTGGATACTGTCTCTGTGCCCTCTGGTTAGTCTGGCTAAGGGCTTATCTATCTTGTTGATTTTCTCAAAGAACCAACTCCTCGTTTTGTTGATTCTTTGTATGGTTTTATTTGTTTCTACTTGATTGATTTCAACCCTGAGTTTGATGATTTCCTGCCTTCTACTCTTCCTTGGTGTATTTAATTCTTTTTGTTCCAGGGCTTTCAGGTGTGCCATTAAGCTGTTAGTGTATGCTGTCTCCCGTTTCCTTTTGGCGGCACTCAGGGCTATGAATTTTCCTCTTAGCACTGCTTTCATTGTGTCCCATAAATTAGGGTATGTTGTGCCTTCATTTTCATTAAATTTCAAAAAGTCTTTGATTTCTTTCTTTATTTCCACCTTGACCGAGTTATCATTGAGTAGAACATTATTCAGCATCCATGTGTATGTGGGTTTTCTTTTGTTTTTGTTGCCATTGAAGACCACCCTTATTCCATAGTGATCTGATAGTAGGCATGGGATTAGTTCTATCTTCTTATATCTGTTGAGGTTTGATTTGTGACCAATTATATGTTCGATTTTGGAGAAGGTACCATGAGGTGCTGAGAAGGAGGTGTATTCTTTAGCTCTAGGATGAAATGTTCTATATATATCTGTTAGTACCATTTGGTCCAAGGCTTTAATTAAATTCACTTTGTCCCTGTTTAGTTTCTGCTTTCCTGAACGATCCATTTCAGAGAGCGGAGTGTTGAAGTCACCCACTATTATTGTGTGAGGTTCGATGTGTGCTTTGAGCTTTAGTAAAGTTTCTTTTACAAATGAGGGTGCCCTTGCATTTGGAGCATAGATATTCAGAATTGAGAGTTCTTCTTGGTGGATTTTTCCTTTAATCAGTATGTAGTGTCCTTCTTTGTCTTTTTTGATGACTTTAGGTTGAAAATCAATTTTATCTGATATTAGGATGGCAACTCTGGCTCGTTTCTTGGGGCCATTTGCTTGTAAAATTGTTTTCCAGCCTTTTACTCTGAGGTAGTGTTTGTCTTTGATACTGAGGTGCGTTTCCTGCATGAAGCAAAATGCAGGGTCCTGTTTACGTATCCAGTCTGCTAGTCTATGTCTTTTTATTGGTGAATTGAGACCCTTGATATTAAGAGAGATTAAGGCATAGTGATTATTGCCACCTGCCATTCTTGATGCTATCTTTACGTTTGAGTGGTTATCTACTTTTGGGTTTGAAGCAAGAAGGTTACTATCTCTTTTTTTCCAGGGTGTTGTTTCTCTCTCTGTATTGGCGGTTACCACCTATTATCCTTTGCAGTGCTGGATTTGTGGAAAGATATTGTGAAAATTTGGTTTTATCATGGAATATCTTGGTCTCTCCATCTATGGTGATTGAGAGTTTTGCTGGGTATAGTAGTCTAGGCTGGCATTTGTGCGCTCTTAGTGTCTGCATGAGATCTGCCCAGGATCTTCTGGCTTTCATAGTCTCTGGTGAGAAGTCTGAAGTGATTCGGATAGGTCTTCCTTTGTATGTTACTTGGCCCTTTTCTCTTACTGCTTTTAATATTCTTTCTTTGTTTAGTACATTTGGTGTTTTGATTATTATGTGACGGGAGGTATTTCTGTTCTGGTCCAGTCTGTTTGGAGTTCTGTAGGCTTCTTGTACGTTCATCGGCATCTCTCTCTTTAGGTTAGGGAAGTTTTCCTCCATAATTTTGTTGAAGATGTTTACTGGCCCTTTAAGTTGCAAGTCTTCACTCTCATCTATACCTATAATCCTTAGGTTTGGTTTTCTCATTGTGTCCTGTATTTCCTGGATGTTTTGGGTTACACGTCTTTTGCATTTTACATTTTCTTTGACTGTTGAGTCGATGCTTTCTATGGTATCTTCAGCACCTGAGATTCTTTCTTCCATCTCTTGTATTCTATTGTTGATGTTTGCATCTATGACTCCTGATTTCTTCCCAAGGTTTTCTATCTCCAAAGTTGTCTCCCTTTGTAATTTCTTAGTTGATTCGACTTCCTTTTTTAGATCTTGGATGGATTTGCTAAGATCCTTCGCTTGTTTGTTTGTATTTTCCTGTATTTCTTTAAGGTATTTTTGAGTTACCTCTTTCAGGATTTCTGCCTGTTGACCCAAGTTCTCCTGCATTTCTCTGAGCTATTTTTGTGTTTCCTTCTCATGGGATCCCATCTGTTGATCCATCGTCTCCTCCATTTCTTTAAGCATACCTCGTGTTTCCTTTGTAACGGCATCTATCCGTTGATTCATTTCTTTAAGCACTTTTTGTGTTGCCTCCCTATGGGCATCCGTCTGTTGACCCATATTCTTCTGCATTTCTCTATGCAGTTTTTGTGATTCCTTTGAAAGTGCATGTACCTGTTGATTCAGTTCTTTAAGCGATTTTTGTGTTGTCTCCTTGTGGGCCTCCATCTTTTGATCCATGTTCTCCTGCATTTCTCTAAGCGATTTTTGGGTTTCCTTTGTAAGGGCTTCTAACCGTTGATTCATGGTCTCCTGTAATTCTTTATTTGATTTATTTGTGTCCTTCTTGTGATCCTCTAATAGCATCATGAGAAGTGATTTTAAATCCAGATCTTGTCTTTCGGGTGTGGTGGGGTATCCAGGACTTGCTGCTGTTGAAGAGTTGGGTTCGGATGGTGCCATATTACTTTGATTTCTGTTAGTAACGTTCCTACGTTTGCCTTTTGCCATCTGGTTACCTCTGATGTTAGTTGGTCCTGCTGTCACTGGCTGTTGGTTGGACCTCCTGTGAGCCTGCAAAGCTACTTCTGGCCAACCTGGCTTACCAGGATTCCCCTGGCACCAATTTCTGGGGCCTGCCCTGCTCCCGAGTGACTTTGGAGCCCTGATGTGCCTTTCCCCAAGTGATGTTATAATGGGGAGTCCCTGCACATCCAAAGGCTCAGCTTAATGGATTCCTGGAGCTGAGGTCTCCAAAGGGAGGCTGGTCGGCTCCTGCCCTGTGCAGGGGTGTGTGATCTCTCCCAGGGCTGGGGGAAAGGGGCGTCCCTCTGCAAGGCAGAAGTCCCACAGCAGAACTGGAGCGCAGGTTATTGGAAGCCTGCCCAGCTCCTGCGAGCAGTGTACACACAAGCCGCCCGAGACCCAAGCGATATTATGCCCTGCTGTCTCCGAGCCTGGGAGTCCCGACCTCTCGGACACTGGAGCAAAGATGGTGGAGTGCACCCTGCACACTCTGGGTGGCACTGGCCACCCTGCAGAGGAGATGGCTTAAAGCAAAACTGGCGCCCAGACGGCCACAGAGCTGTCCTGTTCTTGGGGCCAGATGGAAGCCCCAACAGGTCGTGTCCTGAGCGATGTTATATTGGGGGGAACCTGGGTACCTGTCTCTTCAGTGCAGATGGGAACAGAAGTCGCGGAAGGGAAGCTGGTAGGCTCCCGCCCAGTGCGGGTGGTCCTTCTGCCTGGCTGAAGTTTCGCAGCAGAGCTGGCTTGCTGGTCACTGTAGCTGCTGGGAGCAGTGTACACACAAGCTGCCCGAGACCCAAGCGATATTATGCCCTGCTGTCTCCGAGCCTGGGAGTCCTGACCTCTCGGGCACTGGAGCAAAGATGGCGGAGTGCACCCTGCACAATCTGGGTGTCATTGGCCTATCACAGTCTTGACACAGTTTAAAACTCCTATGACCTAAGTCTCTTCTGAGACCTGAGTTAATCTTATTTGTAACCTCTTGTAACTTCAAAACTAAACAGCAAATTATGTATGTGAAGCCCTGAAGCATTAAAGTTATTGAAGTAAAAACAAAATCCATACAAAAGAGATTATAAACTATCACTCTATTTCAGATAACTGCCAATATAAAACTGTTGGTCTCCAGGGCTCAGTCCTTGTTCCCTTTACATCTTAATCATTCCCTAGGTGGCTTCGTCAATGCTCAGGATATTGCATACATATAACTCACATGGCATCATGGTCCAAATATCTTTGTATCCCTGATGATCAAGAGTAGAGAAGATGACTTCATAAAGGCCAATGTAATAGATAGCAGTGACAAATCTCAGCCAGAATCTGCTCTCTAGCTGTCCGCTGAACCAGATACAAAAGACCTAGCACATTAAACTCATGTAAGTTTTCATATTTTATTTGCTTTCAAATTTATATATTTTTCACACTTAATGACACAAACCACAACTTATAACCAGATAATTAAAAAATAAAGCTATATCTGCGTCCTTATTTTCAACAGAGAATTAATAGGCTGCTCATAGAAACATAAAGTTCCACCAGGGATGAAGAAGTCCCAGATCCCCATGTGGTACAGGTGAGACAGGGAGGAGACACAGGTATGAGGAACAGACTTAGTCCTGAATATTAGTCTGAGCTGCTCACTTTTTCACCCTGTGCTAATAGGAGACAGCATGAGATACCTATTACAGAAAGAGAAACTAGGGGAGTTGAATTAATAGTAGAGAAGGAGAAATCTGAACACATTCTATAAGAACCACTCCCACACAACACAGTTCTTTTAACTGGGAAACAGATGATATTCTGACTATTCCCTAGGAGTGGTGATACTCTAAAGAACTCAACTCAAAATGTACTAGCCCTTAGAGTCCCTATAATTTAGGAATCTATCTATCCAAGCACATGCCACAGCTTAAGCCCTGCATGTTCTAACCTTTCTAAATGGTGAGAGAATCATCAGAGCCTTAATCACTGTTCCTGCGTGTGGTAGAACAATTGAAACTTGATCAGAAGCAACATGATAGGTTAAAGAAGTATTATAAGATGGCTGTGTTGCCCCTAGTGCTCTTGGCTACTCTGTCCCATACCAGGGATCATATCCAAACATATTTACTGGATGTCTTAGTATGACGGCTGCTTCTTTTGCCCTTGGAAAGAAAATAGTGGATAAGAAGCCAGGAAGGCAGCAGGGACATGAAATTGTATGAAAAACCTTAAACGTAGCCCAAAGAAAACTATTAGAACTAGGACTTCATGCACAGGGAAGGATGTGAAAACCTGGCAAGATATGAAGGAGCCTTTTAACGGGTCTGTTCTCAGCAGGAACTTTCCACTTTGATTATTGTCTTTATTTCCCATGTTCCCATGCACAGTAGGTTGTTACCACAGAGACACAAGAAAGGTGAGCATTTGTGTGTGATACTTCTTCCTAATTCACTTTGCTCTTGAATCTACATCAGTGTGACTTTTATTAGTGTACCCTAGTTCTTGTGTATGCAAATATGAATGCTATTATGTACTTTACGGGATAATGTTGCTTATGTGATATTTTATGCACTTTAAGTAAACACCTCTTTAAAATGTAAGTAGATTTCTTGACAAGAATTAAAAATATTTTCCCAGAGTTGTAATTTTGGAATTTTAATCTCTTAAGATTTAATTGTCATTTAGATGTAAATTGTTTAAATTTTGTATTTTGAGTCTGTCTGTATGTGAGTGGTTCAAGTCTGTAATTCCAGTACTAGAGATGCAAAATAAGTGTATCCCTGGTGTTTAATGGCTAGCTGTTTTAACCAAATTAGTAAGATATCATCTCAAAAAAAAAAAAAAGGATAGAAAAGACAGAAGAAGACACACAGCCTGACAAGTGGCTTATCCATACAGACAGACACATATACTCATATACATGCACACAGATATACACAAGCACACACACCTACACACACACGCACACACACACATACACTTATACTTGCATGCACAAATGTACTGAACATATAGTTGCATTATGTACACAAGCATCTACATCATACACTCATAAACAGATATAGGTTAAGGTGATACTTTTGCTCATTAAAAGCTGTTAATAAGCCAGGCCGTGGTGGCGCACGCCTTTAATCCCAGCACTTGGGAGGCAGAGGCAGGCAAATTTCTGAGTTCGAGGTCAGCCTGGTCTACAGAGTGAGTTCCAGGACAGCCAGGGCTACATAGAGAAACCCTGTCTCGAAAAACGAAAAAAAAAAGTTGTTAATAGGTGTTCACCCCATCTGCTCACTGCAGAGTCTACTTTACATTCTGCAGGAATCTATAGAGCAGCTCCATGCACCCTTCTTCCTCACAGACCCTGAACTACTCTGCTGTGCCATCTGAATTTAACTTGAGCTTGGTGATCTGAACTACCATGTTTGCTGAAGTTCAGTTGTTCAGGTTCTCATTCAAGGTGATATGATCTGAGACATCATAAGCAGTCTGACAGAGTGCTCCAAGAAGGTCCAAAGGCTCTGGACCTTTGGGCAATGTTCTTGATTCTGAATTTCAGCTCCCCCCAATACTCTGGTCCTTCCTTCTCCATCGATGGCAAATGTGGCTCCATCCTCACAATCTCCTCATTGCTATCAAAATGCTGAAACTGCATGTTGTCCACATAGTCAATAGAGATGTACTGGGAATCCCCAGGGCTCAGACATGACAGAGCAGTGTGGAAATAGTGCAGTGAATGTGAGTCTAGGGGCATTACAGGGTGACAATAGGGCCCTACTGTGAGAACTTGAGACAAGTGCACTAGGCCTGGGTGGGAGTGGGTATGGTTTGCAGCAGGTCACAGAGTTGTAGACTAGAAGGACTATGGGGCTCTGGCCAATCTGCCCCAGGAAAAGTTGCAGAATAGGAGGAAAATGGGGCTCCAGCAGTGCAGACAGGTCCCACATTGTCTGAGCTCCCAGTTGGAGCAGGTACTGGGGCAAAGGTGTTACCTGTGTCTCTGACTAGGGTAGACATCCTGGGAAACAGGCAGATGATGGAGAATGGGAGAGGCGCAGGTACTCCACATCTGCCCCAGGTGGAGTTGCAGACTAGAAGGAAGACATGGCTGCAGAGCTGATAGTTCCTGCATATACAGGGATCTGTGGGGATTCCAGCTGGGGCAGGTGTTGGGGATGGGGATGAGTCATTGTTTGTGGCAGACATCCTGGGAGACAGGCAACCTGTGTCCCTAGTTAAGGCAGACTTCCTGGGCAGGCAGTTGGGTATGGGAGAGGGGCAGTTGTGCCTGATCTGCCCTAGATGGAGTTGTTTGACTTTCCAATAATATGGGAGGCACTGGAGGGCTTAGAGCATTAGACAGAGGTAACTAATGTCAAATGGGTTTTAAGAACTTGGACATGAATAGAAATAATATCATTCTAAGTCTCCATATATTTATTTATAGATACTAGTAAATTCATTAGGAACATTGTTTCTTTTGCTACCAGTAACTTAGGATAGTAATGAGTGGCTAAGGTGATTGATCATTTTAATTCCACCCAACTTTCGTTTTGTGTAAGAATGCAAAGTTTGGAATATCTATATCTATATCTATATCTATATCTATATCTATATCTATATCTATATCTATAGATATAGATATAGATATAGATATAGAATATAGATATAGAATACAGATAGATTTCAAGTTGAGAGAATAAAATAATTTTTAAAAAGCTCCAATGATCTTATGCTTTGTTAAACAAGATAAATGCGAATTTATTCCTAGAATAACAGACTGCACAATTGTTGAATGTCTACTTCATGACCTTCTATGGATCAATGTTTCCCTAGGTTGCCTTGCATGTAATACATTAGAATAGATTTCCATATTTTCTTATTGTTAATCTTATCAGAACAATTTTATTCTTGAATTCATTCATGTTGCTTAGAAGATGGAAGAAATAAGATAATTAGTGGAACTACACAGTTCTAGCAGGTGCCTGTTTATATCCAGAGACCCAGAAACATTATTCCCATGATCTTGGGAATGGACCACCTCTTCTATATATTACCAACCTCTGGCCATCTTTATTAGAGTTCAAATGGACCTTTACTAATTCCACATGTTGTCTTGGTGGTTGCATATAGTTACATGTTTCCTAGCTGACTTCGATGTATGGTACTTGTAGAGCTATTTATGAATTTTGCAACTCACCTTCATTTTGTAAAAATTGAATGATTAATACTTATGAGAATGGAACAAGAATTCTTTTTTAGATAGAGTTATGTGTGCAGTTCTGTCAGAATTTTATGGTAGATAATTAATGAGCAGAACATATGTTTTGATTTATACTTATTTAGAAAAGTACAATTTAAAGCTCATACATCAGTCAGAGTGGTCTAATTAGAGACCAGGAAATATTATGGGCTATGTATGCTATTCAAATTTTCCTTAGTTAAGAAAGTAGATCAATGACTAGAAATAGATCATGACTTGTAAATATCTCTCTGCTTTCACATCTGGATTATGGCCAAAATTCATGACTGTTTAGTGTTTTTGTTCTTCAAATACTCTTCAGTAAAAATTCTCAATGGAAAGTTATTACAGATTTTCCACTAATGAGTAACTTTGGGAACTTAGTCTCCAAGGTCAAGCAAGAATTTCTTTTTGTAGAGAGACATTTTCTGATCCCAAGAGAGGTAATACAGACTACACTTCCAGACTCCATCATCTCTACTTTCATATATAGTCTCAGCAATGAATGCAAAGAGCAGGATGCTTGTAGGTCTAAGACCATTGGGCAAGGTGACTGTTTCTACGTTGACCATTGTTTAGTGGATATTAGAGAAGTCAGAAGGTAAGTGTTAAATGTGGTATTTTATGAAGTATTAGGTCATATTTCAGATTGGAGCACAGAAGATGTAGTATAGGACATCATTCCATTTGTATGTTAGTTTCCAAAGTTGCATTTAAATAATCCGAAATAAAAAGAATACATGTTTCACAGTAAAAATACTTCTATGATGCAATGAAATTATTCATTATATATATGCATATCACACACATATTTGAGGAAAAAATCCTGAATTGAAAAGTTGAACAGATTGACTGGTTTACAGATATATGAAGCAGGAAAATGTAACTCAAAGAGAGAAACAAAAGATGAGTTTAAAAATAATTTAAAATAGGAAGAGTAACAAGATTAGGAGACTGAGGATGAGTCAGAGAGATCACTGGAAACAAGGAGAGTATTGTAGGTACCTTGAAAGTCAGACAAAACTTTAAATTGCATGCAATAAGGACACATGCTCCACTATGTTCATAGCAGCCTTATTTATAATAGCCAGAAGCTGGAAAGAACCCAGATATCCCTCAACGGAGGAATGGATTCAGAAGATGTGTTATATTTACACAATGGAATACTACTCTGCAATTAAAAACAATGAATTCACGAAATTCCTAGGCAAATGGTCAGAACTTGAAAATATCATCCTTAGTGAAGTAACCCAATCACAAAAGAACACATATGGTATGCAGTCACTGATAAGGGGGTAGTAACCCAGAATCTCGGAATACCCTAGACACAATTTGCATATCAATAGATTTCTAAGAAGATGGAAGGAGAGACCCCTGGAAAGACTGGATGTAGGGGAATGCCAGGACAGAGAAGCGAGAGGGGGGTGAATGGGGAAAAGAGGGAGGGAAGGGGGCTTATGGGACTTTCGGGGAGGGAGGAAACGGGAAAGGGGAAATGATTTTGAATGTATATAAAAAAAAAACTTAGAAAATAAAATTTAAAAAAAAAAAGAAAACAAAGGGTTTTCAATTGAGCTGTGTTTTTGAGAAATCAAATAATCACTTGATTGAAATTTAAACCTGACATTGAAGAGAGTTATTTTGTGAAATACAAGCAAAAATGCTTGCTTTAAGAGGGTTCAAGAAGACACTGAATTAAAACTTTTGGAGTAGAAGGCAAATAGGGATTGTGACAGGAGTTTTTGGATAAATACATCATAAGAAATAGAAAAATGAGGCAATAGCTTTAGAAGCCAAGGGATCTTCATATATTCCTGTGTAGTCCATCTGAACCTAAGTCTTTAGATCGAACCTCAAATGCTGAAGTAGTTTTCAGATAATCCCAGTACTGAGACTCAGTTGCTCTGAGTTCCAATGAGAACTACATATTTTCTAGATAAATAGGTTTAGATGAATACAATAGCAGTGATTGGTTTCATATGATTACAATATCAGTGAGAATTTTTAACATGGGAATTGACAGCATGAGAGGCATGTCATTGCCTGATGCCAGGAATGAGTGTAAAAGTAGTTGTATCCTTATATGAAAATAACCTCCCAATCTTTAGTACCAAGTTGGAAAAGTGGTATTTCAAGTATGATTGCCAGAACAATTGAAGTTTTTAAAATTTGGTGCTGCTAATTGCTGCATGAGTGGATGGAAATACAGATTCTTATCTCACACCAGTCTCTTAAGTCAGAACTTCTGGGGTGGAGTTTGACACCTGTGACTTAACAGCATCTCCAGGTGTGTGTACAGTGTGACACCTGAGACTTAGTAGCATGTCTAGGAGAGTGTGCAGTGTGACACCTGTGAGCTAACAGCTTATCCATGTGGGTATCAGCTTTGGGAAAATTTGAAGTTCTGATTCTCAATTAGAAACACATTCCTAAAAACATATTTCTCGGTATTCTAAAACATATATCCATTGGCACCACTACATATGTGAGCATCCAGAAGTTAATAAAAATGTACATGAAATTAAAGGAAAAAGGATATTGCACTCATTGTGTATGGATCTTATGTATTTCAAATACAGCTCATCATTTAAAGTTAGCATAACATAATCCAGCTTTTTTTCTTAAAAATTTTACTTCTGAGTCACTTATTTGCTCTTTATTGTAAAGTATGAAAGGACAATCAGAAACAAGTAATATTATAAGATCTCCTCATGTGTGTGGAGATTTAATGCTCCACATTCTTTGGTCCACTTTATAATATTTAAGGATTTATATACATTTACACCAATGCAAACACATGTATGTACGTTACAATCTCAAATATACATTTGAGAGAGAATATGAGTTTATTGCTGTTCTGAGTTTATATCACTTTATTTCATACAATTATTTTCAGGACTATTCACTTACTTGAAAAATTTTATCTCAGTGTTCTTTATCAGTGATTATAATCTTATTATGTATTTGTACCATATTTGTTTTTATTGAAAATAGATATTTCTCTCATATAATACTTTTTTTTTTAAATTTTATTTTCTAAGTTTTTTTTATATACATTCAAAATCATTTCCCCTTTCCTGTTTCCTCCCTCCCCGAAAGCCCCATAAGCCCTCTTCCCTCCATCTTTTCCCCATTCACCCCCCTCTTGCTTCCCTGTCCTGGCATTCCCCTACATCCAGTCTTTCCAGGACCAGGGGTCTCTCCTTCCATCTTCTTAGAAATCTATTGATATGCGAATTGTGTCTAGGGTATTCCAAGATTCTGGGTTAATACCCCCTTATCAGTGACTGCATACCATGTGTGTTCTTTTGTGATTGGGTTACCTCACTAAGGATGATATTTTCAAGTTCTGACCATTTGCCTAGGAATTTCGTGAATTCATTGTTTTAATTGCAGAGTAGTATTCCATTGTGTAAATATACCACATCTTCTGGATCCATTCTTCCGTTGAGGGACATCTGGGTTCTTTCCAGCTTCTGGCTATTATAAATAAGGCTGCTATGAACATAGTGGAGCATGTGTCCTTATTGCATGCAGGTAAAGCCTCTGGGTATATGCACAGGAGTGGTATAGCCGGATCCTCTGGGAGTGTCATGTCGAGTTTTCTGAGGAAGGGCCAGACTGCTTTCCAGAGTGGTTTTACCAGCTTGCAATCTCACCAGGAGTGGAGGAGTGTTCCTCTTTCTCCACATCCTCGCCAACAACTGCCGTCTCCTGTGTTTTTGATCTTAGCCATTCTGACTGGTGTGAGATGGAATCTCAGGGTTGTTTTGATTTGCATTTCCCTAATGACTAAGGATGATGAACATCTCTTTAGGTGTTTCTCAGCCATTAGATATTCTTCAGATGAGAACTCTTTGTTTAGCTCTGTACCCCATTTTTTAATAGGGTTACTTGCCTCTCTGGAGTTTACCTTCTTGAATTCTTTGTATACATTGGATATTAGCCCTCTATGGGATTTAGGGTTGGTAAAGATCATTTCCCAGTTAGTTGGTTGTCGCTTTGTCTTTTTGACAGTGTCTTTTGCCTTGCAGAAACTTTGTAATTTAATGAGGTCCCATTTGTCTATTCTTGATCTTAGAGCATAAGCTATTGGAGTTCTGTTCAGGAAATTCTCCCCTGTACCCATATGTTCAAGGTTCTTCCCTAGTTTCCTTTCTATTAGTTTCAGTGTGTCTGGTTTTATGTGGAGGTCTTTGATCCACTTGGAATTGAGCTTAGTGCAAGGAGATAAGAATGGGTCAATTTGCATTTTTCTGCATGTTGACCTCAAGTTGAACCAGCACCATTTGTTGAAAAGGCTATCTTTTTTCCACTGGATGGTTTTCCACTCCTTTGTCAAAGATCAAGTGACCATAGGAGTGTGGATTCATTTCTGGGTCTTCAATTCTGTTCCATTGATCTACATGCCTGTTACTGTACCAATACCATGCGGTTTTTAACACTATTGCTCTGTAGTACAGCTTGAGGTCCGGGATACTGATTCCCCCAGATGTTCTTTTACTCTTGAGAATAGTTTTAGCTATTCTTGGTTTTCTGTTATTCCAGATGAATTTTTGAATTGCTCTTTCTAACTCTATTAAGTATTGAGTTGGGATTTTGATGGGAATTGCATTGAATCTGTATATTGCTTTTGGCAAGATGGTCATTTTTACTATATTAATTCTGCCAGTCCATGAGCATTGCAGACTTTTCCATCTTCTGAAGTCTTCTTCAATTTCTTTCTTCAGAGACTTGAAGTTCTTGTCATACAGATCTTTCACTTGTTTGGTTAGAGTCACACCCAGATACTTTATATGGTTTGTGGCTATTGTGAAGGGTATCATTTCTCTTACTTCTTTCTCAGCCTGCTTGTCCTTTGAGTATAGGAAGGCTACTGACTTGCTTGAGTTGATTTTATATCCGGCTCCTTTGCTGAAGTCGTTTATCAGCTGTAGGAGTTCTCTGGTGGAGTTCTTTGGGTCGTTTAAATATACTATCATATCGTCTGCGAATAGTGATAGTTTGACTTCTTCTTTTCCAATTTGTATCCCTTTGACCTCTTTTTGTTGTCTAATTGCTCTAGCTAGAACTTCACGTACTATATTGAAAAGATATGGAGAGAGAGGGCAGCCTTGTCTAGTCCCTGATTTTAGTGGGATTGCTTCAAGTTTCTCTCCATTTAGATTGAAGCTGGCTACCGGTTTTCTGTAAATTGCTTTTACTATATTTAGATATGGGCCTCGAATTCCTGATCTTTCCAAGACCTTTAGCATGAAAGGATGCTGAATTTTGTCCAATGCTTTCTCAGCATCTAATGAGATGACCATGTGGTTTTTTTCTTTGAGATTGTTTATATAGTGGATTACATTGATGGATTTCCTTATATTGAACCATCCCTGCATCCCTGGGATGAAGCCTACTTGATCGTAGTGAATGATCGTTTTGATGTGTTCTTGGATTCGGTTGGCAAGAATTTTATTGAGTATTTTTGCATCTATATTCATAAGAGAGATTGGCCTGAAATTCTCTTTCTTTGTCGGATCTTTGTGTGCTTTTGGTATTAGTGTAATTGTGGCTTCATAGAAGGAGTTGGGTAGTGTTCCTTCTGTTTCTATTTTGTGGAACAGTTTGAAGAGTATTGGTGTTAGGTCTTCTTTGAAGGTCTGATAGAATTCTGCACTGAAACCATCTGGACCTGTGCTTTTTTTGGTTGGAAGACTTCCAATGACAACTTCTATTTCTTCAGGGGTTATAGGGCGGTTTAGATGGTCTATTTGATCCTGATTTAATTTTGGTATTTGATATCTGTCAAGGAAATTGTCCATTTCCTCGAGATTTTCTAGTTGTGTTGAATACAGGTTTTTGTAGTAGGATCTGATGATTTTTTGAATTTCCTCGGTTTCTGTTGTTATCTCTCCCTTTTCGTTTCTGATTTTATTAATTTGGATACTGTCTCTGTGCCCTCTGGTTAGTCTGGCTAAGGGCTTATCTATCTTGTTGATTTTCTCAAAGAACCAACTCCTCGTTTTGTTGATTCTTTGTATGGTTTTATTTGTTTCTACTTGATTGATTTCAGCCCTGAGTTTGATGATTTCCTGCCTTCTACTCTTCCTTGGTGTATTTAATTCTTTTTGTTCCAGGGCTTTCAGGTGTGCCATTAAGCTGTTAGTGTATGCTGTCTCCCGTTTCCTTTTGGCGGCACTCAGGGCTATGAATTTTCCTCTTAGCACTGCTTTTATTGTGTCCCATAAATTAGGGTATGTTGTGCCTTCATTTTCATTAAATTTCAAAAAGTCTTTGATTTCTTTCTTTATTTCCACCTTGACCGAGTTATCATTGAGTAGAGCATTATTCAGCTTCCATGTGTATGTGGGCTTTCTTTTGTTTTTGTTGCCATTGAAGACCACCCTTATTCCATAGTGATCTGATAGTAGGCATGGGATTAGTTCTATCTTCTTATATCTGTTGAGGTTTGATTTGTGACCAATTATATGGTCGATTTTGGAGAAGGTACCATTAGGTGCTGAGAAGAAGGTGTATTCTTTAGCTCTAGGATGAAATGTTCTATATATATCTGTTAGTTCCATTTGGTCCAAGGCTTCAATTAGATTCACTGTGTCCCTGTTTAGTTTCTGCTTTCCTGAACGATCCATTTCAGAGAGCGGAGTGTTGAAGTCACCCACTATTATTGTGTGAGGTTCGATGTGTGCTTTGAGCTTTAGTAAAGTTTCTTTTACAAATGAGGGTGCCCTTGCATTTGGAGCATAGATATTCAGAATTGAGAGTTCTTCTTGGTGGATTTTTCCTTTAATCAGTATGTAGTGTCCTTCTTTGTCTTTTTTGATGACTTTAGGTTGAAAATCAATTTTATCTGATATTAGGATGGCAACTCTGGCTCGTTTCTTGGGGCCATTTGCTTGTAAAATTATTTTCCAGCCTTTTACTCTGAGGTAGTGTTTGTCTTTTATACTGAGGTGCGTTTCCTGCATGAAGCAAAATGCAGGGTCCTGTTTACGTATCCAGTCTGCTAGTCTATGTCTTTTTATTGGGAAATTGAGACCATTGATATTAAGAGAGATTAAGGCATAGTGATTATTTCCACCTGCCATTCTTGATGCCATCTTTACGTTTGAGTGGTTATCTACTTTTGGGTTTGAAGCAAGAAGGTTACTATCTCATTTTTTCCAGGGTGTTGTTTCTCTCTCTGTATTGGCGGTTACCACCTATTATCCTTTGCAGGGCTGGATTTGTGGAAAGATATTGTGAAAATTTGGTTTTATCATGGAATATCTTGGTCTCTCCATCTATGGTGATTGAGAGTTTTGCTGGGTATAGTAGTCTAGGCTGGCATTTGTGCTCTCTTAGTGTCTGCATGAGATCTGCCCAGGATCTTCTGGCTTTCATAGTCTCTGGTGAGAAGTCTGAAGTGATTCGGATAGGTCTTCCTTTGTATGTTACTTGGCCCTTTTCTCTTACTGCTTTTAATATTCTTTCTTCGTTTAGTACATTTGGTATTTTGATTATTATGTGAAGGGAGGTATTTCTGTTCTGGTCCAGTCTGTTTGGAGTTCTGGAGGCTTCTTGTATGTTCATTGGAATCTCTCTCTTTAGGTTAGGGAAGTTTTCCTCCATAATTTTGTTGAAGATGTTTACTGGCCCTTTAAGTTGCAAGTCTTCACTCTTATCTATACCTATAATCCTTAGGTTTGGTCTTCTCATTGTGTCCTGGATTTCCTGGATGTTTTGGGTTACACGATTTTTGCATTTTGCATTTTCTTTGACTGTTGAGTCGATGCTTTCTATGGTGTCTTCAGCACCTGAGATTCTTTCTTCCATCTCTTGTATTCTATTGTTGATGTTTGCATCTATGACTCCTGATTTCTTCCCAAGGTTTTCTATCTCCAAAGTTGTCTCCCTTTGTGATTTCTTAGTTGTTTCTACTTCCTTTTTTAGATCTTGGATGGATTTGCTGAGATCCTTCGCTTGTTTGTTTGTATTTTCCTGTATTTCTTTAAGGTATTTTTGAGTTACCTCTTTCAGGATTTCTGCCTGTTGACCCAAGTTCTCCTGCATTTCTCTGAGCGATTTTTGTGTTTCCTTCTCATGGGATTCCATCTGTTGATCCACCGTCTCCTGCATTTCTTTAAGCATACCTCGTGTTTCCTTTGTAAGGGCATCTATCCGTTGATTCATTTCTTTAAGCACTTTTTTTGTTGCCTCCCTATGGGCATCCGTCTGTTGACCCATATTCTTCTGCATTTCTTTATGCAGTTTTTGTGATTCCTTTGAAAGTGCATCTACCCGTTGATTCAGTTCTTTAAGCGATTTTCGTGTTGTCTCCTTGTGGGCCTCCATCTTTTGATCCATGTTCTCCTGCATTTCTCTAAGCGATTTTTGGGTTTCCTTTGTAAGGGCTTCTAACCGTTGATTCATGGTCTCCTGTAATTCTTTATTTGATTTATTTGTGTCCTTCTTGTGATCCTCTAATAGCATCATGAGAAGTGATTTTAAATCCAGATCTTGTCTTTCGGGTGTGGTGGGGTATCCAGGACTTGCTGCTGTTGAAGAGTTGGGTTCGGATGGTGCCATATTACTTTGATTTCTGTTAGTAACGTTCCTACGTTTGCCTTTTGCCATCTGGTTACCTCTGATGTTAGTTGGTCCTGCTGTCACTGGCTGTTGGTTGGACCTCCTGTGAGCCTGCAAAGCTACTTCTGGCCAACCTGGCTTACCAGGATTCCCCTGGCACCAATTTCTGGGGCCTGCCCTGCTCCTGAGTGACTTTGGAGCCCTGATGTGCCTTTCCCCAAGTGATGTTATAATGGGGAGTCCCTGCACATCCAAAGGCTCAGCTTAAAGGATTCCCGGAGCAGAGGTCTCTAAAGGGAGGCTGGTAGGCTCCTGCCCTCTGCAGGGGTGTGTGATCTCTCCCAGGGCTGGGGGAAGGGGGCGTCCCTCTGCAAGGCAGAAGTCCCACAGCAGAGCTGGAGCGCAGGTTACTGCAGCCCTGCCCAGCTCCTGTGAGCAGTGTACACACAAGCCGCCCGAGACCCAAGCGATATTTTGCCCGTCTCTCTCTGAGCCTGGGATTCCCGACCTCTTGGACACTGGAGCAAAGATGGTGGAGTGCACCCTGCACAATCTGGGTGGCGCTGGCCACCCTGCAGAGGAGATGGCTTAAAGCAAAACTGGCGCCCAGACGGCCACAGAGCTGTCCCGTTCTTGGGGCCAGATGGAAGCCCCAACAGGTTGTGTCCCGAGAGATGTTATATTGGGGGAAACCTGGGTACCTGTCTCTTCAGTGCAGTAAGGGAACAGAAGTCGCGGAAGGGAAGCTGGTAGGCTCCCGCCCAGTGCGGGGGGGGGGGGGTCCTTCTGCCAGGCTGAAGTCTCGCAGCAGAACTGGTAGCTGCTGGGAGCAGCGTACACACAAGCCGCCTGAGACCCAAGCGATATTATGCCCGTCTGTCTCAGAGCCTGGGAGTCCCCACCTCTCGGACACTGGAGCAAAGATGGCGAAGGCCATATAATACTTTCTGACCTCAGTTTCTCCTCCCTCCACCTTTCCCATCTCTCCCCACCACGCCACAACCCTCTTCCTCCAGATACATTCCTTCTCAGTTTGCCTTCAGAAAGAAGCAGCCCTCTAAGATGCAAAAACTACACACAACATAACAAGATATAAAAATCAAGGCAAAACACCTCATATCTATGTAGGGCAAGGCAATCCATTAGGAGATAAAGAGTACCAAGTGTAAACAAAAACATCAGAGACACACTTATTCCTATTGTTAGGTTTCCCACCCACTACCAAGCTAACAGGTATGACATAAAAACAGAAGATGTGGTATGGGTCCATCCATGTTCTGTGCTTGCTCCTTCAGCCTCTGTGAGTCCAACTGAACCCTTCTTTATTGATTCAGTGGGCCATGTTCTCCTGCTGTCCTACAGCCCCTCTCACTCCTAAAATCTTTTCTCTCCCTCTTCCGCTTTCTATTTCTCTCGGGCATGACTAGAGCTTTCTTGTTCTATAGTTTTCAAGTGTGCTGTCAAGTTGCTAGTATGAGATCACTCAATGATGGTCAGGCACTTGATGTCAGCTTTCCTCTCAGCACTCCTTTCATTGTGTCCCATATGTTTGGATATGCTGCGTATTCATTTTCTTTGAATTCTAGAAAGTCTTTAATCTTTTATTTCTGAATCGAACTATTCTTTTTTATTCAGTGGAGTGTTGTTTAGTTTCTATGAGCTTGTAGGTTCTTGTTTGTTTCTGTTATCATTGATATCCAGCGTCAATCCACAGTGTGCTGATTAGATGCAGGGAGTTGTTTCAATTTTCTTGTATACAGGGTGACTTGCTGTTTTTCTCTTTTAAATGAGAGTTTACTGTAATGTATATATATATATATATTTGTGTTTGTATGTGCACGTGTGTCAGTGCCCACAGAGCCCAGAAACTGGATTAGAGAGCTTGGAACTAGAGTCACAGGTGCTCGTGTCTCACCTGCCTTGGATGTGGGGAACCAAACTCATATCTTCTGGAAAAGCAGCAACACTCTTAAGTACTCTGCCATCTTTCTAGCCCCTAACACAAATCTCAAAGTTATACTACACAATGATAAAATTTTATTAATTACTTCATGTTACATATACAGATACTGCAACTGTTGGCAAGCAATTGATGAACAAGATTATGTTTCTTTGTCTTCTATTAGTATTAGAGCCGTCTATTACTGTCACAAGATGGACTCCTTCCTAGATCTCCATTGTTAACCCATTATTCTCTAAAAGAAAGAGTAAACACATGATTAAACAGAAGGTACAATGAAGAAAATTATGGCCATCTTCTGACAAGTGTGGGAATCATAATAAAAAGAAGAAAAGAAAGAAGGAAAGTAAGAAAGTAAAATTGGACAAAGTGTTAGAATACACTCTCTGTCAGTGTACATTTTACTAGTACATAATATAATTTTCTCCACATGTTTAAGATTTCTTTTCATTTCATTGGTGTATTTTCAAAGCCATTATTATCTTTGAACAGAGTCACATTTTTCTTATTCTGATTGTCCTTGATCAGGTAACAGGGATGAAATATCCAGAGTAGCAACTTATCCTAAAGACTGGTAGTAATTGTTACAAAAGCCATGTTTTCTTTGACCTTTTAAAATAGAACTTATGGTCTCTACTCTCAGGAAATTCACATTTAACCAAGAAGAAAAAAATTATGTGTCACAAAAATGAGAAAACTCCGTCAGACAATATCAACCTAAGCACCAGATCATCCTGTGTGTATATTCCAGAAAAAGATATAAGATAATAAAAGGTAAAGTATTCAATAACATTTTAAAAGTGGACAAGAAGATAAAATTATAACAGTTTTGAAGCCCTGGTCAAATTTGACTAAAGATGAAATTCCTTAGGTGAGAAGATCTATGGTGATTACTGTTAATAAGTGTTCACAAATTCTGGAGTGAGAATTAGGAAAACTATGGGTAACCAGCCAGAAAGCCAAGATTGACTGGCTAGGGCTGTGATAGCTGGGCAGAGGATTGCCCATGAGTTCCCAGTAATCAGGCACAGTACAGTATATATAATTAATTGGAAAGAAGAGACACTAGACAAATTTGAGCAAGAGCTACTTGAGAAATAGAATTAAGGCAAAACTGAAATATTTGCAGCTTGAATAATAGTAATTAGAGTACAATGAGTGTAGCCAGTTATATGGTTGGTACAATAGGCTTTGGCTGAATTGATGAGAAAATGTCAAGTTAAGGTAAGAAAAAGTGATGAAAGGGTAGAAATATCGACGAGTTTGTGGAGAACAGTGTTATAACACTGTTTACATATGTGGGAATGAAATACATAGATGTACCATGTGTTCAAGTCACACCTGCAGGACAATATCTAGGGGAAATTTGATTCTTTCTTGAGAAACAGAATGAATGGGAAAATTCAGTGCCCACTTCATAATCAGTATTCACTATTTTCCATGCCAAGCACTAGGAATACCTTGAAGAATAAAGGTAGATTCTGGTGTGGTCTGTCAAATGTCTCATTTCCTTTTGAAAGTGGGCAAATACTAACTTAATATCTTACTAAATATCTCAACAAAATATATATGGTTATATCCTCCATATCACAAGATGGTAATCTATGATGGTTCGAGGTAAATCTGCCAATCAAAGAAGAGTAAGACTTCCTTGGAATGAAACAGATGGCAAGGATAAACCCTATGGTTTGAAACCATGTATAATCTCTCTCAAGCATATCACAGCTCAGTGAGGTACTGAGATAGTGGTAACTGAATCCAACTGTGGTGGAATCTTTGGTTGTCTTTTGGATTATGTAAACAGTCAAAGATTAGTGCTTTAAGAAGAGCTACCAGAAGTCACAGACACACTCTTCCCACATAGTCCTGTGTGTTGTTGCTCTCTGCTGTCCATCAGAGGGGTTCTTATTTTTCTTAATGTTTCATCCAAAATGGATCGTTTTTCTTCAATTAGTTTATAATAATGTGTTAACAACAGAAATTGACCAAGATTGAAAATGGTATTGAGAAGTGGGAATCTTGCTAAAAGCTCACTCAAAGTGGGTACTGTGTCATGATAGAGTTTATGAGGCATTTTCAGTTCCTCAAATACTTAGAGCCTTAGAGGACACACAAGGACTTACACTGTTTCATTAAAAATGTGTCTATCCAGACAACACCTTTTAAATAAATATGATTTTATTTTTTTGAAGGAACTCGCTTGGCAGCATTGTGAACAATGCACTATTTGATGCTAAGTAGTCACAGTATGTCACTCAGGAATGCAACAGTATTGTACTTTGTCTGATAAAATTGCAATTAGAATGGGGGCACTATGGATGGACAGGAACATATATTGAAATCCCACCGTCAGAAAAGTACTAAGTTACATAGGAAGATACAACCTCTTCCTTCAAATGAATCATAGTCAAACAGGTACACAGGAAAGTGGTTATTCAATCAAGTAACACAATGGATAAACAGCACAGCTTTCACCAAGAGAATTCCTGGAAGCCACTCAACAAATTGTCTTTATGTTTCCCTAGGAGCCACTTTTAAGGAACTCCAAATCTTGTCCCTCCCTTTGTTGGTTTAGTTTCTATTGCTCAATAGAGGCATTGAGGAAGACAAGGGACCAGGTCTGGGTTGGTGCCAATTCTTGCCTGCAGTGAGAGAATTGTCTTCATGCCAATTTTGTCTTTAATAACAAGACCCAGGATGAACTGCAGTCAGGCTCCTGGCTTTATCCTCTTGGGACTCTCCAGTGACCCAGAGAAATGGCAGCCCTTCTTTAGCTTCTTCCTAGGTCTCTACTTGCTGGGCCTTTTAGGGAACATGCTACTTCTGTTAGCTATTGGTGCTGATGTCCACCTCCACACTCCCATGTATTTCTTCCTCAGTCAGCTCTCACTTGTGGATCTTTGCTTCCTCAACACCACAGCCCCTAAAACACTGGAGGTTCTGTGGACTGGAAATGGATCAATATCATTCTCTGGATGCCTGACTCAGTATTACCTCTTTGCTCTTTTTGTGGACATGGATAACCTGCTTCTGGCAGTCATGGCTATTGACCGCTATGCTGCTATCTGCCACCCACTCCTCTACCCACTTCTCATGACTCCTTTTAGATGTGAAGTTTTTGCCAGTGGATCTTGGGGAATAGCTAATTGTGTGTCTCTGGTCTGTACCTTATTGCTCTCTCAGTTATATTTTCGTACCAATCAAGGGATACCTCATTTTTTCTGTGATTCTAGGCCTCTCTTATTGCTTTCCTGCTCAGACACTCATCTCACTGAGGGCATGATAATGGCTTCAGCTGGAGTTTTGGGAATCAGTGCAGTTCTCTGCATTATAAGTTCCTATGGTTTTATTTTTTATGCTGTGGCTAGAGTTCCATCAGCACAGGGGAAAAGGAAAGCCTTGGCCACATGCTGTTCCCACCTGTCTGTTGTCTTCCTTTTCTATAGCACAGCCTTTGCTACCTACCTGAAACCCCCATCTACTTCTCACTCCTCTAGAGATGTAGTAGCTGCTGTTATGTATACCTTGGTAACTCCCACTCTGAACCCCTTCATTTATAGTCTGAGAAACAAGGATGTTAAGAGTTCATTGAGAAGGATCCTGAACATGGAGAAGTCTCAGAATTAAAGATCATCCTTCAGGAAGGATAACTCCACACATTGCTACCACACATGCAAAATGAGTAATTTAAAACCATGGTTCATGGGATAATTACCTGATTGCTCTGGCAAATCTTCAGTGTTAACCGGATTGAATTTGGAATCATCTTGGACCACTAGTTTGGACATTTCTGTGAGTGTGTCTCTGTAGAGGTGATACTGAGTAGGAAAAATCCTTTGTGAATTTGGTGGCACCATCCATTCCCTAGAATCCACCTTGTCGGTTAAACAGAAAAAGTTAAAACCAAACTTACTGTCATTATTCATCCCTTTTTGCTTGTTGACCAGAGATGCAGTGTGACTTGTGACCCCATCTTCCTGCTGTTTATTTCTCATCCTGATGTATTTTGTTCTTCATACGAAGAATAAAAATGAAATTTTCAGTTCTAAGTTGCTTCTCAGGTATTTTGCCACAGCAATCAGAGAGGTAAAACATATTATGATCTGCTGGAAATCATACTACATTGGCTTTGATCTTCATTAATTTTTTCTTATATTCAAATTCCTGATGCATGGATTTCCATTGCATTCCTTACAATCATTGGATAGTTGTTGAAATTCCTACCATGGGTTTAGTAAAAATAGCTCCCTGATATCCTTATTGGTTTTATTGTCTCTCCTGTTCTGGAGATTTAGTGAATTAAAGTCTTTCATTCTTTTTTTATATCCTTACTCCTGCTGAACTTGGATGCCACTGATAAGTCCTCCTAAATGTAGTTTAATGTTCACAGTACTTAAATTACAGGTAAGAGTTTAGGAGTGTTGTGAGGATGACAAAAATCCAGGTCAATAGGAACAGGAAGAGAAAGAATATAATTTTATACTATCTTTTAATGGAGAGTATATCACAGGATTCATTTTAAAATAATTTATTATTGTTATTATGTGGGTACATATGTATAAATTACTTATGACATATCATTTTGTGTGATAGCATATTGCAAATCGCATCATCATGTTTGCCTGATCAAACTAAATACAAACAAGAGTAAAGACTCTTTATATGTCCTACTACAATAAAATAAATGAACATTTTTCCAGATTTATGTTTATATTGGTGTCTTTTTTCTATCATTATTTTCATAAATCATTAGCAGCAATGCTGTATACAGCAACAGTCTACGGAATGACAATTCAGTACATGTCTTCATTTTGTGATGTTCAAACCTGAGGTGTTTATGTTGTATGCAATCAACAACTCACAGTAATTCACATAATCTTTTAAACTAACATGAGAAAATTGTTTAACTTGTTTCTCCATCCCCCAGTATAGTTCAGCAGACCTAAATTTTAATTCTGAGAAAGAACATAAGTACTCCATCTCCTGCCCATTGTGAGAGACTTTTCAATCAAGATCCTGACATTCAAACAGAAAATCTTCTCTGCCCTCCATCTTAGGTCTCATTTCAGTTGGCTTGCAGTAGAGAAGTCTTCTTAGTGTCTGTTGTACCTCCTGTTTCCTCAAGATATAGATACCAGGGTTGAAGATGGGGTGAGCACTGTGTAGAGCAGAGCATTGATCTTGGCGAGGAACTGGGAATGGACAGCAGAGGTCACAGTGTACAGGACCATAAGTGTTCCATAAAATGTGGACACCATAGCCAGGTGTGAGGAATATGTGGAGAAGACCTTCAGCCTTCAGGCACAAGAGGGAATTTTCAGCACTGTCACCACAATCTGATCATGGAAGATCAGAACCAGACCAAAGGGGCCAGTCATGAATACAAATGAGAGAAAATAATACAGTCACATGAAATAGTTGGCTACCTTATTAAGACACGAAAATTTTGAGTAAGAAGTCAGAGTAAAAGTGATCAATAAGTTTGGGGCCACAGAACCTCAGCTGTACCATCAGAACAACAATTAGTCCATCTGCTCTCACGCCAGACAGTCAGACAATGATCACCAACACCAGACACTATTGACCCCCCATCAGGTGTGGGTATCACAGGGGATGACAAATTTCAAGGTAGTAATCAACTTGACAACCATTTTCTTTGAATATTATTGAGACATATATGTTTGTGTGTATGTTTGTATGTAAGTATCTAGGTATGCATTTTATTCAAACATATGTACAAAATCTGCTGAGAACATTTTTGTTGTTTATGTATATATAGTTTCACCACCCTGCATAGGAAAACCAATGAGTGCATGTATTCCTTGGGGAAGTCTAATACATTTCCTCCAGAAGTTATCAGCTGTCCATAATTCTTTGTATAGGTGTGGGACCACACACAACATTCTCCCTTACATGTTGATATTGCAATTGTCCTGTCTTGTTTATGGAACCATTTCTAATGGACACATTTCAGAACAGATCACCTGGTATTCTGACTCTTACCATCTTTTCACCTCCTTCTGTGATGGCTGCTGAACCAGAGAGACAGGAGTTGTGATGTAGACTTATCCATTGGAGCTGAGATCCATGTGATCTGTTGATTTTTGTTGTATGATCAGTTGTGGTTTTCTGTGATAAACTCTGTAGTAGTTTGAATATGCTTGGCTCACAGAGTAGCCCCATTTGGAGGTGTGGCCTTGCTAGAGTAGGTGTGGCCTTGTTCAGGAAGGTGTGGCTTTACTGGAGGAACTGTGTCCCTGTTGGGGTGGGCCTTGAAACCCTCCTTCTAGCTGCCTGTGAGACAACTTAAGTTTGCCTTCAGAATAAGATGTAGAACTCTTAGGACTTCCAGAATATTGTCTGTCTGAATGCTGCCATGCCTCCCATTGTGATGATAATGGACTGAACCTCTGAACCTGTAAGCCAGTCCCAATTAAATGTTGTTCTCTATAAAATTTGCCTTGGTTATGGTATCTCTTTATAGCAATGGAAATCTTAACTAAGATAGGCTTCATTTGTCGTAAGAGAGGCTGCTCTGATGAAGGATAGTACTTACGTTTATCTGTTGGTAGAAGGGTAAGATTTGAAATGTAGTATGGAAAAATGTTGGTTTACGAAAATGGCTACAGTATATTCTTTACTAAGGTCTATGACCTCACTAGCCCAGGGAAGCTGGCTAGTTTGCAAGTACAAGGTATGAGTTTCCTGCTGATAAGTAAAATTTAGGCCCAATTAGACAGCATTTGGCAGCCACCAACATGTGAGTACCACTTATTGCACTGTTATGTATATCTTTCCACACTGGCCATTGCTATACAAAAATAAAAAGAGCTGGGTTGAGAAGCAGGCCAGTAAGGCCATCTAAGAATTATATGAGTAAGAGGAGGTGGCCAGGGAGTAGGATAGAAATGGGATGACTAATGAGAGTGCCCCCAGAAAAAGAGTAACACCTTATACTATTACATGTCTCCTTATCTTTATTATTAAATCCCAAGCAATTTCATCCCCAAAACAACCTGCAGGACAAGATGCTGGAAGCTGAAGCCTGGATGTCTTATTTGGTCTTCAGTATATGCTGGAGTCCTGAAGAATTAGGCTCTAATGACATTGGTAGAATGGACTTTCAATCATTTCAAAATCTACCCCTATTGACACACCTGTTCCAACAAGATCCTCCTCCTCCTCTTCCTCCTCCTCCTCCTTGTCATCATCATCATCATCATCATTCTCATCCTCTTCTCCTTGTCTTCTTTCTCCACTTTCTCATCTTGCTCCTCTTCTTCCTCTCCTTCCTCCTCTTCCTCCTACTCCACTTCCTCACATTACTAATCCTTCTTACTTTTTCTCCTTCTTTTCAAGACACAGTTTCTTTGTTTAGCCCTAAATATCTTGGAAATAGCTCTGTAGACTAAGATGGCCTTTAACTGAGCATTCTCTGCCTGCCTCTGCCTCCTGAGGGCTGCAATTAAAGTTATGCAATGCCATTACATGGTCAAGGTCTACTATCTTAATCCTTCTCAAATAATTCTGATAGATTTGGAGTTTAGGTACAAAGCCCAGATTGTGTGGGCCAACAGTTCGTTTCCCTTCTCTTCTGAACAGGAGCCCATGCGTTCAAAAGCCCTTACAGAATATTGGACAAAGCCAGGGCCAGATTCCATTGTGCTCAATTGGACCTTAGATCACCATATGGGGCCCTAAAAACTCACATAATAATTGAACAACCCCAATACCTCGCCATCATCTCACGACCTCCCTCACCTCACCTGTAAGAAGCCCCTAATCAGCCTAGGTATGATACTTCACTGATCTCCTCCTGAGAATGCCGGGAACCCATCTGAGAGACACTCCAAATAAGCCTGACTTCATACTTTAATTGGGCTCAGTTCAATTTATTACATAGGTTTATTAACAAGTTCTACAATCTGTGGACCAATAGTAATATATTTGAGCTTATGTCGGTCACTCATATTCAAACCATGACTTTCTACACCATGGAGTCCATAGCCTTGTGGCCATAACATAATACAATAATCCTTTAATCTAATTTAGAAGTCTCCATAGTATATCACAGTCTTGACACAGTTTTAAACTTCCTTGTCCAAAGTCTCTTCTGAGACTTGAGGTAAACTTATTTGTAACCTCTTGTAACTTCAAAACTAAATAGCAAATTATATACTTGAAACCCTGAAGCATTAAAATTTATTGAAGTAAAAACAAAATGTATACAAAAGAGAATATAACCCATCACTCTATTTCAGATAACTACCAATATAAAACTGCTGGTCTCCAGGGCTCAGTTCTTGTTCCCTTTCACATCTTAATCATTCCCTAGGAGGCTTCATCAATGCTCAGGATATTAAATACATATAGCTCACATGGCATCATGGTCCAAATCTCTTTGTACCCCTGACAATCAAAGGTAGAGGAGATGACTTCATAAAGGCCCATGGAGTGTTTTAAACTCATGAGTTTGTAAGTTTTCATATTTTATTTACTTTCAAATTTATATATTTTTCACATTTAATGACACAAACCACACCATATAACCAGATAATTAAAAAAAACCATATCTGCACCCTTATTTTCAACAGAGAACTAAAAACCTTCTCATAGAAACCTAAAATTCCACAAGGGATGAAGAAATCCCAGATCCCCATGTGGTACAGGTGAGATAGGGAAGACACACAGGATTGAGGAACAGACTTAGTCCTGAACATTAGTCTGAGCTGCTCACTTTGTCACCCTGTGATAACATGACAGCATGAGATGACTCTTACAGAAAGAAAAACTAGGGGAGATGGATTCATAGTAGAAAAGAAGAGATATGAACATATTCTATAAGACTCAATCCCACACAAGGCTGTTCTTTTATACTGCAGAACAGATGATATTCCCTGGGAGTGGTGATACTCTAAAGAACTCAACTCAAAATGTCCCAGCCCTTAGTCTCCCCATAACCCTGGAATCTATCTGTCCAAGCACATGCCACAGCTTAGGCCCTGCAACTTCTTACCTTTCTAAACGGTGAGAGAATCATCAGAGCTTTAATCACTGTTCCTGCCTGTGGAAGAACAATTGAGACTTGATCAGAAGCAACATAATGGGATAAAGAAATATTTATAAGTTGCCTGTGTTGCCCCATGTGCTCCTGTCTACTCTATCCCACAACAGCGATCATATCCAACCATATGTACTGACAGTCTTAGTGTAACTGCTGCTTCTTTCATCCTTTGGAATGTCAAAAGTGGGTAAGAGGCCAGGAAGGCAGCAGGGGCATGAAAGTCTATGAAAATCTTAATCCTAGCCCAAAAAATACTATTAAACATAGGACTTCGGACTCAGGGAAGGATGTGAATACCCGGCAAGATATGAAGGAGCCTTTTAGAGGGTCTTCTCTCAGCAGGATCCTTCCCCTTTCATTATGGCCTTTATTATCCATGTTTTCATGCATATTAGGTTGTCAACACAGAGACTCAGGCAAGGTGAGCATTTGTTTGTGATACTTCTTCCTAATTCATGAATCTACATCAGTGTGACTTTCTTTACTGTATCCTAGTGTTTGTGTATGCAAATATTTACGCTAATCCCTACTTTATGGGATAAAGTGGCTTATGTGCTAATTTATGCACTTTAAGTAAACACCTCTTTAAAATGTAAGTAGATTTCCTGACATGAATTAAAAAATATTTTCCCAGAATAGTAATTTTGGAATTATAATCTCTTAAGATTTAATTATTTGTGATTTAGATGTAAATATTTCAAAGTTTGTATTTTGAGTCTGTCGGTAAGTGGTTGGTTCAATCTGTAATTACAGTACTAAGGAGGCAAAATAGGTGGATCCCTGGAGTTTAATTGTGAGTTATTCTAACCAAATTGGTAAGATCCCATCTCAAGAAAAGATAGAAAGGATAGAAGACACACAGCACTGACCCCTGTCTTATGCTTAAGTACATACCCGTAGACACATATACATACACAGAGACACAAACAAGCAAACACACATACATATACACAAATACACAGGCGCACATACAAATGCATATACACATACACATTCACATACACACGTGCACTGAACACATTGATAATTATACATACAAGCACCTACATACAACACTCAAACAGATATCGGTTGAGGTGGTATCTTTACTTATTAAAAGTGGTTCCTCTTTGTTCCTCACACTTGCTCACTGCAGAGTCTCCTTTCTGTTTTGCAGGAATCTGTGGAGTGGCTCTAGATACGCTCCATTCTCATTGACCATGAATTGCTCGGCTGCAAAATCTGACTCTAACTTGAACTGTGTGATCTGAGCTACCATGTCTGCTGAAGTCCAGGAGTTCAGATCCTCATTCAGGGTAATATGACCTGAGGTATCATTGGCATTTTTATAGAGTGCTCCAGGAAAACATGAATCTGGCCCTGCCTTTCAGGCAATCATCCTCTGCCGGATGTGAGAACCTGGCACCTGCCTGACAGCCTGAGATACTCCACCTCTATCTGCCCACTCAAAAGATTTGGACCAAAAATGAAAGTGAAACCAGTTCTGGATTTTTGAGGGCTCTGAGGCCCTCTTCCATACATTGAACCCGAGACCAGTGGCTACTCAGTCTAGGCAGTAGGGACCTCTGGAGACCTAGCCAAGCCTGGGTCACTCACCTTGTCCACTCTGGTTTTAGTATCAGAGCACAGTTCAAAGGCTCGGGACCTTTGTGCAATGTTTTTGAGTCTGAGTTTCAGGTCCTCCCAATACTCTGGTCCTTCCTTCTCCATCCATGGCTCATATGGCTCCATCCTCACAATCTCCTCATTGCTATCAAGATGCTGAAACTGTGTGTAGTCCACATAGTCAATAGAGATGTACTGGGCCTCCCCAGGACCTGGACATGACAGGTCAGTGTGGAAATAGTGCAGTGAATGTGAGCCTAGGGGAGGGGAAGGGTTCCATCAAGATCCTTCTCTGAGAAGTCTAGACAAGTACACTATGCATGGGTGGGAGTGGGGATGTGTTGCGGCAGGGCAGAGAGTTGTAGACTGGAAGGAAGTGGGGCTTGGGTCCAATCTGCTCTAGGCAAAGTTGCAGATTAGAATGAAAATGGGGTTCCAGCAGAACAGACAGGTCCTAAATTGTCTGAGTTCTGTGGAGGTCCTAGCTGGATCAGGTATTGGGGCAGAGGTTTCACCTGTGGTGTCTCTCATTATGAGTGGTCTCCTTGGAGACAGGCAGAGTGTGGGGAATGGGAGAGGGGCACGTGTTCCACATGTACCCCAGGTAGAGTTGCAGACCAGAAGGAAGAGAGGACTGCAGCAGAGCTGAGAGTTTCTACATATGCTGGGATCTGTGAGGGTCCCAGCTGGGGCAGATATTGGGGAAGTGGTTTCAATTGAATCCCTGGTTAAGGCAGACTTTCTGGGACAGGAAGATTGTTGGGCATGGGAGAGGGTCAGGCATGCTGATCTGCCCTGGATGGAGTTGTTTGACTTTCAAATAACATGTGAGGCATTGGAGATACTAGAGCACTAGACAGGGGTAACTGTATCAGAAAATTTTTGTGACTCCTCTTTCAATTTAATAATGTTTTTTGTGTCTACCATTTTGATGGTATTATTTTCCATGATAATCTTTAATTTTAACATTTTTTCTGTGTATTTCTTCGATTATGTCGGAGATGTTTTCCATGTAGATCTTCGATTTCATCGGGGGGGGGGGGTTGTAGTTCCACTTTCAATCACTTTAGGAATTTTTTGTGCCTAACATTTTGTCAGTATAATTGCCCATGATAATCTTCAATTTTAACGTTTTTCTGTATTTTTCTTCAATTTTGTCAGAAGTATTTTCCATGTGGATCTTCAGTTTTATCGGACAATGTCTATAATCTTACTTTCAATCAACTTAGGAACATTTTTATACCTTCCATTTCATCTGTATAATTTTCCATGTAATAGTTTTAACATGTTTTTTATATATTTCTTGAATTTTTTCAGGAATATTTTCCTTGTAGATCTTCAATATTATCAGAAAGTGTTTATAATCCCACTTTCAAAAAATTTAGGAATATTTTTACGCCCACCATTTTATCTGTATGATTTTTCCATGAAATACTCAATCTTAACGTATTTTTATATATGTCTTCAATTTTATCAGAGATATTTTCCATGTAAATCTTCAATTTTATCAGAAAATGTTTATAATTTCACTTTCAATCAACTTAGAAATATTTTTTATGCCTCCCAGGTGTGTTTTAAGAGCAGTGTTACTTAGACATGAATAGAAATATTCCCAGACACCATATGTATTTTATAGATACTAGTAAATTCATTAGGAACATTGTTTTTATCTACCAGTAACTTATGATAGTAAAGATTGACCAGAATGTTTGACCACTTTAATTCCACCCAACTTTTGTTTTGTGTAAGATTTGCAAAGTTTGGAGAATATATATTCTACTTTCCAAAAATCTCCAATTAGTGTATATTTTCTTGAAGAAGATTAATGTGAATCTATTCCTAGAATACCTGACTATAGAATTGTTGAAATTTCTACTTCATGACCTTCTGTGTTTCATTGTTTCCCTAGGTTGCTTTGAATGTCATACGTTAGAAAAGATTTATATATTTTCTTGTTGCTAATCTGATCAGAACAATCTCATTCTTGAATTCAGTCATGTTTCTTAGAGGACTGAAGAAAGAAGATATAATTACTGGAAATTCACAGTTCTAACAGGTTCCTGTATATACCCAGAGACACAGAAACATTATTCCCATGATCTTTGGAATGGATCAGCTCTTCGATATATTACCAACCTCTGGCCATGTTCATTAGAGTGCAAGTGGACTTTTACTAATTTTGCATGTTGTCTTGGTGGTCCTATATAGTTTAATATTTTCTAGAAGACATCAATGTACTTATAGAGCTATTTATGAATTTTGTAAATCATCTTCAAATATGGTAAAAATTATATGAACAATAATTAGGAGAATGGAACAAGAATTCTTATTTAGTTAGAGTTAGATTTGCAGTGCTGTCATAATCTTATGGTAGAAAAGGAACAATGCATATATTTGGATATATACTTATTTAGAAAAGTGCAATTTAAAACTCATACACCAGTCAGAGTAGGTCTAATTATAGGTCAGGAAATATTATGGACTTATGTACACTATTCAAATTTTCCTTAGTTAAGAAGGTAGATTAATGACTAGAAATAGATCATGAGTTGTAAATATCTCTGTGCTTTCACTTCTGAATCATGGCCTGTAATAGATTTATGTCTGTTTAGTAATTTCATTTTTCAAATACTCTTCAGGAAAAATTCTCAATGGAAAGTTATGACAGATTTTCCACTAATGAGTAACTTTGAGAACTGAATCTCCAAGGTCAAGAAAGAATTTCTTTCTGTAGGCAAACTTTTTCTGATCCCAAGAGAGGTAATGCTGACTACACTTCCAGACTCCATCATTGCTACTATCATATATAGTCTCAGTAATGAATAGAAAGGGCAGGATGTTGTAGGCCTAAGACCATTGGGCAAAATGTATGTTTCTAAGTTCATCATTGATGAGTGGATATAAGAGAAGTCAGAAGGTAAGTGTGAAATGTGGTATTTTATGGAGTATTAGGTCATATTTTAGATTAGAACATAAAAGATGTAGTATAGGACATCTTTCCATTTGTATGTTAGTTTCTAAAGTTGTACATAAATAATCCCACATAAAGAAAACATGTTTCACAGTAAAAATACTTCTATGAAGTAACAATATTATATTCTACACACACACACACACACACACACACACACACACACACACACATATATATATATATATATATATATATATATATATATATATACATACATATATCACACACACATTTGAGGAAAAAATCCTGAATTCAAAACTTGAAGAGAGTGATTGGTTTACAGATATATGAAGCATGAAACTGTATCTCAAAAAGACATACAAAAGATTAGTTTAAAAGTAATTTAAAATAGGAAGAAAAACCAGATTAGGAGACTGAGGATGAGTTAGAGAGATCACTAAACCAAGAGAATATTGCGGGGAACTTCAAATTCAGAAAAAATTTTTGAATTGAAAACAAAGGGTTTTCAATTGAGCTGTGTTTTTGAGAAATCAAATAATTGCTTGACTGAAAATTAAATCTGACATTGATAAGAGTTATTTTGTGAAATACAAGCAAAATGCTTGCTTTAAGAGGGTTCAAGAAAGTACAGAATTAAAATTTTTGAATTAGAAGGCAACTAGGGAATGAGACAGGAGTTTTTGGATAAATGCATCATAAGAAATAGAAAAATGAAGCAATAGCTCTAGAAGCCAATGCATCTTCACATGTTACTGTTCAGCCCATCTGAATATAAGTTTTTAAATACAACCTCAGATGCTGAGGTAGTTTTCAGATAATTCCAGTACTGAGACTCAGTTGTTCTGATTCCTTGAGGTCTATATATTTTCTAGATAAATAGGATTGAGATGAATGCAATAGCAGTGATTGGTTTCATATGATTGCATTATCAGTGAGAATGTTTAATATGGGGATTGACAGCATGATAGGCATGTCATTGTCTGATGGCAGGAATGAGTGTCTCTAGGAAAGAGTGTGAAAGTAGATGTAACCTTATATGAAAATAACCTCCAAATTTTTAGTACAAAGTTGAAAAAGTGATATTGTAATTATGATTGTCAGAACAATTCAATTTTTTAAAATTTCGTGCTATTAATTGCAGCATGAGTTGGTAGAAACACAGGTTCTCATCTCACACCAGTCTCTTATGTCAGCACTTCTGTGGTGGAGTGTGACACCTGTGTCTTAACTGCATCTCCAGGTGAGTATACAGTGTGACACCTGAGACTTAATAGCATGTCCAGGTGAGTGTGCTTTGTGACACCTGCGACTTAACTGCATTTCCAGGTGGGTGTCATCTTTGTGAAACTTTGAGGTTCTCATTCTCATTTAGAAACATATTCCTAAAAACTTATTTCTCTGTATTCTAAAACATGTATATCCATTGGTACAACTACCTATGTGAACATCCAGAAGTTAATAATCAAAATTAAAGGAAAAATGATATTGTAGTCATCTGGAATGGATCTTCTGTATTTAAAATATAGCTCATCATTTCCAGTTAGTATATGTTCTAGACATTTTCTTAAACAATTTACTTCAGAGCCTCTTATATGCTCTTAAGTGGAAAGTGTGAAAGGACAACCAGAAACAAATATATTATAAGATCCCCCCATGTGTGTGGGGATTTAACTCCACACATAGTTTGTGGGAAGTATGTGTGTTGCTAATGTACCACAAAGACAGCGCCCCCACTCTCCCCTTCTCTCTCATTCCACTTTTATCCCCCTTATAATATTTAAGGGCTTATGTACATTTACACCAATTCAAGAACGTGTATGTATTTTAGAAAGTAGTATCTACTTTTGAGAGAGAATATGAGTTTACTGCTCTTCTGAGTTTGTATCACTTCATTTAATACAACTAATTTCAGGACCATCCACTTACTTGAAATATTTTATCTCAGTGTTCTTTATCAGTGATTATAATCTTATTATATATGTGTACCATATTTGTTTTTATTGAAAACAGATTTTTCTCTCATAGAATACATCCTGACATCAATTTCTCCTCCCTTCAGCTTCCCATCTTCCCCCAGCCTCCACCTGGTCAGTCCCCTCTTCCACCAGATCCAGTCTTTCTCAGTTTACCTTCAGAAAGAAGCAGCACTGTAAGACCCACAACCACACACAACACAACAAGATAAAAAAAGACAAGGCTAAGCCCCTCAATTCAAGGTAGGGCAAGGCAAATCATTACAAAAAAGAGTCCCATGTGTAGGCAAAAGCATCAGAGACACACTTGCTCCTACCTTTAAGAGTACCACCAACCACCATGCTAACAGCCATGACATATACACAGAGGATGGGGTAGAAGCCCATTCAGGTCCTGTGCTTGCTGCTTCAGTCTCTGTGAGCTCATCTGATCCCTTCTTTATAGATTGAGTGGTCCATATTTTCCTGCTGTCCTATATCCCCTCTCACTCCTAAAATCTTTTCTCTCCATCTTCCACTGTCTTAATTCTTCCAGGAATGATTAGAGCTTTCTTATTTTATAGCTTTCAGTTGGGCTGTCAAGTTCCTAGTATGAGATCATTGCAATTATTTTATGCAGTCACTTGATGACAGCTTTCCTCTTAGCATTACTTTGTGTCCCATAAGTTTAGATATGCTGTGTATTCATTTTCATTGAATTCTAGAAAGTCTTTAATTTCTTTATTTTTGTCTTGACCCATTTTTTCATTCAGTGTATAGTTGTTCAGTTTCCATGAGCTTCTAGTCTCTCTTTTGTTTTTGCTATTTTTGATATCCAGCTTCAATCCACAGTGTTCTGATCAGATGCAGGGAGATATATCAATTTTCTTGTATACAGGGAGACTTGCATTTGATTCTCTTTTTAAATGATATTTTATTGGAAAATATGTATGCATGTTTGTGTTTGTATGTGCACATGTGTGTGAGTGCCCACAGAGCCCAGAAACAGGGTTAGAGAGCTTGGAACTAGGGTTTCAAGGTGCTTGTGTGTCACTTGACTTGGACGTGAGAGCCAAACTCACATATTCAGGCAAAGCAGCAACATTCTTATGTACTGTGCCATATTTCTAGCCCCTAACATAAATCTCAAAGTTATACCGCCCAACATTTCATTAATTACTTCATTGTATACAGATAATGTAACTGTTGGCAAGCAGTTGATGAACAAGGTTATGTTCCTTTGTCTTCTGTTGGTAGTAGAGCTATCTATTATAGTAACGTGAAGGACTCCTTTCTAAATCACAATTGTTAACCCATTCTTCTAATAAAAGAATGAGCTAAAACAAAATTAAAATGAAGTACAATGAGGAAATATATGGCTAAGGTGTGACAAGTAGGAGAATCACAATGAAAAGTACAAAGAAGGAAAGTAGGAAATGAAGTAAAATTGGACAAAGTATTGAGCACCCTCTCTAACAGCCTACATTTTACTAGTATATGATATATTTTTCTCCATTTTTTGAGGTATCCTTTTATTTTTTTGCTGCATTTTCAAAGCCATTATTGTGTTTGGAACAGAGTCACATTCTTCTTATTCTGAATGTCCTTCACTAGGTCATAGGGAGGCAACACCCAGAGTAACATCTTATCCTTAAGACTAATAATAAGAGTTACAAAAGTAACATTTTCTTTGATCTTTTAAAACAGAAATTATGGCCTCTACTCTCAGGAAATTCACATTTAAAAAAGAAGAAAATTATTATATGTCACAGAATCTACAAAACTCATTCAGACAATATCAACCTAAACACCAAATCATCCTATGTGTATATTTAAGCAGAGATAAGATAATAAAAGGTAAAGTTTTCAATAACAGTTTAAAAGTGGAAAAGGAGATTAAATTTTAACATAGTCAAAGTAGTAATAAGAGTGCACATATCTGGAGTGAGTATTAGAAAAACTTTGGGTGACCAGCCAAAAAGACATTACAGGCTAGCTGGGGCTGAGAGAGGTGGGCAGAGGCACACCTATGAGGTCCAAATAAGCAGGCACACTACACTATATGTAATTAATAGGAAACAAGAGACACTAGACATATTTGAGCAAGAGGTATTTGAACAATAGAATCAAGGCAAAACTAAATTGTTTGCAACTTGAATAATAGTAATTAGAGTACAATGACTGTAGGCAGTTATACGGTTGATACAATAAGCTTTGACTGAATTGATGAGAAAATATGCAGTTAAGGTAATTAAAGGTTATCAAGGGACTGAAATGTCGACAAATTTGTGAAGAACAGTGTTATAACACTGTTTACATATGTGGGAATGAAATACGTAGGTGTACCATGTGTTCAATTCACATCAGCAGGCAACATCTAGAGGAAATTTGTTTCTTTCTTGATATACTAAATGAATGGGAAAATTTTTTTTAACTTACTTTTAATTTTTTAAGTTTTTTTAATTTACATTCCAAATGATTTCCCCTTTCCTCTTTCCTCCCTCCCCGAAAGTCCCATAAGCCCTCTTCCCTCCCTCTGTTCCCCATTCAACTCCCTCTCATTTCTCTGTCCTGGCATTCCCCTACATCCAGTCTTTCCAGGACCAAGGGTCTCTCCTTCCAACTTCTTACAAATCTATTGATATGTGAATTGTGTCTTGGGTATTTCGAGATTCTGGGTTAATATCCCCTTATCAGTGACTGCATAACATGTGTGTTCTTTTGTGATTGGGTTACCTCACTAAGCATGGTATTTTCCAGTTCTGACTATTTGCCTAGGAATTTCGTGAATTCATTGTTTTTAATTGCAGAGTAGTATTTCATTGTGTAAGTATAGCACATCTTCTGACTCCATTCCTCCGTTGAGGGACATCTGGGTTCTTTCCAGCTTCTGGCTATTATAAATAAGGCTGCTATGAACATAGTGGAGCATGAGTCCTTATTGCATGCAGGTAAAGCCTCTGTGTATATGCCCAGGTGAGGTATAGCAGGATTCTCTGGGAGTGTCAAGCCCAGTTTTCTGAGGAACCTCCAGACTGCTTTCCAGAGTGGTTGTACCAGTTTGCAATCCCACCAGCAGTGGAGGAGTGTTCCTCTTTCTCCACATCCTCGCCAACAACTGCTGTCTCCTGTGTTTTTGATCTTAGCCATTCTGACTAGTGTGAGATGGAATCTCAGGGTTGTTTTGATTTGCATTTCCCTAATGACTAAGGATGATGAACATCTCTTTAGGTGCTTCTCATCCATTTGATATTCTTCAGGTGAGAACTCTTTGTTTAGCTCTGTACCCCATTTTTTAATAGGGTTATTTGGCTTTCAGGAGTATAACTTCTTGAGTTCTTTGCATATATTGGATATTAGCCCTCTGTCAGCTATAGGGTTGGTAAAGATCATTTCCCAGTTTGTTGGTTGCCGCTTTGTCCTTTTGATAGTGTCGTTTGCCTTACAGAAACTCTGTAATTTTATGAGGTTCCATTTGTCAATTCTTGATCTTAGAGCATAAGCTATTGAAGTCCTGTTTAGGAAATTCTCCTCTGTGACCATATGTTCAAGGTTCTTCCCTAGTTTCCTTTCTATTAGTTTCAGTGTGTCTGGTTTTATGTGGAGGTCCTTGATCCACTTGGAGTTGAGCTTAGTGCAAGGAGATAAGAATGGGTCAATTTGCATTCTTCTGAATGTTGACCTCCAGTTGAGCCATCACCATTTGTTGAAAAGGCTATCTTTTTTCCACTGGATGGTTTTAGCTCCTTTGTCAAAGATCAAGTGACCATAGGAGTGTGGATTCATTTCTGGGTCTTCAATTCTGTTCCATTGATCTACATGCCTGTCACTGTACTAATACCATGCAGTTTTTAACACTATTACTCTGTAGTACAGCTTGAGATCCGGGATACTGATTCCCCCAGAAGTTCTTTTACTCTTGAGTATAGTTTTAGCTATCCTGTGTTTTCTGTTATTCCAGACGAATTTTTGAATTGCTCTTTCTAACTCTATGAAGAATTGATTTGGGATTTTGATGGACATTGCATTGAATCTGTATATTGCTTTTGGAAAGATGGTCATTTTGACTATATTAATCCTGCCAATCCATGAACGTGGAAGATTTTTCCATCGTCTGTGGTCTTCTTCAATTTCTTTCTTCAGAGACTTGAAGTTCTTGTCATACAGATCTTTCACTTGTTTGGTTAGAGTCACACCAAGATACATTATATTGTTTGGGGCTATTGTGAAGGGTATCGTTTCTCTTACTTCTTTCTCAGCCTTTTTATCCTTTGAGTATAGGAAGGCTACTGATTTGCTTGATTGATTTTAAATCCGGTCACTTTGCTGAAGTTGTTTATCAGCTGTAGGAGTTCTCTGGGTCGCTTAAGTATACTATAATATTGCCTGCAAATAGTGATAGTTTGACTTCCTCCTTTCCAATTTGTATCCCTTTGACCTCCTTTTGTTGTCTAATTGCTCTAGCTAGAACTTCACGTACTATATTGAAAAGATATGGAGAAAGAGGGTAGCCTTGTCTAGTCCCTGATTTTAGTGGGATTGCTTCAAGTTTCTCTCCATTTAGATTGATGTTGGCTACCAGTTTGCTGTAAATTGCTTTTGCTATGTTTAGGTATGGACCTCGAATTCCTGATCTTCCCAAGACCTTTAGCATGAAAGGATGCTGAATTTTGTCAAATGCTTTTTCCGAATCTAATGAAATGACCATGTGGTTTTTTTCTTTGAGATTTTTATGTAGTGGATTACATTGATGGACTTCTTTATATTGAACAATCCCTGCATCCCTGGGATGAAGCCAACTAGATCGTGGTGAATGATCATTTTGATGTGTTCTTGGATTCGGTTGGCAAATTGAATATTTTTGCATCGATATTCATAAGAGAAATTGGCCTGAGATTCTCTTTCTTTGTTGGATCTTTGTGTGCTTTTGGTATTAGCGTAATTGTGGCTTCATAGAACGAGTTGGGTAGTGTTCCTTCTGTTTCTATTTTGTGGAATCGTTTGAAGAGTAATGGTGTTAGGTCTTCTTTGAAGGTCTCATAGAATTCTGCACTAAAACCATTTGGACCTGTGCTTTTTTTGGTTGGAAGACTTCTAATGACCACTTCAATTTCTTCAGGGGTTATAGGATGGTTTAGATGGTCTATTTGATCCTGATTTAATTTTGGTATTTGGTATCTGTCTAGGAAATTGTCTATTTCCTCGAGATTTTCTAGTTGTGTTGAATACAGGCTTTTGTAGTAGGATCTGATGAGTTTTTGAATTTCCTCGGTTTCTGTTGTTATCTCTCCCTTTTTGCTTCTGATTTTGTTAATTTGGATACTGTCTCTGTGCCCTCTGGCTAGTCTGGCTAAGGGCTTATCTATCTTGTTCATTTTCTCAAAGAACCAATTCCTAGTTATGTTGATTTTTTTTGTATGGTTTTATTTGTTTCTACTTGATTGATTTCAGCCCTGAGTTTGATGATTTTTCTGCCTTCTGTATTTGCTTCTTTTTGATCCAGGCCTTTCAGGTGTGCCATTAAGCTGCTGGTGTATGTTCTCTCCTGTTTCTTTTTGGAGGCAATCAGGGCTATGAATTTTTCTCTTAGCACCGCTTTCATTGTGTTCCATAAATTAGGGTATGTTGTGCCTTCATTTTCATTAAATTTTAAAAAGTCTTTGATTTCTTTCTTTATTTTCTCCTTGACCAAGGTATCATTGAGTAGAGCATTGTTCAGGTTCCATGTGTATGTGGGCTTTCTGCTGCTTTTGTTGTTATTGAAGACCACCCTTATTCCATAGTGATCTGATAGGAGGCATGGGATTAGTTCAATTTTCTTATATCTGTTGAGGTCTGTTTTCTGACCAATTATATGGTCAGTTTTGGAGACTGTACCATGAGGTGCTGAGGAGAAGGTATATTCTTTTGCTCTAGGATGAAATGTTCTATATATATCTGTTAGTTTCATTTGGTCCAAGGCTTCAATTAGATTCACTGTGTCCATGTTTAGTTTCTGCTTTCCTGAATGATCCATTTCAGAGAGCGGGGTGTTGAAGTCACCTACTATTATTGTGTGAGGTGTGATGTGTGCTTTGAGTTTTAATAAAGTTTCTTTTACGAATGAGGGTGCCCTTGTGTTTGGAGCATAGATATTCAGAATTGAGAGTTCTTCTTGGTGGATTTTTCCTTTGACCAGTATATAGTGTCCTTCTGTGTCTTTTTTGATGACTTTAGGTTGAAAGTCAATTTTATCTGATATTAGGCTCCTTTCCTGGGAGCCTAATTTTGTTGTAAAATTATGTTCCAGCCTTTTACTCTGAGGTAGTGTTTGTCTTTGACACTGAGGTGCGTTTCCTGCACGCAGCAAAATGCTGGGTCCTGTTTACATATCCATTTTGTTAGTCTGTCTTTTTATTGAGGAATTGAGACCATTGATATTAAGAGAGATTAAGGAGTAGTGATTATTGCCACCTGATATTCTTGACGCTATCTTTATGTTTGAGTGGTTATCTACTTTTGGGTTTGATGAAAGAAGGTTACTGTCTTGTTTTTTACAGGGCGTAGTTCCTCTCTTTGTATTGGCGGTTTCCACCTATTATCCTTTGCAGGGCTGGGTTTGTGGAAAGATATTGTGTAAATTTGGTCTTATCATGGAATATCTTGGTCTCTCCATCTATGGTGATTGAGAGTTTTGCTGGGTATAGTAGTCTAGGCTGGCATTTGTTCTCTTAGTGTCTGCATGAGATCTGCCCAGGATCTTCTGGCATTCATAGTCTCTGGTGAGAAGTCTGATGTGATTCGGATAGGTCTTCCTTCATTTGTTACTTGACCTTTTTCTCTTAATGCTTTTAATATTCTTTCTTTGTTTAGTACATTTTGTGTTTTGATTATTATGTGACGGGAGGTATTTCTGTTCTGGTCCAGTCTGTTTGGAGTTCTGTATGCTTCTTGTACGTTCATCGGCATCTCTCTCTTTAGGTTAGGGAAGTTTTCCTCCATAATTTGGTTGAAGATGTTTACTGGCCCTTTAAGTTGCAAGTCTTCACTCTCATCTATACCTATAATCCTTAGGTTTGGTCTTCTCATTGTGTCCTGGATTTCCTGGATGTTTTGGGTTACACGTTTTTTGCATTTTGCATTTTCTTTGACTGTTGAGTCGATGCTTTCTATGGTATCTTCAGCACCTGAGATTCTTTCTTCCATCTCTTGTATTCTATTGTTGATGTTTGCATCTATGACTCCTGATTTCTTCCCAAGGTTTTCTATCTCCAAAGTTGTCTCCTTTTGTGATTTCTTAGTTGTTTCTACTTCCTTTTTTAGATCTTGATGGATTTGCTCAGATCCTTCACTTGTTTGTTTATATTTTCCTGTATTTCTTTAAGATGTTTTTACATTTCCTCTTTCAGGATTTCTGCCTGTTGACCCAAGTTCTCCTGTATTTCTCGAAGCAATTTTTGTGTTTCCTCCTCATGGCTTCCATCTGTTGATCCATATTCTCCTGCATTTCTTTAAACGATTCTTGTGTTTCCTTTGTAAGGGCATCTACCCTTTGATTCATTTCTTTCAGCATTTTTTCTGTTGCCTCCCTATGGGCCTCCATCTATTGACCCATAATCTTCTTCATTTCTTTAATCGATTTTTGTGATTACTTTGTAAGGGCATATACCCGTTGATTCATTTCTTTAAGCGATTTTTGTGTTGCCTCCTTATGGGCCTCCATGAATTGACCCATATTCTCCTGCATTTCTCTAAGCAATTTTTGTGTTTCCTTTGTAAGTGCTTCTACCCATTGATTTATGTTCTCCTGGGTTTTTTTTTTATGAGATTTAGTTGTGTCCTTCTTGAAATCCTCTATTAGCATCATGGGAAGTGATTTTAAATCCAGATCTTTCCTTTCGAGTGTGATGGGGTATCCAGGAGTTGCTGCTGTTGGAGAGTTGGGTTCGAATGGTACCATATTTCCTTGATTTCTGTTAGTAACGTTCCTACGTTTGCCTTTTGCCATCTGGTTTCCTCTGGTGTTAGTTGGTCCTGCTGTCACTGGCTGTTTGTTGGACCTCTTGTGAGCCTGCTCCTCCTGGATTACCCGGATTCCCCTGGCACCAATTGCTGAGGCCTGCCCTGCTCCTGAGTGACTTTGGAGCCGTGATTTGCCTTGCCCCAAGTGATGTTATATTGGGGAATCCCTGCACATTCAAAGGCTCAGTCGCAGAGGTCGCCAAGGGGAGGCTAGTGTTCTCCCTCCCTGTGGGGGTGTGATCCCTCCCTGTGTGGTTGCGATCTCTCCCTGTGCGGTTCCCTCCACAGGGCAGATGTCCCACAGCAGAGCTGGCGTGTAGGTGACCACAGAACTGCCCAGCTCTTGGTAGCAAGGAGCACACAAGCTGGCTGAGTCCCAAGTGATATGCTTGATTGTCCCCGCACCTGGAGGTCCCAATTGCACTGTTGTCAGAGCAAAGATGGCAGAGTGCACTCTGCACCCTCTAAGTGCAGATCACTCTGCAGGGCAGATGGCCCACAGCAGAGCTGGTGCCCAGACGACGACAGAGCTGCCCCGCTCTTGGGCGCAGCAGGAACCCAACAGGCTGTGTCTCAAGCGATGTTATATTTGGGAATCCCTGGGTACCTGGATGCTCAGTGCAGTCGATCCCCGGAGCAGAGGTCGCCAAGGGGAGGCTGGTGCGCTCCCACCCTGTGCCGTAAAGTCAGATTCTGCTGTGCTCTGTCATAATATTTCTCATTTCCTTGTGAAAGGGGGCAAACACTAACTTAATACCTTGCTAAATTTTTCAACAAAATATACATGGTTATATCCTCCATATCACAAGATGGTTATCTACAATGATGCAAGGTATGTCTGTCAATCAAAGAAGCATAAGACTTCCTTGGAATGAAACTGTGATGGCAAGGTTAAACCCTGTGGTGTGAAATGATGTATAATCTCTCTCAAGCATATCACAGTTCAGTGAGGCACTGATATAGTAGAAACTGAGTCCAACTGTGATGGAATATTTTATTGTCTGTTTTAAGAAGAATTACCATAATTCACAGACAGGAACTTCCTTAATCATCCTGTGTGTTGTTGCTCTCTGATGTCCATGAGAGGGCTTCTTCTTTTTCTTGATCTTTGGTCGAAATGAATCATGTTTCATTAATTAGTTTTTAAGATTATGTTAGAAACAGAAATTGACCAAGATAGATAATGGTACTGAGAAGTGTGAATCTTGCTGAAAGCTTACTCAATGTGGGCAGTGATTCATGATAGAGTTTTTGAGGCATTCACAGTTCAAAATACTTAGAACCTTAGAAGACACACAAGGACTTACACAGTTTTATTTAAAATATGTTTATGCAGACAACTTCTTTTAAACAAATAAGGAATAAGATTTTATTTTATTTTTTGAAGGAACTCCCTTGGCAGCATTGTGAACAATGAATTATTTGAGGCTATGTGGTCACAGAATGTCAATTAGGAAACATCTGTATTGTACTTTGTTTGATGAAGCTCCACCTAGAGTGATGACTCTATGGATTGACAGGAACTGTGAGCAAAGAAAAGCTACATACTAAGATAATGCCTCAGCATTTAATAGAATCACAGTCGAACGGATTCATAGGAAAGCGGTTATTCAATCAAGTAACACAATGGTTAAACAGCATTGTTTTCAAAAGAAAATTCCTGGAAGCCACTCAACAAATTGTCTTTATGTTTCCCTAGGGAAACATTTTCAAAGAACTCTGAGTCTTGTTCCTCCCTTTGCTATTCTAGTTTCTATTGCTCCAGAGAGGCTTTGAGGAAAACCTATTGACAAGGGACCAGGTCTGGGTTGGTGCCAATTCTTGCCTGCAGTGAGAGAATTGTCTTCATGACTATTTCATCTTTCATAACAAGACCCAGGATGAACTGCAGTTGGGGTCCTGGTTTTATCCACTTGGGACTATTCAGGGAACCAGAGAAATGGCAACCTTTTTTATCATCTTCCTAGGTCTCTACTTGCTGGAAGTTTTAGGGAATTTGCTACTTCTGTTAGCTATTTGTGCTGATGTCCACCTCCACACTCCCATGTATTTCTTCCTCAGTCAACTCTCACTTGTGGATTTTTGCTTCCTCACCACCATAGCCCCTAAAACACTAGAGGCTCTGTGGACTGGAGATGGATCAATCTCATTCTCTGGATGCTTGACTCAGTTTTACTTCTTTGCTGTTTTTGCAGACATGGATAACCTGCTTCTGGCAGTCATGGCTATTGACCGCTATGCTGCCATCTGTCACCCACTCCTCTACCCACTTCTCATGACTCCTTGTAAATGTGAAGTTCTTGCCATTGGGTCATGGGGAGTAGCTCATTGCATATCTCTGCTCTGTACCTTATTGCTCTCTCAGTTATATTTTTGTACCAATCAAGGGATTACTCATTTTTTCTGTGATTTTAGGGCTCTCTTATTGCTTTCCTGCTCAGACACTCAACTCAGTGAGAGCATGAAAATGGCATTGGCTGGAGATTTTGGAATCAGTGAAGTTCTCTGCATTATGGGTTCCTATGGCTTTTTTTTTTATGCTGTGGCTAGAGTTCCATCAGCACAGGGGAAAAGGTAAGCCTTGGCCACATGCAGTTCCCACCTCTCTGTAGTCTTCCTTTTCTACAGCACAGCCTTTGCTACCTACCTGAAACCCCCATCTAATTCTCACTCATCTGGAGATGTAGTAGCTGCTGTTATGTATACCCTTGTAACTCCCACTCTGAACCCCTTCATTTATAGTCTGAGAAATAAGGATGTTAAGAGTTCATTGAGAAGGATCCTGTACATGGAGAAGTCTCAGAATTAAAGATCATCATACAGAAAGGATAAGTCTGCACAACACTACCACAAATGCAAAATTATTCAGTTAAAACAGCGGTTTATGAGATAATTACCTGTTTGCTATGCCTAATCTTCAGTGTTTACTGGATTGAATTTGGAATCATCCTGAACCACTAGTTTTGACATTTCTGTGAGTGTGTCTTTAGAGATGATACTAAGTATAAAAGATCATTTATGAATTTGGTTGTCCCATCCATTCCCTAGAATCCAACTTGTCTAATAAACAGAGAATGGAAAAACCAAACTTACTGTCATTATTCATCCCTTTTTGCTTGTTGACCACAGATGCAGTGTGACTTGTGACCCCATCAGCCTGCTGTGCATTTCTTATCCTGATGTATTGTATTCTTCAAGCCTTGAATAAAAATGAAATTTTCACCTTCTAAATTGTTTCTCAGGAATTTTGCCACAGCAAACAGATAGGTAAAACATACAATGATATGGTGGAAATCATACTATGTTGAGTTTGATCTTTAATTTTCTTCTTATATTAATATTTCTAATGCATGGATTTCCATTGCAATCTTTACAATAACTGGATAATTGTTGGGATTTCTACCAGGGGTTTAGTACAAATAACCCCCTAATATCCTCATTGGTTTTATTGTCTCTCCTGTTCTGAAGATCTAGTGATTTAAGATGTTTCATTATTTTTCTTACATCGTTACTCCTGCTGAACTTGGATGCCACTGATAAGTCCCCCTAAATGTAGTTTAATGGCCACAGTACTTAAATTACAAGTAAGTTGTTATGAGCATGGTAAGTCTGACAAAAATCCTGGTCAATCGGAACAGGAAGAGAAAGAGTATAATTTTATTCTATCTTTCAATGGAGAGTGTATCACAGCATTCATTTTGAAATAATTTATTTTTGTTGTTATCATGTGGGTATATTTGTATAAAGTTACTTATGGCACATCATTTTGTGGGATAGCATATTGCAAATTGCATCATCATGTTTGCCTGATCACACTCAATACTAGCAATAGTAAAGACTCTTTAAATGTTATACTACTATAAAATAAATGAACATTTTTGCAGATTTATACTTGTATATGTGTCTTGTTTCTATAATTATTTGCATTAATCATTAGTAGCAGTGCTATTTACAGCAACAATCTACAGAGTGACAATACAATGCATGTCTTCATTTTGTGATGTTCAAACCAGAGGTATTTATGCTGTATGCAGTCAACATTTCATAGGAATTCATATAATCTTTTAAACTAACATGAGAAAATTTTTAAATATTATCTCCCGCCCCCCAGCATAGTTCAGCAGACTTAAAGTGGAATTCTGAGAAAGAACATAAGTACTCCATCTCCAGCCCATTGTGAGAGACTTTTCCATCAACAGACTGACAGTCAAATGGAAAATCAACATTGTCCTTCTTCTTAGGTTATATTTCAGTTGGTTTGTAGTAGTCTTCCTAGTGCCTGTTGTACCTGTTTCCTCAAGATATATATGCCAGGGTTGAAGATGGGGTTGACCACTGTGTAGAGCAGGGCAATGACCTTGGAGAGGAGCTGGGAAAGGACAGCAAAGGGCACAGTGTACAAGATCATGAGTTTTCCGTAAAATGTGGACACCACAGCCAGTTGAGAGGAGCATGTGGAGAAAACCTTGGTCCTTCTGGCCTCAGAGGGAATTTTCAGCACTGTCACCATAATCTGAGCATAGATCAGAACCAGCCCAAAAGGGTCAGTCAGGAATATATATGAGAGAAAACAATATAGTCATCCTGAAGTGTTGGGTATCTTATCAGAACAGGACCATCATGAATGAGAAATCAGAGTAAAAGTGATCAATTAGGTTATGGCCACAGAACCTCAGCTGTGCCATCACAACGACTAGTCCATCTACCCTCATGCCTGACAGCTGGACTGTGAGCACCAACTCCTGGCACCATTGAGGACCAATCAGGAGTGGGTATCACGGGGGGTAACAAATTTCAATGTAGTGATCTGATGTTTCCCGGGAATTGCTCACGAGCGGGTTCCACATGGAAGGAGAGCTGAAAAATGAAATGACAGGGGTCGAGAGAAAAGAACACACAGAGACATTAGTGCATGGCTGTACAAAATCTTTCTTCCTCCTTTGGGGATAAGAGCAACAATATATGTTCTGTGGGCGTGACCCTCCATCCCAAAGCTGCGAGTCTTCTCAGCAGGTCTCCAGCAGGCTGAGAGATGTTGCTCTAACAGATCACAGGGTCTGCTACTCTGCAGGAGATGGCGACTGTCTCCCTTTTGCAGGAAACTGCAGCTCCTTTGAAGTGTGGAGGAGCTCTGACATCTCTGTCAGGTGGGAGGAGGTGTGGCTGGAATTCCTCAGCTTGGTGTAGGTGAAATGCAGGCAGCTGAATTATGGCTAGAGGCTATATGGCATTACAATGGCTCTCTACAATGATCAACTTGACAACCATTATTCTTTGAATATTATCTATACATATATATGTATGTATGTGTGTATATAGGTAGTCATTATTATTCACACATATATACAAAATCTGCTGAGACTATTTTTGTTGTTTATGTATATATAGTTTCAACACCCTGCACTGGAAAACCAATGAGTGCATGTATCCTTGGGGGAGTCTAATACTTCTTCCTCCAGAAGTTATCAGCTGTCCGTAGTTCTCTTTCTAAGGGTGGGACCCCACACAACCCCCCCCCCCCGCGTGTTGATATTGCAAATGTTCCTGTCTTGTTTATGGAGCCATTTCTAGTGGACACATTTCAGAACAGATCACCTGGTTGTCTGATTCTTACTGTCTTTTCACCTCCTTCTGAGATGTGTTCTGAAACATAGAGACAGGAGCTATGATGTAGACTTATCCATTGGAGCTGAGATCCATGTGATCTATTGATTTATGTTGTATGTTCAGATGTGATTTTCAGTAATAATCTGGGTGGTAGTTTGAATATGCTTGGCTCACAGAGTGGCCCTATTATGAGGTATGGTCTTGTTAGAGTAGGTATAGATTTGTTTGGGTAGGTATGACCTTGCTGGAGGAACTGTGTACCTGTGGGTGTGGGCCTTGAGACACTTCTAGTTGCCTGTGAGACAGCTTTAGTTTGCCTTCAGAATAAGATATAGAATTCTCATGTCCTCCAGCACTTTGTCTGTCTGAATGCTGCCATGCTTCCAACCATGATGATAATGGACTGAACCTCTAAACCTGTAAGCCAGCCCCAATGAAATGTTGGCCTCTATAAAATTTGCCTTGGTCATGGTGTCCTTTTACAACAATGGAAATTCTAATGATTTGTTGTAAGAGAGGCTTCTTTGATCAAGAATAGTACTTACATTCATCTGTGGGTATAAGGATGAGATTTAGAATGTACTAAGGAATAATGTTGGTTGAGCAAAGTGGCCACAGTAGATTCTTTACTAAGGTCTATAACCTCACTAGCCAGGACAGCTGGCTAGGTTTCCAGTACATGATATGTCTTTCCTTCTGATGAATAGACTTTATGTCCAGTTAGACAGCGTTTGGCTGCCAACCACAGGTGAATACCATTGATTGCACTGCTGTATACATCTTTCCACCCTGGCTATTGCTCTACAACAATAAAATGAGTTGGGGTGAGGAGCAGACCAGAGAGGCCATCCGAGAACTACATGGTTAAGAGGAGCTGGCTGGGGAGTAGGATTGAAACGGGATGACTCACTCATGAGACTGACCCCAGAAAAATAGTCTAACACGTTTTACTATACATGTCTCCATATCTTTATTATTAAATCACAAGCAACTTCATCCCAAACAACCTGCATGACAAGATGCTAGAAGTTGAAGGCTGGATGTCTGGTCTGGTTTTCAGTATATGTGGGAGTCCTGAAGAATTAGACTCTAATGCTAGTGGTAGATGGACTTTCAATCATTTCAAAATCTACCCCCAGTGACACAATTGCTCCAACAATATCCTCCTCCTCTTCTTCTCCTTCCTCCTCCTCCTCCTCTCTACTCTTCTCCCCCTTCTTGTCCTCTTTTTCCTCTTCTTCCGACTCCTCTTCATCCTATACCTAATCTTTCTTCTTTTCTCCTTCTTTTCAAGACAGAGTTTCTCTGTGTAGACCTAGTTATCTTGGAAATATCTCTGTATCCCAAGATGGCCTTGAACTAAGAACTCTGAATGCCTTGCCTCCTGAGTGCTGGGATTAAAGTTATGCAATGCCACTACCTGGCCAAGGCCTACTATCTTAATCCTTCTCAAATAGTTCTGATAGATTGGGGGTATGGGGACAAAGCCAAGATGGTATGGGCCAAGAGGTCCCCTCCCTTCTCTTCTGACCAGGAGCACATGCTTTCAAAGCCCGCAAAGAACACTGCACAAAGCCAGCTCCTTGTTCCAGAATACAATGTGTTCAATTGGACCTTAGATCATCATATATGGGACTAAAAACTTACATAATAATTCAACAACTCCAGTACCTCGCCATCATCTCATGACCTCCATTCCTCCCCTACTAGAAGTCCCTAACCAGCCCAGGAATGAGACTTCACTGACCTCCTCCTGAGAATTCAGGGAAAACCCATTTGAGAGCTGCTCCAAAAAAAGTCTGACTTCTTATTTAACTCGTCTCAGTTCAATTTATTACATAGTTTTATTACCAAGTTCTACAATCTGTGAACCAATAGTGAAATATTTGAGCATATGTGGGTCATTCATATTAAAACCACCACATTCAACTCCAAGGAGCCCATAGCCTTGTGGTCATATCATAATACAAAATGCATTAATTTTAATTTCAAAAGTCTCCATATTCTATCACAGTCTTGACACAGTTTAAAACTCCCATTTCCAAAGTCTCTTCTGAGACTTGAGGCAATCTTATTTGCAACCTATTGTAACTTCAAAACTAAATGGAAAATTTTATACTTGAAACCCTGAAGCATTAAATAATTGAGAAAACATAATATATACCAAAAAGAATATAGCCCATCACTCTATTTCAGTTAAGTGCCAATATAACACTGTTAGTCACCAGGGCTCAATCCTCATTCCCCTTCTCATCTTAGTCATTGCCTAGGCAGCTTCATCAATGCTCAGGACATATTACATACATATAACTCACATGGCATCATGGTCCAAATCTCTTTGTACCCCTGATGATCAAGGTTAGAGGAGATGACTTCATAGAGGCCAATGGAATATGTAGCACTGATAAATCCCAGCCAGATTTTGTTCTCTAGCTGTCCACTGAACCAGACACAAAAGACTAAGCACATTAAACTCATGGGTTTGTAAATTTTTGTTTTATTTACTCTCTTTTTTTCAAATTTACGTATATTTCACTTTTAATGACACAAACCATACCTCATAACCACACGATTAAAAAAAACTAAAGCTATATCTGCATCCTCATTTTCTACAGAGAATTAAAAACTTGCTCATAGAAACCTAAAGTTCCACAAGGGATGAAGAAGTACAAGATCCCAGTGTGGTACAGTTGAGACACGGGGGAGACACAGGTATGAGGAACAGATTTAGTCCTGAGGGTTAGTTTCAACTGCTCACTTTGTCACCCTGTGATAACAGGAGACAGCATGAGATGCCTATTACAGAAAGAGAAACTAGGGGACTTGTATTCATAGTAGAGAAGGAGAAGTCTGAACATTCTGTAAGACTCAGTCTTACACAAGGCAGTTCTTTTATACTGGGGAACAGATGATATTCTGACTATTCCCTGGGAGTGGTGATACTTTAAAGAACTCGGTATATCCCAGCCCTAGAGTCCCCATAACCTAGAAATGTATCTGTCCAAGCACAGGCCACAGCTTAGGCTCTGCAAGTTCTTACCTCTCTAAATGGTGAGAGAATCATCAGAGCCTTAATCACTGTTTCTGCCTGTGGTAGGACAATTAAGACTTAATCAGAAACAACATGATAGGATAAAGAAGTATTTATAAGTTGACTGTGTTGCCCCATGTGCTCCTGTCTGCTCTATCCCATACCAGGGATCATATCCACCCATATGTACTGGCAGTCTTAGTGTAACTGCTGCTTCTTTCACCCTTTGAAAAAAAAATAGTGGGTAAGAGGCCAGGAAGGCAGCAGGGAAATGAAAGTCTATTAAAAACCTTAATACAAGCCCAAAGGAAACTATTAGAACTAGGACTTCAGACTCCGGGAAAGATGTAAAAACTAGGTGAGATATGAAGGAGTCTTCTAAAGTGTCTTTTCTCAGCAGGAACCTTCCACTTCAATTATGGTCTTTATTTCCCATTTTCCCACGGACAATAGGTTGTCAGCACAGAGACTCAGGCAAGGTGAGCATTTGTTTGTGATAGTGCTTCCTAGTTCATGTTGTTCATGAAACTACATCAGTGTGAATTTCATTAGTATTCCCTAGTGCTTGTGCATGCAAATATATATGCTGTTACCTACATTATGGGATAAAGTGGTTTTTGTGATATTTTTTGCACTTTAAGTAAATACCTCTTTAAAGTGTAAGTAAATCTTGACATGAATTAAAAAATCATTTTCTAGAATTGTAATTTTGAAATTTTGATCTCTTAAGGTTTAATTATTTGGGATTTAGATGTAAATTATTTAAATTTTGTATTTTAGGTCTGTCTGTATGTGGTTGGATCTCATCTGTAATTCCAGTACTAGTGAGGCAGAAATAGGAGGATCCCTGGAATTTGATGGCTAGCTGTTCTAAACAAATTGGTAGAATCCATTTTAAGAAAAGCTAGAAAGGATAGAAGAAGACACACAGCACTTACCCCTGGCTTAAGCAGACATACACACCAATATATGCATATACTTAAACAGAGATACAAACAAGCACACACATACAGACAGACACATAACACATATGCATAAAATACACACACATACAAATGCATATACACATACACATTCACATACACACATGCATTAAAACCATAGCTTCATTATACACACAATGAACTACATATAACACTCATACAGATCTTTACTTATTAAAAGTGGTTCCTAGTTGTTCCTCAACCTGCTCCCTGCAGAGTCTCCTTTCCATTTTGCAGGAAGCTGTGGAGCAGCTCCAGGCACCCTCCATCCTCAGAGACCTTGAACTACTCTGCTGCATGATATGAATCAACTTGAACATGGTGATCTGAGCTCCCATGTCTACTGAAGTCCAAGAGTTCAGGTCCTCACTTAGGGTAATATGATTTGATCCATCATAGGCAGTTTGATAGTGTGCTCCAAGATGACCGATATCTGGCCCTACCTTTCAGGCAATCGTCCTCTGCAGGATATGAGAGCCTGGCAGCAACCTGACTAGCAGTCTGGGCTACCCCACCCTGATATGCCCATTAAAATGCTTTGGACCTAAAATGAAAGTGAAACCAGGATTTCTGAGGGGTCTGAGGCCCTCTTCCATACATTGAACCAAGAAGCAGGGGCCACTTAGGCCAGACAGTGGGGACCTTTGGAGACCTAGACAAGACTGGGGTCATACACCTCCTCCACTCTGGTTGTAGTATCAGAGCAGGGTCCAATGGCTCATACAAAGACTCTGTGCAATGTTTTTGAGCCTGAGTTTCAGGTTCTCCCAATACTCTGGTCCTTCCTTCTCCATCCATGGCTCACATGGCTTCATCCTCACAATCTCCACATTGCTCTCAAGATGCTGAAACTGTGTGTCTTCCACATAGTCAATAAAGATATACTGGGCTTCCCCAGGGCCCAGACATGACAGGGCAGTGTGGAAATAGTGCAGTGAACGTGAACATGACCCTTCTCTGAGAACTCTGGACAAGTGCACTATGCCTGGTTGGGCGTAGGGATGTGTTGCTGCAGAGCACAGAATGGCATACTGGAAGGAAATGGGTCTCTGGCCAATCTGCCCCAGGCAAAGTTGCAGACTAAAAGGAAAATGTGGTTCCAGCAGAGCAGACAGGTCCCACATTGTCTGAGCTCTATGAAGATTCCAGCTGGAGCAGGTATTGGGGCAGAGGTTTCAACTGGGTCCCTGGTTATGCAAGGCCTCCTGGGAGACAGGCAGACTGTGGGGAATGGGAGAGGGGCACATGTTCCACATCTACTCCAGGTAGAGTTGCAGACCAGAAGGAAGACAGGCCTGGAGCATGGCTGATAGTTTCTGCATATGCTGGGTTCTATGGGGATCCCAGCTGGGGCAGGTATTGGGGAAGGGGTTTCACCTATGTCCCTGGTTAAGGCAGACTTCCTGGGAGACAGGCAGGCTGTTGGGTATGGGAGAGGGGTCGGAGTGCCAGATCTGCCCTGGATGGATTTGTTTGATTTTCAAATAACATTTGAGGCGTTGGAGAAGTTTGAGTATTAGACAGAGGTAACAGTAATCCCAGATGGATTTTAAGAGCAGTGTTACTTGGACATGAAATAATAACATTCCAAGACACCACATGTTTTTTATAGTTACTAGTAAATTCATTAGGAACACTGCTTTTTTCATTACTACCAGTAACTTATGATAGTAATGAGTGACTAAAATGATTGACCATTTTAATTCCACCCAACTTTCATTTTGTGTATGAATTGCAAAGTTTGGAGAATATATACATTATGTATTTGTATATACATTATGTATATATTCCAATTTTAAAAAATCACCATTGATCATATATTTTGTTGAAGAAAAATGTGAGTCTATTCCTAGAATAACTGACTGTAGAACTGTTGAAATTTCTACTTCATGACCTTCTGTGTTTCATTGTTTCCCTAGGTTGTCTTGCATGTCATAAATTAGAAAAGATTTACATATTGTGTTAGCCAGGGTTTCTATTCCTGCACAAACATAACCAAGAAGCAAATTGGGGAGGAAAGTGTTTATTCAGCTTACACTTCTGCATTGCTGTTCATCACAAAAGGGAGTCAGGACTGGAACTCAAGCAGGTCAGGAAGCAGGAGCTGATGCGGAGGCCATGGAGGGATGTTCCTTACTGGCTTGCTTCCCCTGGCTTGCTCAGCCTGCTCTCTTATAGAAACCAAGACTACCAGCCTAGGGATGGTACCACCCACAAGGGGCCCTTCCCCCTTTGATCACTAATTCAGAAAATGCCCCACAGTTCGATCTCATGGAGGCACTTCCCCAACTGAAACTCCTTTCTCTGTGATAACTCCAGCCTGTGTCAAGTTGACACAAAAAACCAGCCAGTACAATTGATCCCTTGTCAACTTGACACACAAACACATCACTATTAGGCCTCAACCCTTACTTTTTTATTCATCCCCAAGATCTAAATAACTTTAAATGTCCCACCATCTTTATATATTAAAAATTCAATCCCTTTAAAAGGTCCAATATCTTTTAAAATCCAAAGGCTTTTAAAAATTCAGTCTCTTAACTGTGGGCTCCACTAAAATTCTTTCTTCCTTCAAGAGGGAAAAATATCAGGGCACAGCCACAATCAAAAGCAAAACTCAAACTCCAATGGTTCAATATCTGGGATCCAACTCATAGTCTTCTGGGCTCCTCCAAGGGCTTGGGTCACTTCTCCAGCTCTGCCCTTTGTAGCACACACTTTGTCTTCTAGGCTCCAGCTACCTGTACACCACTGCTGCCGCAGTTCTTAGTGGTTATCTCATGGCACTGGCATCTCCAAAACACTGCTCTATGCATGACCCCTTAAGTCCTGGGCCATCCATTGAGATTGCACCTTCCCCAATGGCCTTCTGAGGCCTCTCACAGTGCCAAGCCTCAGCTGCTCTTTATGACCCCGTCATGCCTTCAAAACCAGTACCACCTGGGTGACTCTTACACAGTACCACGTCCAGCCAGAACACAAAATGCAACTGTGGCTATCTCTGGAACACAGCCTCTGTGCTCTCAGAAAACACTTCCCAAAAGGTTTCACCTCAGTGTTGCTGGTCTCTTCTTAATCACTGCTAATGTTTTAGCTCCAGCTAACCAGCATCAATAGTCCCAGTAACACAAAGGTTTGCTTTAGAGGTTCTGGTATCTTGTTAATAGCAGCTGGTTCTTCAGCCCCAGCTAACCAAAACCACAGAATCTTCACAATCAAAATATGGCCCTGATAAAAGTCTTTAATCTTCCCTCTGAAATCTCACAAGCCAGGCCTCCATCGTCTGCACTGACCTCAACATTATCTTCCAAGCTCCTATAGAACATTCCACAGAGCTCTTAACACTGAATGAATGATCTAACCCAACATTCCAAAGTCCTTCCACAGTCCTCTCCAAAACATGGTCAAGTTGTCATAGGAATAAACCACTCCTGGTATCAATTTGTCTTAGTCAGGGTTTCTATTCCTGCACAAACATCATGACCAAGAAGCAAGTTGGGGAGGAAAGGGTTTATTCAGCTTACACTTCTGCATTGCTGTTCATCACAAAAGGAAGTCAGGACTGGAACTCAAGCAGGTCAGGAAGCAGGAGCTGATGCAGAGGCCTTGGAGGGATGTTCCTTACTGGCTTGCTTCCCCTGGCTTGCTCAGTCTGCTCTCTTATAGAGACCAAGAATACCAGCCCGGGGATGGTACCACCAACAAGGGGCCCTCCCCCCTTTGATCACTAATTCAGAAAATGCCCCACAGTTGGATCTCATGGAGGCAATTCCCCAACTGAATCTTCTTTCTCTGTGATAACTCCAGCCTGTGTCAAGTTGACACACAAAACTAGCCAGTACATATATTTTCTTCTTTTAAATCTGATTGGAACAATTTCATTCTTGAATTCAGTCATGTTGCTAAGAGGATGGAAGAAATAAGATAATTACTGGAACTTCACAGTTCTAGCGGGTGGCTGTATATACCCAGAGACACAGAAATATTATTCTATTCCCATGATCTTGGGAATGGGCCAGCTCTTCTATATATTACCAATCTCTGGCAATCATTATTAGAGTGCAAATGGGCTTTTACTAATTTCACATGTCTTGGTGATCGCAAATAGTTATATGTTTTCTAGCTGAGTCGGATGTATGGTGCTTGTAGAGCTATTTGTGAATTGTGAAAATCTCCTTCAAATATGTTAAAAATGAATGAGTAAAAATTATGATAATGAAACAAGAATTCTTATTTAGATAGAGTTAGGTTTGCAGTGCTGTCAGAATCTTATGGTAGATAATTAATGAACAAAACATATGTTTGGATTTATACTTATTTAGAAAAGTGCAATTTAAAACACATACATCAGTCAGAGTGGTCTTATTTGAGGCCAGGAAATATTATGGGCTTCTGTGCACTATTCAAATTTTCCTTCGTTAAGAAAGTAGATCAAAGACTTGAAATAGATCATGCGTTGTAAATACCTCTCTGCTTTCACATCTGAATTATGGCCAAAATTCATGGCTGTATAGTGATTTTATTCTTCAAATACTGTTCAAGAAAAATTCTCAACGGAAAGTTATTACAGATTTGTCACTAATGAGTAACTTTGGGAACCTAATCTCCAAGGTCAATAAAGAATTTCTTTCTGTAGAGAAACACTTTCTGATCCCAAGAGACGTAATACAAACTACACTTTCAGACTCCATCTTCTCTATTCTCATATATGGTCTCAGCAATGAATGCAAAGGGCAGGATGCTTGTAGGTCTAAGAACATTGGGCAATGTGGATTCTTCTAAGTTCATCATTCATTAGTGGATATTAGAGAGGTCAGAAGGTAAGTGTGAAATGTGGTAATTTATGGAGCATTATATCATATTTCAGATCAGAACATAGAAGATGTAGTATAGGACATCTTTCCATTTGTTAGTTTCCAAAGTTGCATGTAAATAATCCCACATAAAAGAAACATGCTTCACTGTAAAAAGAATTCTATGAAGCTGAGATGTTACATATATGCATATATATATATATATATATATATATATGCATATCACACACACACACACACACACACACACACACACACACACACACACACACATGTTTGAGGAAAAAATCCTGAACTGAAAACTTAAACAGAGTGATTTGTTTACAGATTCATGAAGCATGAAACTGTAACTAGAAGAGAGATACAAAAGATGAGTTTAAAAGTAATTTAAAATAGGTGGAGAAACCTGATCACAACACTGAAGATGAGTCAGAGAGGTCACTAGAAACCAGGAGAGTATTGTAGGCACCTTGAAAGTCAGACAAAGATTTGAATTGAAAACAAAGGATTTCTTTCAACTGAGCTGTGTTTTTGAGAAATCAAATAATCGCTTGAATGAAATTTAAACCTGACATTGATGAGAGTTATTTTGTGAAATACAAGCAAAATTGCTTGCTTTAACAGGGATCAAGAAAGCATGGAATGAAAAGTTTTAGATTAGAAGGCAAATAGGGATTGAGACAGGAGCTTTTGGATAAATGCAACATAAGAAAAAATGAGGTAATAGCTCTAGAAACCAAGGATCTTCACATATTACTGTGTAGCCCATCTGAATCTAAGTCTTTAGATGCAACCTCAGATGCTGAAGTAGTTTTCAGATAATCTCAGTACTGAGACTCAGTTGCTCTGAATTCCAATGAGATCTATATATTTTTGAGATAAATATGTTTGAGATGAATATAATAGTGGTGATTGGTTTCATATGATTACAATATCAGTGAGGTTTTTTAACATGTGGATTGACAGCATAAGAGGCATGTCATTGCCTGATTATAGGAATATTTGTCTGTAGGAAAGAGTGTGAGTGTAGATGTAACCTTATGTGAAAATATCCTCCCAATTTTTAGTATAAAGATGGAAAATGATATTGCAGGTGTGATTGACAAAACAATTTAATTTTTAAAAATTTGGTGCCACTAATTGCAGCATGAGTTAGTCGAAACACAGATTGTTATCTCACAATCTCACACCAGTCTCTTAAGTCAGAATTCCTGGAGTGAAGTGTGACATTTTTGACTTAACAGCATCTCCAGGTGAGTGTACAGTGTGACACTGAAGATTTAATAGCATTTCCAGGTGAGTGTGTAGTGTGACACCTGTGACTTACAAGCATGTACAAGTGGGTGTCATCTTTGTGAAACATTGAAGTTCTCATTCTTACTTAGAAACACATTCCTAAAAACTTATTTCTGTGTATTCTAAAACATATATCCATTGGCACTACTACATATGTGATCATCCAGAAGTTAATAAACATGTACATGAAAATTAAAGGAAAGAGGATATTGCAGTCAGCATGTATGGATCTTCTGTATTTCAAATATAGCTCATCATTTACAGTTAGTGTAACATAAGCCTCTTATAGGCTCTTTACTGTAAAATATGAAAGGACAACAAGAAACAAGTAAAATTATTAGATCCCCCATGTGTGGGAATTTAACTCCCCACATATTTTGTGGGAAGTATGTGTGTTCCTGATGTACTACAAAGACAGTCTCTCTCTCTCTCATTTTACTTTGGTCCCCTTTATGATATTTAAGGCTTTATATACATTTACACCAATTCAAATACATATGTATGTATGTGACAATCTAGAATCTACTTTTGAGAGAGAATATGAATTTACTGCTGTTCTGAGTTTGTATCACTTCATTTAATACAAATATTTTCAGGACCTTTCACACGTGAAAAATTTTATCTCAGTGTTCTTTATCAGTGGCTATAATATTATTGTGTATATGTACCATATTTGTTTTTATTGAAAATAGATTTTTCTCTCATATAATACATCCTGACCTCAGTTTCTCCTCCCTTCAGCTTTTTCATCTCTCCCTACTTCCACAACCCTTTTCAACAAGATCCAGTCCTCCTCTGTTTCCCCTAAGAAAGAAGCAGCCCTCTAAGATACAAAAATCACACACAACATTACAAGATACAAAACTCAAGGCAAAACCTCTCTTGTCGAGTTAGGGCAAGGCAATCCATTAGGAGTTAAAGAATACCAAGTATAGGCAAAAACATCAGAGACACACTAGTTCCTACTGTTAGGTTTCCCACTAACCACCAAGCTAACAGGTATGACATATACACAGAAGATGTGGTACAGTCCCATTCAGGTCCTGTGTTTGCTGCTTCAGTCTCTGAGCCCATCTGAACCCTTCTTTATTGATTCAGTGGGCGATGTTCTCCTGCTGTCCTACAGCCCCTCTCACTCCTAAAATATTTTCACCCCCTCTTACACATTCTAATTCTCTTGGCCATGATTAGAGCTTTCTTGTTCTGTAGCTTGTAGGTGGGCTGTCAAGTTCCTAGTATGAGATCACTCCAATTATTTTATGCAAGCAGCTAATGATGTCAGCTTTCCTCTTAGCACTATTGTGTTCCCTTAGTTTGGATATGCAGTGCATTCATTTTCATTGAAATCTAGAAAGTCTTTAATTTTTCATTTCTGTTTCAAACCACTTTTCATTCAGTGGAGAGTTGTTTAGTGTTCATGAGCTTGCAGGCTCTCTTTTATTTTCTTTTTTTTATTTATTTTTTAAATTTTATTTTCTAAGTTTTTTTTTATATACATTCAAAATCATTTCCCCTTTCCCGTTTCCTCCCTCCCTGAAAGTCCCATAAGCTCCCTTCCCTCCCTCTTTTCCCCATTCACCCCTCTCCCTTCTCTGTCCTGGAATTCCCCTACATCCAGTCTTTCCAGGACCAGGGCTCTCTCCTTCCATCTTCTTAGAAATCTATTGATATGCGAATTGTGTCTAGGGTATTCCAAGATTCTGGGTTAATACCTCCTTATCAGTGACTGCATACCAAGTGTGTTCTTTTGTGATTGGGTTACGTCACTAAGGATGATATTTTCAAGTTCTGACCATTTGCCTAGGAATTTCGTGAATTCATTGTTTTTAATTGCAGAGTAGTATTTCATTGTGTAAATATACCACATCTTCTGAATCCATTCCTCCGTTGAGGGACATCTGGGTTCTTTCCAGCTTCTGGCTATTATAAATAAGGCTGCTATGAACATAGTGGAGCATGTGTCCTTATTGCATGCAGGTAAAGCCTCTGGGTATATGCCCAGGAGTGGTATAGCCGGATCCTCCGGGAGTGTCATGTCTAGTATTCTGAGGAAACGCCAGACTGCTTTCCAGAGTGGTTTTACCAGCTTGCAATCCCACCAGCAGTGGAGGAGTCTTCCTCTTTCTCCACATCCTCGCCAACAACTGCTGTCTCCTGTGTTTTTGATCTTAGCCATTCTGACTGGTGTGAGATGGAATCTCAGGGTTGTTTTGATTTGCATTTCCCTAATGACTAAGGATGAGGAACATCTCTTTAGGTACTTCTCAGCCATTAGATATTCTTCAGGTGAGGACTCTTTGTTTAGCTCTGTACCCCATTTTTTAATAGGGTTACTTGCCTCTCTGGAGTTTACTTTCTTGAGTTCTTTGTATATATTGGATATTAGCCCTCTGTCAGATGTAGGGTTGGTAAAGATCATTTCCCAGTTAGTTGGTTGTCGCTTTGTCTTTTTGACAGTGTCTTTTGCCTTGCAGAAACTTTGTAATTTAATGAGGTCCCATTTGTCTATTCTTGATCTTAGAGCATAAGCTATTGGAGTTCTGTTCAGGAAATTCTCCCCTGTGCCCATATGTTCAAGGTTCTTCCCTAGTTTCCTTTCTATTAGTTTCAGTGTGTCTGGTTTTATGTGGAGGTCTTTGATCCACTTGGAATTGAGCTTAGTGCAAGGAGATAAGAATGGGTCAATTTGCATTCTTCTGCATGTTGACCTCCAGTTGAGCCAGCACCATTTGTTGAAAAGGCTATCTTTTTTTTCCACTGGATGGTTTTAGCTCCTTTGTCAAAGATCAAGTGACCATAGGAGTGTGGATTCATTTCTGGGTCTTCAATTCTGTTCCATTGATCTACATGCCTGTCACTGTACCAATTCCATGTGGTTTTTAACAATATTGCTCTGTAGTAGAGCTTGAGGTCCGGGATACTGATTCCCCCAGAGGTTCTTTTACTCGAGAATAGTTTTAGCTATTCTGGGTTTTCTGTTATTCCAGATGAATTTTTGAATTGCTCTTTCTAACTCTATGAAGTATTGAGTTGGGATTTTGATGGGGATTGCATTGAATCTGTATATTACTTTTGGCAAGATGGTCATTTTTACTATATTAATTCTGCCAATTCATGAGCATTGCAGATTTTTCCATCTTCTGAGGTCTTCTACAATTTCTTTCTTCAGAGACTTGAAGTTCTTGTCATACAGATCTTTCACTTGTTTGGTTAGAGTCACACCCAGATACTTTATATGGTTTGTGGCTATTGTGAAGGGTATCATTTCTCTTACTTCTTTCTCAGCCTTCTTATCCTTTAAGTATAGGAAGGCTACTGACTTGCTTGAGTTGATTTTATATCCGGCCACTTTGCTGAAGTCGTTTATCAGCTGTAGGAGTTCTCTGGTGGAGTTCTTTGGGTCGCTTAAATATACTATCATATCGTCTTCGGATAGTGATAGTTTGACTTCTTCCTTTCCAGTTTGTATCCCTTTGACCTCTTTTTGTTGTCTAATTGCTCTAGCTAGAACTTCAAGTACTATATTGAAAAGATATGGAGAGAGAGGGCAGCCTTGTCTAGTCCCTGATTTTAGTGGGATTGCTTCAATTTTCTCTCCATTTAGGTTGATGCTGGCTACCGGTTTGCTGTAAATTGCTTTTACTATGTTTAGATATGGGCCTCGAATTCCTGATCTTTCCAAGACCTTTAGCATGAAAGGATGCTGAATTTTGTCAAATGCTTTCTCAGCATCTAATGAGATGACCATGTGGTTTTTTTCTTTGAGATTGTTTATATAGTGGATTACATTGATGGATTTCCTTATATTGAACCATCCCTGCATCCCTGGGATGAAGCCTACTTGATCGTAGTGAATGATCGTTTTGATATGTTCTTGGATTCAGTTGGCAAGAATTTTATTGAGTATTTTTGCATTGATATTCATAAGAGAGATTGGCCTGAGATTCTCTTTCTTTGTCGGATCTTTGTGTGCTTTTAGTATTAGTGTAATTGTGGCTTCATAGAACGAGTTGGGTAGTGTTCCTTCTGTTTCTATTTTGTGGAACAGTTTGAAGAGTATTGGTGTTAGGTCTTCTTTGAAGGTCTGATAGAATTCTGCACTGAAACCATCTGGACCTGTGCTTTTTTTGGTTGGAAGACTTCTAATGACAACTTCTATTTCTTCAGGGGTTATAGGGCGGTTTAGATGGTCTATTTGATCCTGATTTAATTTTGGTATTTGATATCTGTCAAGGAAAGTGTCCATTTCCTCGAGATTTTCTAGTTGTGTTGAATACAGGTTTTTGTAGTAGGATCTGATGATTTTTTTGAATTTCCTCAGTTTCTGTTGTTATCTCTCCCTTTTCGTTTCTGATTTTATTAATTTGGATACTGTCTCTGTGCCCTCTGGTTAGTCTGGCTAAGGGGTTATCTATCTTGTTGATTTTCTCAAAGAACCAACTCCTCGTTTTGTTGATTCTTTGTATGCTTTTATTTGTTTCTACTTGATTGATTTCAGCCCTGAGTTTGATGATTTCCTGCCTTCTACTCCTCTTTGGTGTATTTGCTTCTTTTTGTTCCAGGGCTTTCAGGTGAGCCATTAAGCTCTTAGTGTATTCTTTCTCCCGTTTCTTTTTGGCGGCACTCAGGGCTATGAATTTTCCTCTTAGCACTGCTTTCATTGTGTCCCATAAATTAGGGTATGTTGTGCCTTCATTTTCATTAAATTTCAAAAAGTCTTTGATTTCTTTCTTTATTTCCACCTTGACCAAGATATCATTGAGTAGAGCATTATTCAGCCTCCATGTGTATGTGAGTTTTCTTTGTTTTTGTTGCCACTGAAGACCACCCTTATTCCATAGTGATCTGATAGGAGGCATGGGATTAGTTCTATCTTCTTATATCTGTTGAGGTCTGTTTTGTGACCAATTATAAGGTCGATTTTGGAGAAGGTACCAGGAGGTGCTGAGAAGAAGCTGTATTCTTTAGCTCTAGGATGAAATGTTCTATATATATCTGTTAGTTCCATTTGGTCCAAGGCTTCAATTAGATTCACTGTGTCCCTGTTTACTTTCTGCTTTCCTGAACGATCCATTTCAGAGAGCGGGGTGTTGAAGTCACCCACTATTATTGTGTGAGGTTCGATGTGTGCTTTGAACTTTAGTAAAGTTTCTTTTATGAATGAGGGTGCCCTTGCATTTGGAGCATAGATATTCAGAATTGAGAGTTCTTCTTGGTGGATTTTTCCTTTGATCAGTATGTAGTGTCCTTCTGTGTCTTTTTTGATGACTTTAGGTTGAAAATCAATTTTATCTGATATTAGGATGGCAACTCCGGCTCGTTTCTTGGGGCCATTTGCTTGTAAAATTGTTTTCCAGCCTTTTACTCTGAGGTAGTGTTTGTCTTTGACACTGAGGTGCGTTTCCTGCATGCAGCAAAATGCAGGGTCCTATTTACATATCCAGTCTGCTAGTCTATGTCTTTTTATTGGGGAATTGAGAACATTGATATTAAGAGAGATTAAGGCATAGTGATTATTGCCACCTGCCATTCTTGATGCTATCTTTGAGTGGTTATCTACTTTTGGGTTTGAAGCAAGAAGGTTACTATTTCATTTTTTCCAGGGTGTTGTTTCTCTCCCTGTATTGGCGGTTTCCACCTATTATCCTTTGCAGGGCTGGATTTGTGGAAAGATATTGTGAAAATGTGGTTTTATCATGGAATATCTTGGTCTCTCCATCTATGGTGATTGAGAGTTTTGCTGGGTATAGTAGTCTAGGCTGACATTTGTTCACTCTTAGTGTCTGCATGATATCTGCCCATGATCTTCTGGCTTTCATAGTCTCTGGTGAGAAGTCTGAAGTGATTCGGATAGGTCTTCCTTTGTATGTTACTTGGCCCTTTTCTCTTACTGCTTTTAATATTCTTTCTTTGTTTAGTACATTTGGTGTTTTGATTATTATGTGACGGGAGGTATTTCTGTTCTGGTCCAGTCTGTTTGGAGTTCTGTAGGCTTCTTGTACGTTCATCGGCATCTCTCTCTTTAGGTTAGGGAAGTTTTCCTCCATAATTTTGTTGAAGATGTTTACTGGCCCTTTAAGTTGCAATTCTTCACTCTCATCTATACCTATAATCCTTAGGTTTGGTCTTCTCATTGTGTCCTGGATTTCCTGGATGTTTTGGGTTACACGTTTTTTGCATTTTGCATTTTCTTTGACTGTTGAGTCGATGCTTTGTTTTTTTTTTTAACAGTTCCACGTGAGGTTTATTGAGAGGAAAAGGCAAGGTGTTGGCAGAAAGAAAAGAGGAGGAAGAGAGAGAGAGAGAGAGAGAGAGAGAGAGAGAGAGAGAGAGAGAGAGAGAGAGAGAGGAGAGAGAGAGAGAGAGAGAGAGAGAGAGAGAGAGAGAGAGAGAGAGAGAGAGAGAGAGAGAGAGAGAGAGATCAGAGGGGCTTTCTTTTTTTTTAATTTTATTTTCTAAGTTTTTTTTTTTTTATACGAGTCAATGCTTTCTATGGTATCTTCAGCACCTGAGATTCTTTCTTCCATCTCTTGTATTCTATTGTTGATGTTTGCATCTAGGACTTCTGATTTCTTCCCAAGGTTTTCTATCTCCAAAGTTGTCTCCCTTTGTGATTTCTTAGTTGTTTCTACTTCCTTTTTTAGATCTTGGATGGTTTTGCTGAGATCCTTCACTTGTTTGTTTGTATTTTCCTGTATTACTTTAAGGTATTTTTGCATTACCTCTTTCAGGATTTCTGCCTGTTGACCCAAGTTCTCCTGCATTTCTCTGAGCGATTTTTGTGTTTCCTTTTCATGGGATTCCATCTGTTGATCCATCGTCTCCTTCATTTCTTTAAGCAGATCTGTGTTTCCTTTGTAAAGGCATCTATCCGTTGATTCATTTCTTTAAGTACTTTTTGTGTTGCCTCCCTATGGGCATCCGTCTGTTGACCCATATTCTTCTGCATTTCTATATGCAGTTTTTGTGATTCCTTTGAAAGTGCATCTACACGTTGATTCATTTCTTTAATCGATTTTTGTGTTGTCTCCTTGTGGGCCTCCATCTTTTGATCCATGTTCTCCTGCATTTCTCTAAGTGATTTTTGTGTTTCCTTTGTAAGGGCTTCTAACCGTTGATTCATGGTCTCCTGTAATTCTTTATTTGATTTATTTGTGTCCTTCTTGTGATCCTCTAATAGCATCATGAGAAGTGATTTTAAATCCAGATCTTGTCTTTCGGGTGTGGTGGGGTATCCAGGACTTGCTGCTGTTGGAGAGTTGGGTTCGGATGGTGCCATATTACTTTGATTTCTGTTGGTAACGTTCCTACGTTTGCCTTTTGCCATCTGGTTACCTCTGATGTTAGTTGGTCCTGCTCTCACTGGCTGTTGGTTGGACCTCCTGTGAGCCTGCAAACTACTTCTGGCCCCCCTTGCTTACCAGGATTCCCCTGGCACCGATTTCTGGGGCCTGCCCTGCTCGAGTGACTTTGGAGCCCTGATGTGCCTTGCCCCAAGTGATGTTATAATGGGGAGTCCCTGCACATCCAAAGGCTCAGGGTAATGGATTCCCGGAGCAGAGGTCGTCAAAGGGAGGCTGGTAGGCTCCTGCCCTGTGCAGGGGTGTGTGATCTCTCCCAGAGTTGGGGGAAGGGGGCGTCCCTCTGCAAGGCAGAAGTCCCATAGCAGAGCTGGCGCGCTGGTCACTGCAGCCCTGCCCAGCTCCTGCGAGCAGTGTACACACAAGCCACCCGAGACCCAAGCGATATTATGCCCGTCTATCTCTGAGCTTGGCAGTCCCAACCACCCAGACACTGGAGCAAAGATGGCGCAGTGCACCCTGCACACTCTCTGTGATGCTGGCCACCCTGCAGAGGTGATGGCCCACAGCAAATCTGGCGCCCAGACGACCACAGCACTGTCCGGTTCTTGGGACCAGATGGAAGCCCCAACAGGTCGTGTCCCGAGCGATGTTATATTGGGGGGAACCTGGGTACCTGTCTCTTCATTGCAGTAAGGGAACAGAAGTCGTGGAAGGGAAGCTGGTAGGTTCCTGCCCAGTGCGGGGGGTCACTCTCTCTCTTTTATTTTCTGTTGTCATTGATATTCAGCTTCAATCCACAGTGTGCTGATTATATGCAGGGAGTTGTTTCAGTTTTCTTGTATACAGGGTGACTTGCTGTTTTTCTCTTTTAAATGAGAGTTTATTGTAATACACACACACACACACACACACACACACATATATATATATGTGATATATCCAGAGTAACATCTTATCCAATATGTGTGTGTGTGTGTGTGTGTGTATTTGTGTTTGTATGTGCACGTGTGTCAGTGCCCACAGAGCCAAGAAACTGGATTAGAGAGCTTGGAACTAGAGTCACAGGTGCTCGTGACTCACCTGCCTTGGATGTGTGGAACCAAACTCATATCTTCTGGAAAAGCAGCAACACTCTTAAGTACTCTGCCATCTTTTAGCCCCTAACATAAATCTCAAAGTTATACTACCCAATGATAAAATTTTATTAATTACTTCATGTTACATATACAGATACTGTAACTGTTGGCAAGCAGTTGATGAACAAGATTATGTTTCTTTGTCTTCTGTTAGTATTAGAGCTATCTATTACTGTCACAAGATGGACTCCTTCCTAGATCTCCATTGTTAACCCATTCCTCTCATAAAAGAAAGAGTAAAAACATGATTAAACAGAAAGTACAATGAAGAAAAATATGGCTATGGTCTGACAAGAGTGGGAATCATAACAAAAAGAAGAAAAGAAAGAAGGAAAGTAAGAAAGAATAGTAAAATTGGACAAAGTGTTGGAATACACTCTCTGTCAGTGTACATTTTACTAGTACATAATATAATTTTCTCCATATGTTTATGATATCCTTTCATTTCCTTGGTGTATTTTCAAAGCCAATATTGTCTTTGAACAGAGTCACTTTTTTCTTATCCTTGACCAGGTCATAGGGAAGAAATATCCAGAGTAACATCTTATCCAAAACACTAGCAATAATTGTTACAAAAGTCATGTTTTCTTTGACCTTTTAAAATAGAATTTATGGCCTCTACTCTCAGGAAATTCACATTTAACCAAAAAAAATATGGGTCACAAAACCTAGAAAACTCACTCAGACTATATCAAAGTAAGCCCCAGATCCTTCTGTGTTTATATTCAAGAAAAAGAGATAAGATAATAAAAGGAAAAGTATTCAATAACAGTTTAAAGGGGGACAAAAAGATAAAATTATAACAGTTCCAAGCCCTGGTCAAATTTGACTAAAGATGAATTTCCTTAGGTGAGAGGATCTTTGGTGATTACTGTTAATAAGTGTTCACAAATTCTGGAGTGAGAATTAGGAAAACTATGGGTAACCAGCCAGAAAGCCAAGATTGACTAGCTAGGGCTGTGATAGCTGGGCAGAGGATTTCCCATGAGTTCCCAGTAATCAGGCACAGTACAGTATATATAATTAATGGGAAAGAAGAGACACTAGACAAATTTGAGCAAGAGGTATTTGAGCAATAGAATCAAGGCAAAACTGAAATATTTGCAGCTTGAATATAGTAATTAGAGTACAATAAGTGAAGCCAGTTATATGGTTGATACAATAAGCTTTGGCTGAATTGATGAAAAAATGTCCAGTTAAGGTAAGAAAAGGTGATCAAAGGGTTGGAATGTAAAAGAGTTTGTGGAGAACAGTGCCATGACACTGTTTACATATGTGGGCATGAAATACATAGATGTTTCATGTGTTCAAGTCACACCAGTAATAGAACATCTAGAGGAAATTTGTTTCTTTCTTGAAATGCTAAATGGATGGGAAAATTCAATGCACACTTCATGATCAGTATTTTTAGAGCCAAGCACTAGGAATACCTTGAAGAGTAAAAGTAGATTCTGCTGTGGTCTGTTAAATGTCTCATTTACTTGTGAAAGGGGGCAAATACTAACTTAATACCTTACTAAATATTTCAACAAAATATATATGGTTATGTCCTCCATATCACAAGATGGTAATCTATGATGGTGCAAAGTAAATCTGCCTATCAAAGATGCATAAGACTTCCTTGGAATGAAACTGAGATGGCAAGGACAAAATCTATGGAGTAAAACAATGTATAATCTTTTTCAAGCATAACACAATTCAGTGAGGTACTGATATAGTAGAAAATGAGTCCAACTGTGATGGAATATTTGTTTGTCTTTTGGATTAGGTAAACACACAAAGATTAGACACTAGTGGTTTAAGAAGAATTACCAAATGTTACAGATGCGCACTTCCCAAATCATCCTGTGTGTTGTTGCTCTCTGCTATCCATCAGAAGGGTTCTTCTTTTACTTGACATTTCATCCAAGATGGATTGTTTTTCCTCAATTAGTTTGTAATAATTTGTTAGCAACAGAAATTGACCAAGATTGAAAGTGTTACTGAGAAGTGTGAATCTTGCTAAAATCTCTCCCAATGTGGGCACTGAATCATGATAGAGTTTATGAGGCATTGCCAGTTCAAAATAGTTAGAGCCTTAGAAGACACACAAGGACTTACACTGTTTCATTAAAAATATGTTTATCCAGGCAACTTCTTTTAAACAAATATTTTATTTTTTTGAAGGAACTCCCTTGGCAGCGTTGTGAACAATGTACCATTTGACGCTAAGTAGTCACAGTACTTCACTCAGGAAAACAACAGTATTGTACTTTGTCTGATGAAGCTGCAACTAGAATGGTGACACTATGGATGGACAAGAACATTTAATGAAATCTGACAGTCAGCAAAGTACTAAGTTAAGTACGAAGATACACCCTCTGCCTTCAAAGGAATCACAGTCAAACAGATACACAGGAAAGTGGTTATTCATTCAAGTAACACAATGGTTAAACAACATAGTTTTTACCAAGAGAATTCCTGGAAGCCACTCAACAAATTGTCTTTATGTCTCCCTAGGAGCCATTTTTAATGAACTCCAAATCTTGTCCCTCCCTTTGTTGTTTTAGTTTCTATTGCTCAGTAGAGGCATTGAGGGAGACAAGGGACCAGGTCTTGGTTGGTGCCAATTCTTGCCTGCAGGGAGAGAATTGTTTTCATGTCAATTTCATCTTTAATAACAAGACCCAGGATGAACTGCAGTCGGGCTCCTGGCTTTATCCTCTTGGGATTATCTGGGAAACGAGAGAAATGGCAGCCCCTCTTTAGCATCTTCCTAGGTCTCTACTTGCTGGGCCTTTTAGGGAACCTAATACTTCTGTTAGCTATTGGTGCTGATGTCCACCTCCACACTCCCATGTATTTCTTCCTCAGTCAGCTCTCACTCGTGGATCTTTGCTTCCTCACCACCACAGCTCCTAAAATGCTGGAGGCTCTGTGGACTGGAGATGGATCAATCTCATTCTCTGGATGCCTGTCTCAGTTGTACTTCTTTGGTGTTTTTGCAGATATGGATAACCTGCTTTTGGCAGTCATGGCTATTGACCGCTATGCTGCTATCTGCCACCCACTCCTCTACCCACTTCTCATGACTCCTTGTAAATGTGAAGTTCTTGCCATTGGGTCATGGGGAGTAGCTCATTGCATATCTCTGCTCTGTACCTTATTGCTCTCTCCGTTATATTTTTGTACCAATCAAGGGATACCTCATTTTTTCTGTGATTCTAGGGCTCTCTTATTGCTTTCCTGCTCAGACACTCATCTCACTGATGTCTTGATAATGGCATTGGCTGGAGTTTTTGGAATCAGTGCAGTTTTCTGCATTATAGGTTCCTATGGTTTTATTTTTTATGCTGTGGCTAGAGTTCCATCAGCACAGGGGAAAAGGAAAGCCTTGGCCACATGCAGTTCCCACCTCTCTGTAGTCTTCCTTTTCTACAGCACAGCCTTTGCTACCTACCTGAAGCCCCCATCTACTTCTCACTCCTCTGGAGATGTAGTAGCTGCTGTTATGTATACCTTGGTAACTCCCACTCTGAACCCCTTCATTTATAGTCTGAGAAATAAGGATGTTAAGAGTTCATTGAGAAGGATCCTGAACATGGATCTGTCTCAAAATTAGAGATCATCATTCAGTAAAATAACTCCACACATCACTACCACACTTGCAAAATGAGTCATTTAAAACTATGGTTCATGGGATAATTATCTGATTGCTATGGCGAATCTTCAGTGTTAACTGGACTGAATTTGGAATCATCCTGAACCACTAGTTTGGGCATTTCTGTGAGTGTGTCTCTGTAGATGTGATACTGAGCAGGAAATATCCTTTGTGAATTTGGTGGCAGCATCCATTTCCTAGAATCCACCTTGTCAGGTAAACAGAGAAAGGAAAAACCAAACATACTGTCATTATTCATCCCTTTTTGCTTGTTGACCACAGATGCAGTGTGACTTGTGACCCCATCAGCCTGCTGTGCATTTCTCATCCTGATGTATTGTATTCCTCATACGAAGAATAAAAATGTAATTTTCACTTCTAAATTGCTTCTCAGGAATTTTGCTACAGCAACCAGATATGTAAAACATACAATGATCTGCTGGAAGTCGTACTACATCAGGTTTGATCTTCTTTAATTTTTTTATATTAATATTTCTGATGCATGGATATCCATTGCGATCTTTAAAATCATTGGATAGATGTTGAAATTCCTACTTGGGGTTTAGAAAAAATAGCCCCCTGATATCCTTATTGGTTTTATTGTCTCTCCAGTTCTGGAGATCTAGTGAATTAGAGTCTTTCATTCTTTTCTTATATCCTTACTCCTGCTGAACTTGGATGCCACTGATAAGTCCTCCTAAATGTAGTTTAATGTTCACAGTACTCAAATTATATGAAAGAGGTTAGGAGCCTGGTGAGTGTGACAAAAATCCAGGTCAATAGGAACAGGAAAAGAAAGAATATAATTTATTCCATCTTTTAATGGAGAGTATATCACAGGATTCCTTTTAAAATAATTTATTATTGTTGTTGTCATGTGGGCATATATGTATAAACTTACTTATGACATATCATTTTGTGGGATAGCATGTTGCAAATTGCATCATCATGTTTGCCTGATCACACAAAATACAAACAATAGGAAAGACTCTTTATATGTCACACTATAATAAAATAAATGAACATTGTTCCACATTTATGTTTGTATTGGTGTCTTATTTCTATAATTATTTTGCATTAATCATTAGCAGCAGTGCTATATACAGCAACAGTCTACAGAATGACAATTCATTACCTGTCTTCTTTTTTGTGATATTCACCCCAGAGCATATACTATATGCAGTCAACAACTCACAGTAATTCACATAATCTTTTAAACTAACATGAGAAAATTTTTAACAAATATTTTCCCCCACCCCAACATAGTTCGGCAGACCTAAAGTGGAATTCTGAGAAAGAATATAATGACTCCATGTCCAGCCCATTGTGAGAGACTTTTCAATCAAGAAGCTGACAGTCAAATAGAAAATCTTCACTGACCTCCTTCTTAGGCCTCATTTCAGTTGGTTTGCAGAAGATAAGTCTTCTTAGTGTCTGTTGTACCTCCTGTTTCATCAAGATTTAGATGCCAGAGTTGAAGATGGGGGCGACCGCTGTTTAGAGCAGGGTTATGGCCTTGGAGAGGAACTAGGAATGAATAGACAGCAGAGGGTACAGTTTACAAGACCATGAGTGTTCTATAAAATGTGGACACCATAGCTAGGTGAGAGGAGCATGTGGAGAAGACCTTGATCCTTCAGGCCTCAAAGGGAATTTTCAGCACTGTCACCATAATCTGAGCATAGAAAATCAGAACCAGACCAAAGAGGCCAGTCAGGAATAGATATGAGAGAAGACAATACAGTCACCCGAAATAGTTGGATATCTTATTAAGACAGGGCCATCATGAGTGAGCAATCAGAGTATAAGTTATCAATTAGGTTGGGGCCACAGAACCTCACCTGGACTATCAGAACAACTAGTCCATCTGCCCTCATGCTAGACAGCCAGACAGTGAACACCAAATCCAGGCACCATTGAGGCCCAATCAGGAGTGGATGTCACAGTGGGTGACAAATTTCAAGGTAGTGATCAACTTGATAACCATTTTCTTTGAATATTATCTAGACATATATATATATATATATATGCATATATGTGGGACCTTAATGAGACTTGTAGCCATGCCCCAGGTTCTAGCCTGACTCCGCCTAGGCAGTCACCTGCCTGCAACCACACTCTTCCCGCTTCTTGGATTACCTGACCACTCAACTCACTATAAATAACAACCCTCAGCACATGCTCGCTCTCTCTCCCACTTGTTCTCCCCCGGCCCTCTTCTTTGTCTATCTCTCTGTCTCTCCATTTTCTCCCCTTTCCACATGGTCGTGGCTTTTCTTATCTATTTTCTCCTCTTCCTTTGTCTCTCTATCTCTTTCCTCCTTCTATTTTCTTAATAATAAAACATCAAAACTACGGGCCGCCTCTTATTAAATTCGCCATACAGAACTAGCTGGTACACGCCGTCTTCTGGGATTCAACCACGCAGACAGTCTGTGAGTACAGGTAACAGGCTCTGCTTTCTGCACGGCATTTCTTTGCACACCCGCGCGCGTGCCCTGTAGTGTGACCACCCGCTCCCCGTTAGGCTGAGGCATGCTTGCATCTTGCCTGCTTCCCCAAAAACCCCACGCGGAACTTCCATGTCTGCCTGTGTCCTCTGTATATGCACGCTACCTTGTCCAGAGAGCGAGGCACGCGTGCCAGTGGCCTGGCCTGTCGTGTGCCCTTCCTGCCCCCCCCCCCCGCTCACCAGGGCCCCCGCACTTCTTTCTTATTTTTTCCCCCACACATATAAACATATATATATATATACAAGTATATATATGTGTGTGTGTATCTAGGTATGCATTTTTATTCACACATACATACAAAATCTGCTGAGAGCATTTTTGTTGTTTATGTATATATAGTTTCACCACTCTGTATTGGAAAACCAATGAGTGCTTGCATTCCTTGGGGAAAGTCTAATACATTTCTTCCAGAAGTTATCAGCTGTCCATAGTTCTTTGTCTAGGTATGGGTCCCACACAACATTCCCCCCTTACATATTGATATTGCAGCTGTCCTGTCTTGTTTATGGAGCCATTTCTAATGGACAAATTTCAGAACAGATCACCTGGTATTCTGACTTTTACCATCTTTTCACCTCCTTCTGAGATGTTTGCTGAACCATAGGTACAGGAGGTGTGATCCATGTGATCAGTTGATTTTTGTTTTATGTTCAGTTTTGGTTTTCTGTCACAATCTCTGAGGTAGTTTGAATATGCTTGGCTCCCAGAGTGGCCTTTTATGAGGTGTGTCCTTATTAGAGTAGGTGTGGCCTTGTTTGGGCAGGTGTGGTCTTGTTAGAGGAACTGTCCCTCAGGGGGTGGGCCTTGAGACTCTCCTTCTAGCTGCCTGTGAGACAACTTAGGTTTGCCTTCAGAATAAGATGTAGAACTCTCAGGATTTCCAGCACATTGTCTGTCTGGATCCTGCCATGCCTCCCACCATGATGATAATGGACTGAAACTCTGCACCTGTAAGCTAACCCTAATTAGATGTTGTCCTTTATAAAAGTTGCCTTGGTCATGGTATCTCTTTATAGCAAAGGAAATCTTAAATAAGACAGGTGTCATTTGTTATAAGAGAGGCTGCTTTGTTGAAGGATAGTACTTACATTTATCTGTGGGTAGAAGGATAAGATTTAGAATGTAGTAAGGAATAATTTTGGTTGAGCAAAATGGCCACAATATATTCTTTACTAAGATTTATGACCTCACTAGCCCAGGGAAGCTGGCTAGTTTGCAAGTACAAGATATGACTTTCCTGCTGATAAGTAGAATTGAGGTCCAATTAGACAGCATTTGGCAGCCATCAACATGTGAGTACCACTTATTGCACTGTTATGTATATCTTTGCACACTGGCCATTGCTATACAACAATAAAAAGAGCTGGGTTGAGGAGCAGACCAGGGAGGTCATCTGAGAACTACATGGGTAAGAGGAGGTGGCCAGGGAGTAGGATTGAAATGGGATGAAAAGCTCATGAGACTTCCCCCAGAAAAATAGTTTAACATGTTATACTATACATATCTCCTTATCTTTATTATTAACTACTAAGCAACTTCTTCTCCAAAACAACCTGCAGGACAAGATGCTGGAAGCTGAAGCCTGGATGTCTTATTTGGTCTTCAGTATATGCTGGAGTTCTGAAGAATTAGGTTCTAATGCCATTGGTAGAATGGACTTTCAATCATTTCAAATCTACCCCCATTGACATACCTGATCCAACAAGATCCCTCTCCTCTTCCTCCTCCTCCTCCTCCTCTTCTCCTTCTTGTCCTCTTTCTCATCTTCCTCCCCTTTCTTGTCTTTCTCCTATTTTTCCTCCCCTTCCTCCTCTTCTTCCTACCCTTCTTCCTCACATTTCTAATCCTTCTTTTCGTTTTCTCCTTCTTCTCTTCAAGACAGAGTTTCTCTGTGTAGCCCTATCTATCTTGGAAATAGCTCTGTAGACCAAGGTGGCCTTGAACTGAGTGCTCTGCCTGCCTCTACCTCCTGAGTTCTGGGATTAAAGTTATGTAATGCAACTACTTGGACAAGGTCTACTATCTTAATCCTTCCCAAATAATTCTGATAGATTGGGAGTTTGGGGACAAAGCCCAGATGGTATGGACCAACAGGTCCCTTCCCTTCTCTTCTGAACAGGAACCCATGCTTTTAAAAACCCTCACAGTACATTGGACAAAGTCAGCTCCAAGTTTCAGATTCCTGTGTGCTCAATTGGACCTTAGATCACCATATGGAGCCCTAAAAACTCATATAATAATTCAATAACCCAAATACCTCACCATCATCTCACGACCTCCCTCTCCTCACCTGCAAGAAGCTTCTAATCAGCATAGGTATGAGACTTCACTGATCTCCTCCTGAGAATGCAGGGAATCCATCTGAGAGATGCTCAAAATAAGCCTGACTTCATACTTTTATTTGGATCAGTTCAATTTGTTACATAGGTTTATTAACAATTTCTACAATCTATGGACCAATAGTAAAATTTTTGAACATATGTGAGTCACTTGTATTCAAACCACCACATTCTACTCCATGAAGCCCATAGCCTTGTGGCCATATCATAATACAAAATTCATTTAGTCTAATTTTAAAAGTCTCCAACGTCTATCACAGTCTTGACACAGTTCAAAATTCCCATGTTCAAAGTCTCTTCTGAGATTTGAGACAATCTTATTTGTAACCTCTTGTAAATTCAAAACTAAATAGAAAATGACATACTTGAAACTCCGAAGCATTAAAATTATTGAAGTAAAAAAAAATCCATACTAAAAGAATATAACCCATCACTGTATTTCAGATAACTGCCAATATAAAACTGTTAGTGTCCAGGGCTCAGTCCTTGTTCCCTTTCACATCTTAGTCATTCCCTAAGCAGCTTCATCAATGTACATATAACTCACATGGCATCATGGTCCAAATCTCTTTGTACGCCTGACAATCAAGGGTAGAGGAGATAATTCCTTAGAGTCCCATGGAACATGTAGCACTGACAAATCCCAACCAGAGTCTGCTCACTCACTGTACACTGAACCAAACACAGAATTCCAAGCACATTAAACTCATGGGTTTGTAAGTTTTCATGTTTTGCTTACTTTCAAATTTACATATTCTTCACTTTTAATGACACAAACCACACAATATAACCAGATAATTAAAAAAATAAAGCTATGTCTGCATCCTTATTTTCAACAGAGAATCAAAAAGCTGCTCATAGATAACAAAAATTCCACAAGGGATAAAGAAGTCCCTGATCTCCTTGTGGTACATGTGAAACAGGAAGGAGACACAGGTATAAGAAACAGACTTAGTCCTAAATGTTAGTCTGAGCTGCTCACTTTTTCACCCTGTGCTAATAGGAGACAGCACGAGATGTCTATTACAGAAAGAGAAACTAGGAGAGTTGGATTCATAGTAGAGTAGGAGAAATCTGAACATATTCTGTAAGAACCAGTCCCATACAATGCAGTTCTGGTTACTGGGGAACTGATGATATTCTGACTATTCCCTAGGACTGGTGATACTCAACTCAAAATGTCCCAGCCATTAGAGTCCCTATAACGCAGGAATCTATCTATCCAAGCACATGCCACAGCTTAAGCCCTGCATGTTCTTACCTTTCTAAATGGTGAGAGAATCATCAGAGCCTTAATCACTGTTCCTGCCTATAGTAGAACAATTGAAACTTGATCAGAAGCCACATGATAAGTTAAAGAAGTATTTATATGCTGGCTGTGTTGCCCCATGTGCTCTTGTCTACTTCATCCCATACCAGGGATCATATCCAAACATATTTACTGGAAGTCTTAGTATGATGGCTGCTTCTTTCACCCTTGGAAAGAATAGTGGGTAAGAAGCCAGGAAGGCAGCAGGGACATGAAAGTCTATGAAAAACCTTAATCTTAGCCTAAAGAAAGCTATTAGAACTAGGACTTGATACTGAGGGAAGGAAGTACAACCCTGGCAAGATGTGAAGAAGCCTTTTAGTGGGTTTGTTCTCAGCAGGAACCTTCCACTTTGATTATGGTCTTTATTTCTCATGTTCCCATGCACAGTAGGTTGTCACCACAGAGACTCAAGAAAGGTGAGCATTTGTTTGTGATACTTCTACCTAATTCATCTTGCTCTTGAATCTACATCAGTGTGACTTTCATTAGTGTACCCTAGTTCTTGTGTATGCAAATATGTATGCTATTACACACTTTATGGGATAATGTTGCTTATGTGATATTTTATGCACTTTAAGTCAACACCTCTTTAAAATGTAAATAGATTTCTTGACATGAATTATAAAATATTTTCCCGGAGTTGTAATTTTGGAATTTTAATCTCTTAAGATTTAATTGTCATTTAGATGAAAATTATTTAAATATTATATTTTGAGTCTGTCTGTATGTTGGTGGTTCAAGTCTATAATTCCAGTACTAGAGAGGCAAAATAAGTGTATCCCTGGTGTTTAATGGCTAGCTGTTTTAACCAAATTAGTAAGATATCATCTCAAAAAAAAGGATAGAAAGGACAGAAGAAGACACACAGCCTGACCAGTGGCTTATACATACAGACAGACACATATACTCATATACATGCACACAGACATACACAAGCACACACACATACACACATGCACACACATACACATACACTTACACACCCATAAATAAATGTACTGAACATAAAGCTGCATTATGCCACAAGCAACTACATAAAACACTCATAAACAGACATAAGTTAAGGTGATATTTTTACTCATTAAAAGTTGTTCCTTGGTGTTTCCCCATATCTGCTAACTGCAGAGTTTCCTTTTCCATTCTTCAGGAATTTATGGAGCAGCCCCAGGCACTCTTCTTCCTCAAAGACCCTGAACTACTCTGCTGTGCCATCTGACTCTAACTTGAGCTTGGTGATCTGAGCTACCATGTTTGCTGAAGTTCAGGAGTTCAGGTCCTCATTCAAGTTGATATGATCTGAGACATCATAGGCAGTCTGACAGAGTGATCCAAGAAGTTCCAAAGGCTCTGGACCTTTGGAAAATGTTCTTGAGTCTGAGTGTTGTTCCCATAGACAATAGAGATGTACTGGGCTTGGACATGACAGAGCAGTGTGGATATAGTGCAGTAAATGTGAGCCTAGGGGAGTTACAGGGTGACATCAGGATCCTACTCTGACCTCTGGACAAGTGCACAAGGCCTGGGTGTGAGTGGGGATGGGTTGCAGCAGGTCACAGAGTTGCAGACTAGAAGTACTATGGGGCTCTGGCCAATCTGCCCAAGGAAAAGTGGCAGACTAGGAGGAAAATGGGGCTCCAGCAATGAGGACAGGTCCCACATTGACTGAGCTCTGTGGAGGTCCCAGCTGAGGCACGGGTATTACCTGTGTCCCTGGTTAGGGCAAACATCTTGGGAAACAGGAAGACTGTGGGGAATGGGAGAGGGCCAGGTGCTCCACATCTGCCTCAGGTGGAATTGCAGACTAGAAGGAAGACAGGGCAGCAGAGCTGATAGATCCTGCATACACTGGGTTCTGTGGGGATCCCAGCTGGGGTGGGTGTTGGGGTAGGGGTTTCACTTGTGTCCCTTGTTGTGGCAGATCTCCTAGGAAGACAGGCAACATGTGTCCCTCGTTAAGGCAGACTTCCTGGGAGTCAGGCAGGCTGTTGGGTATGGGAGAGGGGCAGTTGTGCCTGATCTGCCCTAGATGGAGTTGTGTGACTTTCAAATAATGTGGGAGGCACTGGAGGGCTTAGAGCATTAGACAGAGGTAACTAATGCCAAAAGGGTTTTAAGAACAGTGTTACTTGGACATTAATAGAAATAATATCATTCTAAGTCTCCATATGTATTTGATAGATACTAGTAAATTCATTAGGAACATTGTTTTTTTTTCTACCAGTAACTTATGATAGTAACGTGTGGCTAAAGTGATTGATCGTTTTAGTTCCACCCAAATTTTTTTTGTGTAAGAATTGCAAAGTTTGGGGGAATATATATATATATATATATATATATATATATATATATATATATATGTAAAGTTTGGAGAATATTCTAATTTCAAAAAATCTCTAATGATCATATGCTTTGCTGAACAAGATAAATGTGAATTTCTTCCTAGAATAACAGACTACAGAATTGTTGAAACTTCTACTTCATGACCTTCTATGGGTCAATGTTTCCCTAGGTTGCCTTGCATGTCATACTTTAGAAAAGACTTCCATATTTTCTTCTTGTTAATCTAATCAGAACAATTTCATTAAGTCATGGATTAAGTCATGTTGCTAAGAGGATGTAAGAAATAAGATAATTACTGGAAATTCACAGTTCTAGCAGGTGCCTGTATATATCCAGAGACACAGAAACATTATTCCCATGATCTTTGGAATGAACCAGCTCTACTATATAGTACCAACCTCTGGTCATCTTTATTAGAGGACAAAGGGACTTTTACTAATTTCACATGCTGTCCTGGAGGTCGCAAATAGTTACATGTTTCCTATCTGACTTCGATGTATAGTACTTGTAGAGCTATTTATGAATTGTGAAAATCACCTTCAAATATGTTAAAAATTGAATGAGTGATAATTCTGAGAATGGAACAAGAATTCTTATTTAGATAGAGTTAGGTTTGCAATGCTGTCAGAATCTTATGGTAGATAATTAATGAACAGAACATATGTTTGGATTTATACTTATTTAGAAAAATGCAATTTAAAACTCATACATCAGTCAGAGTTGTCTAATTAGAGGCCAGGAAATATTATGGGCTTATGTGCACTATTCAAATTTTCCTTAGTTAAGAATGTAGATTAATGCTGGGCGGTGGTGGTGCACACCTTTAATCCTAGCACTTGGGAGGCAGAGGCAGGCAGATTTCTGAGTTCAAGGCCAGCCTGGTCTACAGAGTGAGTTCCAGGACAGCCAGGACTATGCAGAGAAACCCTGTCTCAAAAAACCAAAAAAACCCAAAAAACAAAAAAAACAAAAAAACAAGAATGTAGATCAATGACTTGAAATAGATCATGAGCTGTAAATATCTCTCTGCTTTCACATCTGAATTATGGCCAAAATTCATGGCTGTTTAGTGATTTTATTCTTCAAATGCTCTTCAGGAAAAATTCTCAATGGAAAGTTACTACGTATTTGTCACTAATGAGTAACTTTGGGAACCTAATCTCCAAGGTCAAGAAAGAATTTCTTTCTGTAGAGAAACATTTTCTGATCCCAAGAGACGTAAGACAAACTACATTTCCAGACTCCATCATCTCTACTCTCATATATGGTCTCAGCAATGAATGCAAAGGGCAGGATGCTTGTAGGTTGAAGAACATTGGGCAAAGTGAATGTTTCTAAGTTCAGCATTGATTAGTGGATATTAGAGAAGTCAGAAGGTAAGTGTGAAATGTGGTATTTCATGGAGCATTATGTCATATTTCAGATTGGAGCATAGAAGATGTAATATAGGACATCTTTCCATTTGTATGTTAGTTTCCAAAGTTGCATGTAAATAATCCGATATAGAAGAAAACATGTTTCACAGTAAAAATACTTCTATGAAGTAATATATGAATATTATATACTGTACACACACACACACATATATATATGTATATATGTATATATATATATATATATGCATTTATCACACACACACATTTGAGGAAAAAAAACGTGAATTCAAAACCTGAAGAGAGTGATTGATTTACAGATATATAAAGCATGAAACTGTATCTCAAAAAGACATACAAAAGATGAGTTTAAAAGTAATTTAAAATATGAAGAAAAACCAGATTAGGAGACTGAGGATAAGTTAGAGAGATCACTAGAAACCAGGAGAATATTGTAGGTACCTTGAAATTCAGACAAAATTTTTGAATTGAAAACAAAGGGTTTTCAATTGAGCTGTATTTTTGAGAAATCAAATAATCACTTGACTGAATTTTAAACCTGACGTTGATGAGAGTTATTTTGTGAAATACAAGCAAAATGCTAGCTTTAAGAGGGTTCAATAAAGTACAGAATTAAAATTTTTGAATTAGAAGGCAATTAGGAACTGAGACAGGAGTTTTTGGATAAATGCATCATAAGAAATAAAAAAATGAAGCAATTAGCTCTAGAAGCCAATGGATCATCCTATATTACTGTGTAGCCAATCTGAATATAAGACTTTAGATGCAACCTCTGATGCTGAGGTAGTTTTCAGATAATCCCAGTACTGAGACTCAGTTGCTCTGATTCCTTGAGGTCTATATATTTTCTAGATAAATAGGATTGAGATGAATACAATAACAGTGATTGGTTTCATATGATTGCAATATCAGTGAGAATGTTTAATATGGGGATTGACAGCATGATAGGCATGTCATTGTCTGATGGCAGGAATGAGTGTCTCTAGGAAAGAGTGTGAAAGTAGATGTAACCTTATATGAAAATAACCTCCAAATTTTTAGTACAAAGTTGGAAAAGTGATATTGCAATTATGATTGCCAGAACAATTCAATTTTTTAAAAATTTGGTGCTGCTAATTGTAGCATGAGTTGGTAGAAACACAGATTATTATCTCACATTGGTCTCTTATGTCAAAACCTCTGTGGTGGAGTGTGACACCTGTTACTTATCAGCATCTCCACGTGAACGTACAGTGTGATACCTGAGACTTAATATTATGTCCAGGTGAGTGTGCATTGTGACACCTGTGACCAAACTGCATTTCCAGATGGGTGTCATCTTTGTGAAACTTTGAAGTTCTCATTTAGAAACATATTCCTAAAAACCTATTTTTCTGTATTCTAAAACATATATCCATTGGCACAACTACATATGTGAGCATCCAGAAGTTAATAAATATGTACATGAAAATTAAAGGAAAAAGTATATTGTAGTCATCGGGAATGGATCTTCCATATTTCAAATATAGCTCATCATTTACAGTTAGTGTAACATGATCCAAAAATTTTCTTTAAAAAATTTACTTCTGAGCCTTTTATATGCTCCTAAGTGTAAAGTATGAAAGGACAACCAGAAACAAGTAAAATTATAAGATCTCCCCATGTTTGTGGGGATTTAACTCCCCACTGTTTGTGGGAAGTATGTGTGTTCCTAATGTACTACAAGACAGGATCTCTCTCTCTCTCTCTCTCTCTCTCTCTCTCTCTCTCTCTCTCTCTCTCTCTCTCTCTCTCTCTCCTCCTCCTCCTCCTCCTCCTCCTCCTCCTCCTCCTCCTCCTCCTCCTCCTCCTCCTCCTCCTCCTCCTCCTCCTCCTCCTTCTTCTTCTTCTTCTTCTTCTTCTTCTTCTTCTTCTTCTTCTTCTTCTTCTTCTTCTTCTTCTTCTTCTTCTTCTTCTTCTTTCTCTCTTCTTCTACTTTGGTTTCCTTTATAATATTTAAGGAGTTATAGACATTTACACCAATTCACGGACATGTATATGTATGTTAGAATCTAGAATCTACTTTTTAGACAGAATATGAGTTTACTCTTCTTCTGAAGAAGAGTAAACTCACTTTTTTTTGTATCACTTCATTTAATACAACTTTTTTTCAGAACCATTCACTTACTTGAAATATTTTATCTCAGTGTTGTTTATTAGTGATTATAATCTAATTATGTATATGTACCATATTTGTTTTTATTGAAAATAGATTTTTCCCTCACAGAATACATCCTGATCTCAATTTCTCCTCTCTTCAGATTCCCATATCCCCCCACCCCCCGGCCAATCCCCTCTACCACTAGAACCAGTCTTTCTCAGTTTACATTCAGAAAGAAGCAGCCCTGTAAGATCTACAACCACACACAACACAAGATACAAAAAGACAAGACAAACTCTCTCATTTTAAGGTAGGGTAAGGCAATTCGTTATGAAGAAAAGAGTCCCAAGTGTAGGCAAAAGCATCGGAGACACATTTGCTCCTACTCTTAGTAGTACCACCAACCACCAAGCTAACAGCCATGACATATACACAGAGGATGGGGTAGAAGCCCATGCAGGTCCTGTGCTTGCTACTTCAGTCTCTGTGAGCCCATCTGAACCCTTCTTTATAGATTGAATGGTCCATGTTCTCCTGCTGTCCTACACCCCCTCTCACTCCTAAAATCTCTTCTCTCCCTCCTCCACTGTCTACTTCTTCTAGGCATGATTAGAGCTTTCTTGTTCTATAGCTTTCAGGTGGGCTATCAAGTTCCTAGTATGAGATCATTGCAATTATTTTATGCAGGCACTTGATGACAGCTTTCCTATTAGCATTAATTTCTTTGTGTCCCATAAGTTTGGATATGCTGTGTATTGATTTTCATTGAATTCTAGAAACTGTTTAATTTCTTTATTTCTGTCTTGACCCATTTTTCATTCACTGTATAGTAGTTTAGTTTCCATGAGCTTCTAGGCTCTCTTTTGTTTTGCCATTTTTGATATGCAGCTTCAATCCACAGTGTGCTGATCAGATTCAGGGAGTTATTTCAATTTTCTTGTATACAGGGAGACTTGCTTTTTGTTCTCTTTGTAAATGATATTTTATTGTAAAATATATGTATGCATGCTTGCCTTTGTATGTGCACATGTGTGTGAGTGTCTACGGAGCCAGAAAAATGATTAGAGAGCTTGGAACTAGAGTTTCAGGTGCTTGTGTGTCACCTGATTGGAATTGGGGAAACAAACACACATCTTCTGGAAAAGCAGTAACATTCATAAGCAATGTGCCATCTTTCTAGCCCCTAACATCAATCTCAAATTTATACCACTCAATGATAAAGTTTCACTAATTATTTCAGTGTATGTATACAGATAACATAACTGTTGGCAAGCAGTTGGTGAACAAGTTTATGTTTCTTTGTCTTCTGTTAGTCATAGAGCTATCTATTACAGCAACATGATGGACTCCTTCCTAGGTCTCCATTGTTAACCCATTCTTCTAATAAAAGAAAGATTAAAAACATAATTAAAATAGAAGTACAATGAAGAAAAATATGGTTAAGGTGTGACAAGAAGGGGAATCATAATAAAAAGAAGAAAGAAAGAAGGAAAGTAAGAAATGAAGTAAAATTCAACAAAGTGTTGGGCACCCTCTCTGTCAGCCTCTATTTTCCTAGTACATGATTTATTTTTCTGAACACTTTGATGTATCCTTTCATTTCCTTTGTGCATTTTCAAAACCTTTATTTTTGTTTGGAACAGAGTCACATTTTTCTTATTCTGACTGTCCTTGACTAGGTCATAGGGAGGCAACATCCAGACTAGCATCTTATCCTAAAGGCTAGTAATAATTGTTACACAAGTAATGTTTTCTTTGATCATTTAAAACAGAAATTAATGACCTCTACTCTCAGGAAATTCACATTTAACCAAGAAGAAAAAAATATATCACAGAAACTACAAATCTCATTCAGACAATATCAACCTAAGCACCAAATCATCCTATGTGTATATTTAACCGTAGATAAGATAATAAAAGGTAAAGTATCCAATAACAGTTTAAAAGTGGACAGGAAGATAAAATTTTAACATAATCAAAAACCCTGGTCAAATTTGACTAAAGATGAAGAAGTTCCTTAGGGGAGAGGACCTATGGTGATTAGTATTAATAAGAGTGCACATATCTGGAGTGAGTATTAGAAAAACTATGGGTGACCTGCCAGAAAGACATTACTGGCTTGCTAGGGGTAAGAGAGTTGGGCAGAGTCACACCCTTGAGTTCCCAGTAAGGATGCACACTACAGTATATGTAATTAATGGGAAAGAAGAGACACTAGACATATTTAATCAAGGTATTTGAGCAATAGAATCAAGGCAAAACTAAATTGATTACAACTTGAATAATAATAATTAGAGTACAATGAGTGTAGCCAGTCATATGGTTGATACAATAAGCTTTGACTGAGTTGATGAGAAAACATCCAGTAAAGAAAAGGTGATCAAGGAGCTGAAATGTATATGAATTTGTGAGGAACAATGTTATAACACTGTTTACATATGTGGGAATGAAATACATAGATGTAACATGTGTTCAATTCACACCAGCAGGAGAATATCTAGAGGAAATTTGTTTCTTTCTTGAAATATTAAATGAATGGGAAAATTCAATGCCCACTTCATGAAAAGTATTTACTATTTTTAGTGCTAAGTACTAGTCATATCTTGAAGAGTAAAGTCAGATTCCGCTGTGCTCTTTCTTAATATGTCTGATTTCCTTGTGAAAGAGGGCAAATACTAACTTAATATCGTACTAAATTTTTCAACAAAATATCCATAGTTATATTCTCCGTGTCACAAGATTGTGATCTATGATGGTGCAAGGTAAATCTGCCTTTCAAAGAAGCATTAAACTTCCTTGGAATGAAACTGAGATGGCATGGATAAACCCTATGGTGTGAAACCATGTATAATCTCTTTCAAACATATCATAGGTGAGTGAGGTACTGAGATAGTAGAAACTGAGTCCAACTCTGGTGGAATATTTGATTGTCTTTTGGAGTAGGTAAACACCCAAAGATTAGACACAAGTGGTTTAAGAAGAATTACCAGAAGTCACAGAAACGAACTTCCCCATTCATCTTGTGTGTTGTTGCTCTGTGCTGTCCATCAGAGGGGTTCTTCTTTTTCTTGACATTTGATCCAAAAAGGATCGTTTTTCATTAAGTAGTTTGTAATAGTATGTTAGCAACAGAAATTGACCAAGATAGATAATGGTACTGAGAAGTGTGAATCTTGCTGAAAGCTCACTCAATGTAGGTTTTGAGTCATGATAGAGTTTATGAGGCATTCCCAGTTCAAAATACTTAGCGGCTTAGAAGACACACAAGAACTTACACAGTTTTATTAAAAATATGTTTATCCAGACAACTTCTTTTAAACAAATAAGGAATAAGGTTTTATTATATTTTTTGAAGGAACTCACTTGGCAGCATTGTGAACAATGAATTATTAGAGGCTATGTGGTCACAGAATGTCAATCAGGAAACATCTGTACTGTACTTTGTTTGATGAAGCTCCACCTAGAGTGGTGTCTCTATGGATGGACAGGAACTGTCAGCAAAGCATTAAGCTACATACTAAGATAATGCCTCTGCCTTTAATGGAATCACAGCCAAAAAGATTCATAGGAAAGTGGTTATTCAATCAAGTAACACATTGGTTACTTGTGTAAGCATAGTTTATACAAAGAAAATTCCTGGAAGCCACTCAACAAATTTTCTTTATATCTCACTAGGGAGCTATTTTTAAAGAACTCTGAGTCTTTTTCCTCCCTTTGCTATTCTAGTTTCTATTGCTCAAGAGAGGCTTTGAGGAAGACCTATTGACAAGGGACCAGGTCTGGGTTGGTGCCAATTCTTGCCTGCAGTGAGAGAATTGTCTTCATGCCAATTTCATCTTTAATAACAAGACCCAGGATGAACTGCAGCTGGGCTCCTGGCTTTATCCTCTTGGGACTATCCAGGGAACCAGAGAAATGGCAGCCCTTCTTTAGCATCTTCCTAGGTCTCTACTTGCTAGGGCTTTTAGGGAACATGCTACTTCTGTTCGCTATTGGTGCTGATGTCCACCTCCACACTCCCATGTATTTCTTCCTCAGTCAGCTCTCACTTGTGGATCTTTGCTTCCTCACCACCATAGCCCCTAAAACACTGGAGGCTCTGTGGACTGGAGATGGATCAATCTCATTCTCTGGATGCCTGACTCAGTTTTACTTCTTTGCTATTTTTGCGGGCATGGATAACCTGCTTCTGGCAGTCATGGCTATTGACCGCTATGCTGCTATCTGCCACCCACTCCTCTACCCACTTCTCATGACTCCTTGTAGATGTGAAGTTCTTGCCATTGGGTCATGGGGAATAGCTAATTGTGTATCTCTGGTCTGTACATTATTGCTCTCTCAGTTATATTTTTGTACCAATCAAGGGATACCTCATTTTTTCTGTGATTCCAGGGCTCTCTTATTGCTTTCCAGCTCAGAAACTCACCTCAATGAGGGCATGATAATGGCTTCAGTTGGAGTTTTGGGAATCAGTGCAGTTCTGTGCATTGTAAGTTCTTATGGTTTTATTTTTTATGCTGTGGCTAAAGTTCCGTCAGCACAGGGGAAAAGGAAAGCCTTGGCCACATGTAGTTCCCACCTCTCTTTAGTCTTCCTCTTCTACAGCACAGCCTTCGCTACCTACCTGAAACCCCCATCTACTTCTCACTCCTCCGGAGATGTAGTAGCTGCTGTTATGTATACCCTTGTAACTCCCACTCTGAACCCCTTCATTTATAGTCTGAGAAATAAGGATGTTAAGAGTTCATTGAGAAGGATCCTGTACATGGAGAAGACTCAGAATTAAAGATCATCATACAGAAAGGATAAGTCTGCACAACACTACCACAAATGCAAAATGAGTCAGTTAAAACAACGGTTTATGGGATAATTACCTGTTTGCTATGCCTAATCTTCAGTGTTAAATGGATTGAATTTGGAATCATCCTGAACCACTAGTTTTGACATTTCTGTGAGTGTGTCTTTAGAGATGATACTAAGTATAAAAGATCGTTTATGAATTTGGTTGTCCCATCCATTCCCTAAAATCCAACTTGTCTAATAAACAGAGAATGGAAAAACCAAACTTACTGTCATTATTCATCCCTTTTTGCTTGTTGACCACAGATGCAGTGTGACTTGTGACCCCATCAGCCTGCTGTGCATTTCTTATCCTGATGTATTGTATTCTTCAAGCCTTGAATAAAAATGAAATTTTCACCTTCTAAATTGTTTCTCAGGAATTTTGCCACAGCAAACAGATAGGTAAAACATACAATGATATGGTGGAAATCATACTATGTTGAGTTTGATCTTTAATTTTTTTCCTTATATTAATATTTCTAATGCATGGATTTCCATTGCAATCTTTACAATAACTGGATAATTGTTGGGATTTCTACCAGGGGTTTAGTACAAATAACCCCCTAATATCCTCATTGGTTTTATTGTCTCTCCTGTTCTGAAGATCTAGTGATTTAAGATGTTTCATTATTTTTCTTACATCGTTACTCCTGCTGAACTTGGATGCCACTGATAAGTCCACCTAAATGTAGTTTAATGGTCACAGTACTTAAATTACAAGTAAGTTCTTATGACCATGGTAAGTCTGACAAAAATCCTGGTCAATCGGAACAGGAAGAGAAAGAGTATAATTTTATTCTATCTTTCAATGGAGAGTGTATCACAGCATTCATTTTGAAATAATTTATTTTTGTTGTTATCATGTGGGTATATTTGTATAAAGTTACTTATGGCACATCATTTTGTGGGATAGCATATTGCAAATTGCATCATCATGTTTGCCTGATCACACTCAATACTAGCAATAGTAAAGACTCTTTAAATGTTATACTACTATAAAATAAATGAACATTTTTGCAGATTTATACTTGTATATGTTTCTTGTTTCTATAATTATTTGCATTAATCATTAGTAGCAGTGCTATTTACAGCAACAATCTACAGCGTGACAATACAATGCATGTTTTCATTTTGTGATGTTCAAACCAGAGGTATTTATGCTGTATGCAGTCAACAGTTCATAGGAATTCACATAATCTTTTAAACTAACATGAGAAAATTTTTAAATATTATCTCCCGCCCCCCAGCATAGTTCAGCAGACCTAAAGTGGAATTCTGAGAAAGAACATAAGTACTCCATCTCCAGCCCATTGTGAGATACTTTTCCATCAACAGACTGACAGTAAAATGGAAAATCAACATTGTCCTTCTTCTTAGGTTATATTTCAGTTGGTTTGCAGTAGTCTTCCTAGTGCCTGTTGTACCTGTTTTCTCAAGATATATATGCCAGGGTTGAAGATGGGGGTGACCACTGTGTAGAGCAGGGCAATGACCTTGGAGAGGAGCTGGGAAAGGACAGCAAAGGGTACAGTGTACAAGATCATGAGTGTTCCATAAAATGTGGACACCACAGCCAGTTGAGAGGAGCATGTGGAGAAAACCTTGGTCCTTCTGGCCTCAGAGGGAATTTTCAGCACTATCACCATAATCTGAGCATAGAAGATCAGAACCAGCCCAAAAAGGTCAGTCAGGAATATATATGAGAGAAAACAATATAGTCACCTGGAAGTGTTGGGTATCTTATCAGAACAGGACCATCATGAATGAGAAATCAGAGTAAAAGTGATCAATTAGGTTGTGGCCACAGAGCCTCAGCTGTGCCATCACAACGACTAGTCCATCTACCCTCACGCCTGACAGCTGGACTGTGAGCACCAACTCCTGGCACCATTGAGGACCAATCAGGAGTGGGTATCACAGGGGGTAACATATTTCAAAGTAGTGATCTGATGTTTCCCGGGAATTGCTCACGAGCGGGTTCCACATGGAGGGAGAGCTGAAAAATGAAACGACGGGGGTCGAGAGAAAAGAACACACAGAGACATTAGTGCATGGCTGTACAAAATCTTTCTTCCTACTTTGGGGATAAGAGCGACAATATATGTGCTGTGGGCGTGACTCTCCCTCCCAAAGCTGCGAGTCTTCTCAGCAGGTCTCCAGCAGGCTGAGAGATGTTGCTCTAACAGATCACAGTGTCTGCTACTCTGCAGGAGATGGCGACTGACTCCCTTTTGCAGGAAACTGCAGCTCCTTTGAAGTGTGGAGGAACTCTGACATCTCTGTCAGGTAGGAGGAGGTGTGGCTGGAATTCCTCAGCATGGTGTAGGTGAAATGCAGGCAGCTGATTTATGGCTAGAGGCTATATGGCATTACAATGGCTCTCTACAATGATCAACTTGACAACCATTATTCTTTGAATATTATCTATACATATATATGTATGTATGTGTGTATATAGGTAGTCATTTTTATTCACACATATATACAAAATCTGCTGAGACTATTTTTGTTGTTTATGTATATATAGTTTCAACACCCTGCACTGGAAAACCAATGAGTGCATGTATCCTTGGGGGAGTCTAATACTTCTTCCTCCAGAAGTTATCAGCTGTCTGTAGTTCTTTTTCTAAGGGTGGGACCCCACACAACTTCCCCCCCCCCCCGCGTGTTGATATTGCAGATGTTCCTGTCTTGTTTATGGAGCCATTTCTAGTGGACACATTTCAGAACAGATCACCTGGTTGTCTGATTCTTACTGTCTTTTCACCTCCTTCTGAGGTGTGTGCTGAAACATAGAGACAGGAGCTATGATGTAGACTTATCCATTGGAGCTGAGATCCATGTGATCTATTGATTTATGTTGTATGTTCAGTTGTGATTTTCAGTGATAATCTGGGTGGTAGTTTGAATATGCTTGGCTCACAGAGTGGCCCTATTATGAGGTATGGTCTTGTTAGAGTAGGTGTAGATTTGTTTGGGTAGGTATGACCTTGCTGGAGGAACTGTGTACCTGTGGGTGTGGGCCTTGAGACACTTCTAGTTGCCTGTGAGACAGCTTTGGTTTGCCTTCAGAATAAGATATAGAATTCTCATGTCCTCCAGCACTTTGTCTGTCTGAATGCTGCCATGCTTCCAACCATGATGATAATGGACTGAACCTCTAAACCTGTAAGCCAGCCCCAATTAAATGTTGGCCTCTATAAAATTTGCCTTGGTCATGGTGTCCTTTTACAACAATGGAAATTCTAACGATTTGTTGTAAGAGAGCCTTCTTTGATCAAGAGTAGTACTTACATTCATCTGTGGGTATAAGGATGAGATTTAGAATGTACTAAGGAATAATGTTGGTTGAGCAAAGTGGCCACAGTAGATTCTTTACTAAGGTCTATAACCTCACTATCCCAGGATAGCTGGCTAGGTTTCCAGTACATGACATGTCTTTCCTTCTGATGAATAGACTTTATGTCCAGTTAGACAGCATTTGGCTGCCAACCACAGGTGAGTACCATTTATTGCGCTGCTGTATACATCTTTCCACACTGGCTATTGCTCTACACCAATAAAAAGAGTTGGGTTGAGGAGCAGACCAGGGAGGCCATCCGAGAACTACATGGTTAAGAGGAGGTGGCTGGGGAGTAGGATTGAAATGGGATAACTCGCTCATGAGACTGACCCCAGAAAAATAGTCTAACACGTTATACTATACATGTCTCCATATCTTTATTATTAAATCACAAGCAACTTCATCCCAAAACAACCTGCATGACATGATGCTAGAAGTTGAAGGCTGGATGTCTGGTCTGGTGTTCAGTATATGTTGGAGTCCTGAAGATTTAGACTCTAATGCTAGTGGTAGATGGACTTTCAATCATTTCAAAATCTACCCCCAGTAACACAATTGCTCCAACAATATCCTCCTCCTCTTCTTCTCCTTCCTCCTCTTCTCTACTCTTCTCCCCCTTCTTGTCCTCTTTTTCCTCTTCTTCCAACTCCTCTTCATCCTATACCTAATCTTTCTTCTTTTCTCCTTCTTTTCAAGACAGAGTTTCTCTGTGTAGACCTAGTTATCTTCAAAATATCTCTGTATCCCAAGATGGCCTTGAACTAAGAGCTCTGAATGCCTTGCCTCCTGAGTGATGGGATTAAAGTTATGCAATGCCACTACCTGGCCAAAGCCTACTATCTTAATCCTTCTCAAATAGTTCTGATAGGTTGGGGGTTTGGGGACAAAGCCAAGATGGTATGGGCCAAGAGGTCCCCTCCCTTCTCTTCTGACCAGGAGCACATGCTTTCAAAGCCCGCAAAGAACACTGCACAAAGCCAGCTCCTAGTTCCAGAATACGATGTGTTCAATTCGACCTTAGATCATCATATATGGGACTAAAAACTTACATAATAATTCAACAACTCCAGTACCTCGCCATCATCTCATGACCTCCATTCCTCCCCTACTAGAAGCCCCTAACCAGCCCAGGTATGAGACTTCACTGACCTCCTCCTGAGAATTCAGGGAAAACCCATTTGAGAGCTGCTCCAAAAAAAGTCTGACTTCTTATTTAACTCTTCTCAGTTCAATTTGTTACATAGTTTTATTACCAAGTTCTACAATCTGTGAACCAATAGTGAAATATTTGAGCATATGTGGGTCATTCATATTAAAACCACCACATTCAACTCCAAGGAGCCCATAGCCTTGTGGTCATAACATAATACAAAATGCGTTAATTTTAATTTCAAAAGTCTCCATATTCTATCACAGTCTTGACACAGTTTAAAACTCCCATTTCCAAAGTTTCTTCTGAGACTTGAGGCAATCTTATTTGCAACCTATTGTAACTTCAAAACTAAATGGAAAATTTTATACTTGAAACCCTGAAGCATTAAAATAATTGAGAAAACATAATACATACCAAAAAGAATATAGCCCATCACTCTATTTCAGGTAAGTGCCAATATAACACTGTTAGTCACCAGGGCTCAGTCCTCATTCCCCTTCTCATCTTAGTCATTCCCTAGGCAGCTTCATCAATGCTCAGGACATATTACATACATATAACTCACATGGCATCATGGTCCAAATCTCTTTGTACCCCTGATGATCAAAGTTAGAGGAGATGACTTCATAGAGGCCCATGGAATATGTAGCACTGATAAATCCCAGCCAGATTTTGCTCTCTAGCTCTCCACTGAACCAGACACAAAAGACCAAGCACATTAAACTCATGGGTTTGTAAATTTTTATGTTTTATTTACTTTCTTCTTTTCAAGTTTACGTATATTTCACTTTTAATGACACAAACCATACCTCATAACCCCATGATTAAAAAAAAACTAAAGCTATATCTGCATCCTTATTTTCTACAGAGAATTAAAAACTTGCTCATAGAAACCTAAAGTTCCACAAGGGATGAAGAAGTACAAGATCCCAATGTGGTACAGGTGAGACAGGGGGGAGACACAGGTATGAGGAACAGATTTAGTCATGAGGGTTAGTTTCAACTGCTCACTTTGTCACCCTGTGATAACAGGAGACAGCATGAGATGCCTATTACAGAAAGAGAAACTAGGGGACTTGTATTCATAGTAGAGAAGGAAAAGTCTGAACATTCTGTAAGACTCAGTCTTACACAAGGCAGTTCTTTTATACTGGGGAACAGATGATATTCTGACTATTCCCTGGGAGTGGTGATACTTTAAAGAACTCGGTATATCCCAGCCCTAGAGTCCCCATAACCTAGAAATGTATCTGTCCAAGCACAGGCCACAGCTTAGGCTCTGCAAGTTCTTACCTCTCTAAATGGTGAGAGAATCATCAGAGCCTTAATCACTGTTTCTGCCTGTGGTAGGACAATTAAGACTTAATCAGAAACAACATGATAGGATAAAGAAGTATTTATAAGTTGACTGTGTTGCCCCATGGGCTCCTGTCTGCTCTATCCCATACCAGGGATCATATCCACCCATATGTACTGGCAGTCTTAGTGTAACTGCTGTTTCTTTCACCCTTTGAAAAAAAATAGTGGGTAAGAGGCCAGGAAGGCAGCAGGGAAATGAAAGTCTATTAAAAACCTTAATACAAGCCCAAAGGAAACTATTAGAACTAGGACTTCAGACTCCGGGAAAGATGTAAAAACTAGGTGAGATATGAAGGAGTCTTCTAGAGTGTCTTTTCTCAGCAGGAACCTTCCACTTCAATTATGGTCTTTATTTCCCATTTTCCCACGGACAATAGGTTGTCAGCACAGAGACTCAGGCAAGGTGAGCATTTGTTTGTGATAGTGCTTCCTAGTTCATGTTGTTCATGAAACTACATCAGTGTGACTTTCATTAGTATTCCCTAGTGCTTGTGCATGCAAATATATATGCTGTTACCTACATTATGGGATAAAGTGGTTTTTGTGATATTTTTTGCACTTTAAGTGAACACCTCTTTAAAGTGTAAGTAAATATCTTGACATGAATTAAAAATAATATTCTAGAATTGTAATTTTGAAATTTTGATCTATTAAGGTTTAATTATTTGGGATTTAGATGTAAATTATTTAAATTTTGTATTTTAAGTCTGTCTGTATGTGGTTGGATCTCATCTGTAATTCCAGTACTAGTGAGGCAGAAATAGGAGGATCCCTGGAATTTGATGGCTGGCTGTTCTAAACAATTGGTAAAATCCATTTTAAGAAAAGCTAGAAAGGATAGAAGAAGACACACAGCACTTACCCCTGGCTTAAGCAGACATACACACCAATATACGCATATACTTAAACAGAGATACAAACAAGCACACACATACAGACAGACACATAACACATATGCATAAAATACACACACATACAAATGCATATACACATACACATTCACATACACACATGCATTAAAACCATAGCTTCATTATACACACAATGAACTACATATAACACTCACACAGATCTTTACTTATTAAAAGTGGTTCCTAGTTGTTCCTCAACCTGCTCACTGCAGAGTCTCCTTTCCATTTTGCAGGAAGCTGTGGAGCAGCTCCAGGCACCCTCCATCCTCAGAGACCTTGAACTACTCTGCTGCATGATATGAATCAACTTGAACATGGTGATCTGAGCTCCCATGTCTACTGAAGTCCAAGAGTTCAGGTCCTCACTTAGGGTAATATGATTTGATCCTTCATAGGCAGTTTGATAGTGTGCTCCAAGATGGCCGATATCTGGCCCTACCTTTCAGGCAATCGTCCTCTGCAGGATATGAGAGCCTGGCAGCAACCTGACTAGCAGCCTGGGCTACCCCACCCTGATGTGCCCACTAAAAGGCTTTGGACCTAAAATGAAAGTGAAACCAGTTCAGGATTTCTGAGGGGTCTGAGGCCCTCTTCCATACATTGAACCGAGAACCAGGGTCCACTTAGGCCAGACAGTGGGGACCTTTGGAGACCTAGACAAGACTGGGGTCATACACCTCCTCCACTCTGGTTGTATATCAGAGCAGGGTCCAATGGCTCGTACAAAGACTCTGTATAATGTTTTTGAGCCTGAGTTTCAGGTTCTCCCAATACTCTGGTCCTTCCTTCTCCATCCATGGCTCAAATGGCTCCATCCTCACAATCTCCACATTGCTCTCAAGGTGCTGAAACTGTGTGTCTTCCACATAGTCAATAAAGATATACTGGGCTTCCCCAGGGCCCAGACATGACAGGGCAGTGTGGAAATAGTGCAGTGAACGTGAACAAGACCCTTCTCTGAGAACTCTGGACAAGTGCACTATACCTGGTTGGGCGTAGGGATGTGTTGCTGCAGAGCACAGAATTGCATGCTGGAAGGAAATGGGTCTCTGGCCAATCTGCCCCAGGCAAAGTTGCAGACTAAAAGGAAAATGTGGTTGCAGCAGAGCAGACAGGTCCCACATTGTCTGAGCTCTATGAAGATTCCAGCTGGAGCAGGTATTGGGGCAGAGGTTTCAACTGGGTCCCTGGTTATGCAAGGCCTCCTGGGAGACAGGCAGACTGTGGGGAATGGGAGAGGGGCACATGTTCCACATTTACTCCAGGTGGAGCTGCAGACCAGAAGAAAGACAGGCCTGGAGCATGGCTGATAGTTTCTGCATATGCTGGGTTCTATGGGGATCCCAGCTGGGGCAGGTATTGGGGAAGCGGTTTCACCTATGTCCCTGGTTAAGGCAGACTTCCTGGGAGAGAGGCAGGCTGTTGGGTATGGGAGAGGGGCAGGAGTGCCAGATCTGCCCTGGATGGAGTTGTTTGATTTTCAAATAACATTTGAGGCGTTGGAGAAGTTTGAGTATTAGACAGAGGTAACAGTAATCCCAGATGGATTTTAAGAGCAGTGTTACTTGGACATGAAATAATATCATTCCAAGACACCACATGTTTTTTAAAGGTTACTAGTAAATTCATTAGGAACACTGCTTTTTTCATTACTACCAGTAACTTATGATAGTAATGAGTGACTAAAATGATTGACCATTTTAATTCTACCCAACTTTCATTTTGTGTATGAATTGCAAAGTTTGGAGAATATATGCATAATGTATTTGTATATATATTATGTATATATTCCAATTTTAAAAAATCACCATTGATCATATATTTTGTTGAAGAAAAATGTGAGTCTATTCCTAGAATAACTGACTGTAGAACTGTTGAAATTTCTACTTCATGACCTTCTGTGTTTCATTGTTTCCCTAGGTTGTCTTGCATGTCATACATTAGAAAAGATTTACATATTGTCTTAGTCAGGGTTTCTATTCCTGCACAAACATAACCAAGAAGCAAATTGGGGAAGAAAGGGTTTATTCAGCTTACACTTCTGCATTGCTGTTCATCACAAAAGGAAGTCAGGACTGGAACTCAAGCAGGTCAGGAAGCAGGAGCTGATGCGGAGGCCATGGAGGGATGTTCCTTACTGGCTTGCTTCCCCTGGCTTGCTCAGCCTGCTCTCTTATAGAAACCAAGACTACCAGCACAGGGATGGTACCACCCACAAGGGGCCCTTCCCCCTTTGATCACTAATTCAGAAAATGCCCCACAGTTAGATCTCATGGAGGCACTTCCCCAACTGAAACTCCTTTCTCTGTGATAACTCCAGCCTGTGTCAAGTTGACACAAAATACCAGCCAGTACAATTGATCCCTTGTCAACTTGACACACAAACACATCACTATTAGGCCTCACCCTTACTTTCTTATTCATCCCCAAGATCTAAATAACTTTAAAAGTCCCACCATCTTTATATATTAAAAATTCAATCCCTTTAAAAGGTCCAATATCTTTTAAAATCCAAAGGCTTTTAAAAATTCAGTCTCTTAACTGTGGGCTCCACTAAAATTCTTTCTTCCTTCAAGAGGGAAAAATATCAGGGCACAGCCACAATCAAAAGCAAAACTCAAACTCCAATGGTTCAATATCTCGGATCCAACTCATAGTCTTCTAGGCTCCTCCAAGGGCTTGGGTCACTTCTCCAGCTCTGCCCTTTGTAGCACACACTTTGTCTTCTAGGCTCCAGCTACCTGTACACCACTGTTGCTGCAGTTCTTATTGGTTATCTCATGGCACTGGCATCTCCAAAACACTGCTCTATGCATGCAGGACCCCTTCAGTCCTGCGCCATCAATTGCAACTGAGGTTGCACCTTCTCCAATGGCCTTCTGAGGCTTCTCACAGTGCCAAGCCTCAGCTGCTCTTTATGACCCCGTCATGCCTTCAAAACCAGTACCACCTGGGTGACTCTTACACAGTACCACGTCCAGCCAGAACACAAAATGCAACTGTGGCTATCTCTGGAACACAGCCTCTGTGCTCTCAGAAAACACTTCCCAAAATGTTTCACCTCAGTGATGCTGGTCTCTTCTTAATCACTAATGTCTTAGCTCCAGCTAACCAGCATCAATAGTCCCAGTAACATAAAGGTTTGCTTTAGAGGTTCTGGTATCTTGTTAATAGCAGCTGGTTCATCAGCCCCAGCTAACCAAAACCACAGAATCTTCACAATCAAAATATGGCCCTGATAAAAGTCTTTAATCTTCCCTCTGAAATCTCACAAGCCAGGCCTCCATCGTCTGCACTGACCTCAACATTATCTTCCAAGCTCCTATAGAACATTCCACAGAGCTCTTAACACTGAATGAATGATCTAACCTAACATTCCAAAGTCCTTCCACAGTCCTCTCCAAAACATGGTCAAGTTGTCATAGGAATACACCACTCCTGGTATCAATTGGTCTTAGTCAGGGTTTCTATTCCTGCACAAGCATCATGACCAAGAAGCAAATTGGGGAGGAAAGGGTTTATTCAGCTTACACTTCTGCATTGCTGTTCATCACAAAAGGAAGTCAGAACTGGAACTCAAGCAGGTCAGGAAGCAGGAGCTGATGCAGAGTCCTTGGAGGGATGTTCCTTACTGGCTTGCTTCCCCTGGCTTGCTCAGTCTTCTCTCTTATAGAGACCAAGAATACCAGCCCAGGGATGGTACCACCAACAAGGGGCCCTCTCCCCTTTGATCACTAATTCAGAAAATACCCCACAGTTGGTTCTCATGGAGGCAATTCCCCAACTGAAACTTCTTTCTCTGTGATAACTCCAGCCTGTGTCAAGTTGACACACAAAACTAGCCAGTACATATATTTTCTTCTTTTTAATCTGATTGGTACAATTTCAGTCATGAAATTGAATTCAGTCATGTTGCTAAGGGGATGGAAGAAATAAGATAATTACTGGAACTTCACAGTTCTAGCAGGTGGCTGTATATACCCAGAGACACAGAAATATTATTCTATCCCCATGATCTTGGGAATGGGCCAGCTCTTCTATATATTACCAATCTCTGGCAATCATTATTAGAGTGCAAATGGGCTTTTACTAATTTCACATGTCTTGGTGATCACAAATAGTTATATGTTTTCTAGCTGAGTTGGATGTATGGTGCTTGTAGAGCTATTTGTGAATTGTGAAAATCTCCTTCAAATATGTTAAAAATGAATGAGTAAAAATTATGATAATGAAACAAGAATTCTTATTTAGATAGAGTTAGGTTTGCTGTGCTGTCAGAATCTTATGGTAGATAATTAATGAACAGAACATATATTTGGATTTATACTTATTTAGAAAAGTGCAATTTAAAACACATACATCAGTCAGAGTGGTCTTATTTGAGGCCAGGAAATATTATGGGCTTCTGTGCACTATTCAAATTTTCCTTAGTTAAGAAAGTAGATCAAAGACTTGAAATAGATCATGCGTTGTAAATACCTCTCTGCTTTCACATCTGAATTATGGCCAAAATTCATGGCTGTTTAGTGATTTTATTCTTCAAATATTCTTCAGGAAAAATTCTCAATGGAAAGTTATTACATATTTGTCACTAATGAGTAACTTTGGGAACCTAATCTCCAAGGTCAAGAAAGAATTTCTTTCTATAGAGAAACACTTTCTGATCCCAAGAGATGTAATACAAACTACACTTCCAGACTCCATCATCTCTACTCTCATATATGGTCTCAGCAATGAATGCAAAGGGCAGGATGCTTGTAGGTTGAAGAACATTGGGCAATGTGGTTTCGTCTAAGTTCATCATTCGTTAGTGGATATTAGAGAGGTCAGAAGGTAAGTGTGAAATGTGGTAATTTATGGAGTATTATATCATATTTCTGGGTAACCAGCCAGAAAGACAAGACTGGCTAGCTAGGGATGTGACAGTTGGGCAGAGGATTGCCCATGAGTTCCCAGTAATCAGGCACAGTACCTTATATGTAATTATTGGGAAAGAAGAGACACTAGACATATTTGAGCAAGAGAATCAAGGCAAAACTGAAATATTTGCAGCTTGAATATAGTCATTAGAGTACAATAAGTGAAGCCAGTTATATGGTTGATACAATAAGCTTTGGCTGAATTGATGAAAAAATGTCCAGTTAAGGTAAGAAAAGGTGATCAAAGGGTTGGAATGTAGAAGAGTTTGTGAAGAACAGTGCCATAACACTGTTTATATACGTGGGCATGAAATACATAGATGTTTCATGTGTTCAAGTCACACCAGTAATAGAACATCTAGAGGAAATTTGTTTCTTTCTTGAAATGCTAAATGGATGGGAAAATTCAGTGCACACTTCATGATCAGTATTTTTAGTGCCAAGCACTAGGAATACCTTGAAGAGCAAAAGTAGATTCTGCTGCGGTCTGTTAAATGTCTCATTTACTTGTGAAAGGGGGCAAATACTAACTTAATACCTTACTAAATATTTCAACAAAATATATATGGTTATATCTTCCATATCACAAGATGGTAATCTATGATGGTGCAAAGTAAATCTGCCTATCAAAGATGTATAAAACTTCCTTGGAATGAAACTGAGATGGCAAGGACAAAATCTATGGAGTAAAACAATGTATAATCTTTTTCAAGCATAACACAATTCAGTGAGGTACTGATATAGTAGAAAATGAGTCCAACTGTGATGGAATATTTGTTTGTCTTTTGGATTAGGTAAACACACAAAGATTAGACACTAGTGGTTTAAGAAGAATTACCAAATGTTACAGATGCGCACTTCCCAAATCATCCTGTGTGTTGTTGCTCTCTGCTATCCATCAGAAGGGTTCTTCTTTTACTTGACATTTCATCCAAGATGGATTGTTTTTCCTCAATTAGTTTGTAATAATTTGTTAGCAACAGAAATTGACCAAGATTGAAAGTGTTACTGAGAAGTGTGAATCTTGCTAAAATCTCTCCCAATGTGGGCACTGAATCATGATAGAGTTTATGAGGCATTGCCAGTTCAAAATAGTTAGAGCCTTAGAAGACACACAAGGACTTACACTGTTTCATTAAAAATATGTTTATCCAGGCAACTTCTTTTAAACAAATATTTTATTTTTTTGAAGGAACTCCCTTGGCAGCGTTGTGAACAAAGTACCATTTGACGCTAAGTAGTCACAGTACTTCACTCAGGAAAACAACAGTATTGTACTTTGTCTGATGAAGCTGCATCTAGAATGGTGACACTATGGATGGACAAGAACATTTAATGAAATCTGACAGTCAGCAAAGTACTAAGTTAAGTACGAAGATACACCCTCTGCCTTCAAAGGAATCACAGTCAAACAGATACACAGGAAAGTGGTTATTCATTCAAGTAACACAATGGTTAAACAACATAGTTTTTACCAAGAGAATTCCTGGAAACCACTCAACAAATTGTCTTTATGTCTCCCTAGGAGCCATTTTTAATGAACTCCAAATCTTGTCCCTCCCTTTGTTGTTTTAGTTTCTATTGCTCAGTAGAGGCATTGAGGGAGACAAGGGACCAGGTCTTGGTTGGTGCCAATTCTTGCCTGCAGTGAGAGAATTGTTTTCATGTCAATTTCATCTTTAATAACAAGACCCAGGATGAACTGCAGTCGGGCTCCTGGCTTTATCCTCTTGGGATTATCTGGGAAACGAGAGAAATGGCAGCCCCTCTTTAGCATCTTCCTAGGTCTCTACTTGCTGGGCCTTTTAGGGAACCTAATGCTTCTGTTAGCTATTGGTGCTGATGTCCACCTCCATACTCCCATGTATTTCTTCCTCAGTCAGCTCTCACTCGTGGATCTTTGCTTCCTCACCACCACAGCTCCTAAAATGCTGGAGGCTCTGTGGACTGGAGATGGATCAATCTCATTCTCTGGATGCCTTACTCAGTTGTACTTCTTTGGTGTTTTTGCAGATATGGATAACCTGCTTTTGGCAGTCATGGCTATTGACCGCTATGCTGCTATCTGCCACCCACTCCTCTACCCACTTCTCATGACTCCTTGTAGATGTGTGGTTCTGGTCAGTGGGTCTTGGGGAATAGCTCATTGTGTGTCTCTGATGTATACGTTATTGCTCTCCCAGTTATATTTTCATACCAACCAAGAGATTCCTCATTTTTTCTGTGATTGTAGGCCTCTTTTATTGCTTTCTTGCTCTGACACTCACCTCAATGAGGTCTTGATGATGGCTTCAGCTGGAGTTTTTGGAATCAGTGCAGTTTTCTGCATTGTAAGTTCTTACGGTTGTATTTTTTATGCTGTGGCTAGGGTTCCGTCAGCACAGGGTAAAAGGAAAGCCTTGGCTACATGCAGTTCCCACTTCTCTGTAGTCCTCCTTTTCTATAGCACAGTCTTTGCTACCTACCTGAAGCCCCCATCCACTTCTTACTCCTCTGGGGAAGTGGTAGCTGCTGTTATGTATACCCTTGTAACTCCCACTCTGAACCCCTTCATTTATAGTCTGAGAAATAAGGATGTTAAGAGTTCATTGAGAAGGATCCAGAACATGGAGAATTGTCAGGGGTAAGGTTCATTATTCAAGAAGGATCAGACCCCACATCACTACCACATATGCAAAGTGAGTCAGTTAACACCATGGCTCAGGGGAGAATTACCTGATTGCTATGGCTAATCTTCATTGTTAACAGGACTAGATTTGGAATCAACCTGAACAGACTACTTTGGGCATTTTTGTGAAGATATCTCTGGAGAGATTTCACTGAGAATTAAAGATCCATTTGAATGTGAGTGGCACCATCTGTTTTATAGAATTATCCTAGACTGATAAATGGAAAAATTAAAAACCTTGCTTATTAACATTTTTCATCTGTTTTTGCTTGTTGACCACAGATGCAGTATAACCCTCTACCCTACCTTCCTGCCCTGCTTTTCTCATCCTGATTTGTTGTATTCTTCAAACCATGAATAAAATGAAACTTTCATTCTTAAATTGCTTGTCAGGTGTTTTGTCACAGGAAAAAGACAGATAACAAATAAAATAATCTATTGGAAGTATAGCATGTTGGGTTTGATATTCTTTAATTTGTCTTTTTATATGCATATTCCTATTGCATGAATATCCATTGCAATCACTACAATTATGTGATAATTTTAAGAATTTTTACCAGTGGTTTAGTAACAACATCCCTGATAGCCTTATATATTTTACTGCATCTCCTATTCTAGATATCTAGTGAATTAAAGTATTCCTCTCTTTTTCTAATGTCTTTCCTCCAGCTGAATCTGGATACCACTGAAAAATCATGTTAAAGGGAGCTATAGTGTTCACAGAACTTAAATAACAAGTAAGAATTCTGACAATAAGCGAGGTCAGTAGGAGCAGGATGAGAAAGAATATAATTTTATTCTTTTATCTTTTAATGGTGAGTATATTACAGGAGTCCTTTTAAAATAATTTATTATTGTTTGGGTATATATATATATATATATATATATATATATATATAGAGAGAGAGAGAGAGAGAGAGAGAGCTACTTGTGACATATCATTTTGTGTGATAGTATATTGCAAATTGCACCATCAAGTTCGCATGCTCAAACCAAATACACACAATAGGAAAGACTCTTTAAATGTCATATTACAATAAAATTAATGAACATTGTTCCAGATTTGTGTTTGTATTGGTGTCTTGTTTCTATAATTATTTTGCATTAATCATTAGCAACCGTGCTATATACAGTAACAGGATACAGAATGACAATTCAGTACATGTCTTCTCATAATGATGTTCAAACCAGAGCAGTTTATGCTGTATGCAGTCAACAACTCACAGTAATTCACATAATCTTTTAAACTAACATGAGAAAATATTTTATCTATTTTCTCTCCCCCACCAGCATAGTTCAGCATACCTAAAGTGGAATTCTGAGAAAGAACATAATTAATCCATCTCCTTCCCATTGTGGGAGACTTTTCAATCAAGACATTGACAATCAACTAGAAAATCTTCACTGCCCTCATTCTTAGGTCACATTTCAGTTGGATTGCAGTAGTGAAGCCTTCTTAGTGCCTGCTGCACCTCATGGTTCCTCAAGATATAAATGCCAGGGTTGAATGTGGGGGTGACCACTGTGTAGAGCAGGGCAATGACCTTGGAGATGGTCTGGGAATGGAGAGCAGAGGGCACAGTGTACAAGACCATGAGTGTTCCATAGAATGTGGATACCACAGGCAGCAGAGAGGAGCATATGGAGAAGGCCTTTGTCCTACTGGCTCCAGAGGGAATTCTCAGCACAGTCACCACAATCTGAACACAAGAGATTGGAACCAGCCCAAAGGGGACAGTCATGAAGACAAATGAGAGAAAAACATATATTCACCTGGAACATTTGGGTATCTGAGCAAGCCAGGACCATCATGGGTGAGACATCACAGTAAAAGTAATCAATTAGTTTGGGGCCACAGAACCTCAGCTGAACCCTCAGAAAAACTAATTCATATAATGTGATACCAGACTGTGAGCACCAGCCACAGGAACCACTGAAGACTGATCAAGAGTGGGCATCATAGAAGGTGACACATTTCAAGGGACAGGTCAACTTGATAATCACTTTTTCTTTAAATATTTCTTTCTTTCTTTCTTTCTTTCTTTCTTTCTTTCTTTCTTTCTTTCTTTCTTTCTTTCTTTCTTTCTTTCTTTCTTTCTTGAACCAGCATTTTTCCCTCCATAATATTAGGGTGTTTTAATTGTTTATTCTTTGAAATTTAGACAAGAACAGAAAAAGAATCACTACCCCGTTTAAGCAGAGACATTTTAGGTGTGTGTTTGATACTTTATAATTTTTTTTTTATTTTCTAAGTTTTTTTATTTATATTCCAAATCATTTCCCTTTCCCGTTTCCTCCCTCCTCGAAAGTCCCATAAGCTCCCTTCCCTCCCTCTGTTCCCCATTCAACCCCCTCTCGCTTCTCTGTCCTGGCATTCCCCTACATCCAGTCTTTCCAGGACCGGGGTCTTTCCTTCCATCTTCTTGGAAATCTATTCATATGTGAATTGTGTCTAGGGTATTCCAAGATTTTGGGTTAATATCCCCTTATCAGTGACTGCATACCAAGTGTGTTCTTTTGTGATTGGGTTACCTCATTAAGGATGATATTTTCAAGTTCTGACCATTTGTCTAGGAATTTCGTGAGTTCATTGTTTTTAATTGCAGAGTAGTAGTCCATTGTGTATATTTTTCTTTGAATATTATAGTTACATACATATGTATGTATTTATATGTGTAAGTATATATGTATGTTTGAACACACACATATATAATATCTGCTGAGTCCATTTTTGTTGTTTATGTATATATAGTTTCAGGGATGACCACCTTGTATTGGAAAACCAATGAGTGGATTTATTCTTGGGAGACTCTAATTCTTCCTCCAGTAGTTATCAGATGTCCATAGTTCTTTGTCTTGGGTTGGGACCCCACTGTCTTGTTTATGAAGACATTTCCAGTGGACACCTTTTCAGAACAGATCACCTGGTATTTTGACTCTTACCATCTTTTCACCTCCTTCTGAGATGTTCACTGAACTATAGAGACAGGAGCTGTGATATAGAGATATCCATTGGAGCTGGAGTTCCCGTGATCAATTGATTTCTGTTCTATGTTCAATTGTGGTTTTCTGTGCTGATTTTTGTGGTGGTTTGAATATGCTTAGCTCAAAGAGTGGCCCTATAAGGATGTGTGGCCTTGTTAGAGTGGGTATGGCATTGTTGGAGTAGGTGAGGCCTTGCTGGAGGAACTGTGTCACTGTACGGCTGAGCTTTGAGACTCTCCTATCTTCCCACGAGACAGCTCCAGTTTGCCTTCAGAACAAGATGTAGAACTCTCAGGCACCATATCTCTCTGGATGCTGCCATTCTTCCTGCCATGACAATTGACTGAATCTCTGAACCCGTAAGCCAGCCTCAGTTAAATGTTGGTTTATAAAATTTGCCTTGGTCATGGTGTCTCTTCACAGCAATGGAATACCCATTTGCTGTTAAAAGAAGCGTCTTTGATGAAGGGTCATAGCTACACTTATCTGTAAGTATAAGGATATGATTTAGAAAGTAGTAAGGAATTATGTTGGTTTAGCAAAGGGCCACAGAGGAGTCTTTACTAGTGTCTATGACATCTCTAGCTCTGGAAAGCTGGCTAGGTTTCCAGTACAAGGTATGACTTTCCTGCCAATGAGTGGACTTTAAGTCCAATTAGATAACAGTTTGTTGGCACCAACATGTGAGTACGACTTGCAGCACCTTTGTGTGTGTCTTTCACTGTTGGCCCTTGCTGTGCAACTATAAAAAGAGGTAGAGGCTGGAACTGTGGGAGGAGCAGAACAGGGATACAAACTGAGAACTAAATGTTTGAAAGGAGGAGGCAAGAGAGTAGGGTTGAGTTAGGATGACTAGTTCAAGAGACTGCCCCCAGAAAAGAGGCTAATACTATACAGATGTCTCCATGTCTTTATTATTAAACCCCAAGCAGTACTCCCTACCCCCAAATTCCACACAGTTGTTCTTCTCCTTCTCCTCCTCCTCCTTGTTCTTCTTCTTCTTGGTCCTGTTCTTGTTCATGTTCTTCTTGTTCTTGTTCTTGTTCATTTTCTGTAACTGTCTGCAGTTACATTGAATGGGTTACCTGGAAGGGAAGCTGGGGGTGTATGGGAAGGCGGTGAAAAGAGTAGAGACCAAGTCAACATCGCTGTTCAAGGTCTCAAAGTTTAATGGAAGACTCCAAATATATAGGCAGAGGAAACCCTTCCCCCAAAGGCTGGAAGCTTCTCCACAGAACCAGTTTGGTTGCTCCACAGGTGACTAGTGTTTTTCAGGCAACTGCAGGTCCTTGAAGAACAATGGGCTTCACTTTGGTCTGAGTGCTCCACTCCTGGTAGAGGGGATTATGGCTAACACAAGAGTTCCCACTCAAAGGTTGGGGGAAGAACTTTACATTGGTCGATGTCAAGTTCCTGCACGGTGGCATGGCACCCCAATAAGGCTCTCTACAATGCTCTTCTTGTACTTGTTCTTCTTCTTCCTTCTTCCTTTTTTCCCTTTTTCTTCTTCTCTTGTTCCTCCTCATCCTCTTCCTGCTCCTGCACCTCCTTCTATTCAAGACAGGGTTTCTCTGTGTAGCCCTAGCTATCAAGGAATTTGCTCTGTAGAGAAATCTGGCTATGAACTTGGAGATCAACCCACCTCTGCTTCCCAAGCGCTGAGATTAAATGTATGCAATGCCAAACCCGGCCAAGCTATGAGACTTCACTGAACTCCTCCTGTGAATCCAGTGAACCCACCTGAGAGCTTCTCCCAATAAATCTGTGTTTAGAGTTTAATTTGGCTCAATTCAATTTATTACTTAAGAAACCAATCAATTTCTAACATTGAGGGATGAATATTCAAATACTTCACCATTTGTGTCGATTCTTATTCAAACCACCACATTTCTTTCCATGGAGCCCATAGCCTTGTGGCCATATCATATTGCAAAATGCATTTAGTCTAATTTCAAAAGTCTCCATAGTCTATCACAGTCTTGATACAGTTAAAAATTCCCACGTACAAAGTCTCTTCTGAGCCTTGATGCAATATCTTATTAGTAACTCCCAGTAATATCAAAAGCACAAAGCAAATTACACACTTCCAACATACAATGGCCCAGAATTTACATTACAATTCCAATAGAGGAAAAGGGACATAGTGAAATCCTGAAGCATTAAAAAAAATCCACACAAAACAGAGTATAACCCATTACTGTATGTAGAAAACTTCCAACATAAAGTTATTAGAGCTCCATGACTCAATCCTTGTTCCCTTTCTCATCTTAGTCACTCCCTAGGTGGTTTCCTCAATGTTCAGCACATTACATACAACTCACATGGCATCATGGTCCAAATCTATTTCATTCTACTGTAGATCAAATGTAGAGGAGATGACTACATTGAAGCTTATAAAACATGCATCACTGACAAATTCCAGCCACAGTCTGCTCTCTAGCCTTCTCCTGACCCACCCACAATAGACTCAGTGCATTACTGAGGTTTATGGTGTTTGTGTTAGTTTCAACATTTTATTTCCTTTCAAATTTACAAATCTTCCTCTTAACACAAACCAAATCATATATTTAGGAGATATTAAAAAAGCTATAACAACTTTCTTGTTTTCAATAGGGAAGTAAAAAGCTGTTCGTAGAAACCTAAAGTTTCACAAGGGATGAAGAATTCCCAGATTCCCCTATGTTACAAATGAGACATGGAAGAGACACAGGTATAGGGAACAGACTCAGTCCTCATGGTTGGCCTGGGCTGCTCACTTTATCTCATTGTGCTGACAGGGGACAGCATAAGATGCCAACTGCAGAAAGAGAAACTGGGGGACGAAGATTCATAGTAGAGAAGGAGAAATCTGAACATATCCTGTAAAACTCAGTCCCACACAAGGCAGTGCTTTCATACTGGGGAATAAAATAGAAGAAATTCAGACTATTCCGTGGGAGTGGTGATACTCTAAAGAACTCAACTCAAAATGCCCCAATGCTTAGAGTCCCTATAACCTAGGAGTCTCTATTCTGTTCCACCACATGCCACAGGTTAGGCCCTTCAAGGTCTTATCTTTCTAGATGGTGGGAGAAGCATTATCTTTCTAGATGGTGGGAGAAAAACTGCTGCTTCTTTCCCCTGTGGAAAGAATATAGTGGATAAAAAGCCAGGAAGGCAGAATGGCCTAGATCGTCTAGTGAAATGTTTAATCATAGCCTAAGAGAAGCTACCAGAACTAGGACTACAGACTCAGGGAAGGACTTGAAAATCTGATGAGATATGAAGGAAGCATAATAAAACCTTCTGGAAGGTCTGTTTTCAACTGGGACCTTCCACTCCTACCTTTGACTCTGGATAAAGAATCTGGCCTTTATTTCCCATGTACAGTAGTAGGTTGTTAGAGCAGAGACTCAGACAAGGTGATCATTTGTTTCAGATACTGCTTCCTAGTTTGTGTTATTCATGATGCTAGATCAGTGTGACTTTCATTAGTATTTCTGAGTGCTTGTACATACAAATTGTATGCTATTACCTATTTTATGGAATAAAGTGGTTTCCCTGATACTTTTATGAACCTTAATAAACATCTCTTTAAAATGTAAGTAAATGTCTTTACATGAATTAAAAAAATATTTTCCCAGAATTGTTATTTTAGAATTTTGATATTTTTAAAATTTAAATATTTGGTGTTGAGATGCAAATTGTTTAAACTGTGTGTTTTCAGTCTGTCTGAATGCAATTGGTATACATCTGAAATCCCAGTACTAGGAAGGCAGAAATAGTAGGATCCCTTGTTTTACTGGCTAACTGTTCTAATCACATTGGTAAGATCCCATCTCAAGAAAAGATAGAAAGGACAGAGGAAGACACACGGTACTGACCTCTGGCTTACACATAAACACACACACACACACACACAAGCACACACATACACACTCACACATATATACCGACATATATACACACACATACACACATGTATCGAACACATACCTACATTAAACATACAACCACCTACATAGTACACTCACAGACAGACAATAAAATACAATGATAAATAATTGTGTCATTTGAGTTGGTGAGCCAAAGGTCTTCCCAGAGAAGAGGCAGGGACAATTCCAACTAAGACCTGGAATCCACAGGTGAGGAAGATGACCCAGGTTACCCTTTTGCTTGCCTTGCCCCTCCTCTTGCACACCACAACAGTAGTAAGCATGGTTCCCTGGAGAACCAGACCAGCAATGATGACAATGATGATGACAGGGGACTGAGAAGATCTTCCTGGGAAAGGTGTGGAGAGTGACGATCCTGAACCCCAGTTATTAGTCCTGATCTTGTTCTGGGCTCCTTTCCTTGATTCTGTTATTACCCTTTTCCATGCTTACCCCATTTCAGGGCAAGGGGCTCTGTTAGCCACTGATGGGACACATAGCATGTGTATCTCTGCTCCTCTCCATAAGGTACCACCACAGTTGCCCAATTCTTGAAGATTCCATCCCCTGAAGGCCTAGTCTCCTCAAGCACCATGTCATGGGTCAGGTCCTTCCCATCCCAGTGCCTGGTCTGGATAGAAGCCCACTGCCCAGTACTTCAGGATGACATCTCCTGCAGATCCAGGCTGATAGGCTACATGTGCTTTTGGGGGTTTGAGGTAGAAGGATTGGAAAATTTAACCATTTTGCATTCTTTTTGTGGAGTCATTGGGGCTCATGTCAGCATCCTTGTAATGGACAGAATTAGGGTAAAAGAAGAATGCAAACACAATATGAAGCCTAGATTCAGATACTTAGCATGATCCATTTCTTGGAATGTTCTAAAAATCAAGGTGGTTAGTTTTATGTCAACTTGACACAAGCTAAAATCATCTAAGAGGAGGGAACCTCCACTAACAAAATGACTCCAATAGTTCAGGCTGTAGGCAAGCCTATAGGTCATTTCTTAACTGGTGATTGATGCTGGAGGGTCTACCTCATTGTAGGTGGTGCCATCACTAGCCTGGAGGTCCTGGGTTCTATAAGAAAACAGGCTGAGCGAGCCATAGGGTACAAGCCAGGAAACAGCCTTTCTTCATGCCCTGTAGATCAGCAGTTTTACTTTCTGTTCTTACTTCCTTCAATGATGAACAGTGCTGCAAGGGTAAGCCAAATAAACCCTTTATTCCGCAACTTGCTTTTGGCCATGGTGTTTCTTTGTAGGAATAGAAACCCTAAGATAGAATCACGTAGTAGCCTTCAGATTTAATATCTCTGGTCCTGATTGTGTTAAGCTGGGAGACTCAGCATCAGTGGACTGTGACCTCCAAAGACATTGGGGGTGTGCAGAGAACCAAGCCTGAAAGAGGCTATGGTTCACAATTAGCTGCAGACTGAATAGAAGTGCTTGGTTGTTTATCTCTGGATGTTTTCTCCTTTCATCCTTGGACAGACTCAACTTTTCTGAAAGTAGGGTCAGTTCTGGGACAGTCGCTCTCTGATGTTCAATCAGGAAAGCCAGTAGCACTCTTCCTTCTCCTTATGCAGTATTCCACCTGATCCTCCCTCCCTGTCCTCCCTCCCCAGACAACATGAACCTCACTTGTATGGTTGAGGAGATATCTTTGCTTACTAAAAGTGGTCACACCTCCTTGCTGCAGAGTTTCCTTTCCATTCTGCAGGAATCTGTAGAGCAGCTCTAGGCACTCTCCATCCACATAGGCCCTGAAGTACTCTGCTATGCCATCTGACTCTAACTTGCTCTTCGTGATCTGAACCACTATGACTGATGCAGTCCAGGAGTTCAGATCCTCATTCAGAGTGATGTAACCTGAGCCGTCTCGTACAGTCTGATAGTGTGCTCCAAGAAGGCCCATATATGGCCCTGCCTCAGAGGCAACCATCCACTGCAGGATATGAGAGCCTGACAACAGGGCTGTCTGTCAGCCTTGGGCTACCTCGCCCTGCTCTGCCTACCTATAGGATTTGGACCTAAACTGTAAATGAAACTGATTTAGGGTTTTTGAGGGTTCTGAAGCCCACCTCCATACATTGAACCTGGGACCCAGGGCTAGTCAGGCTAGGCATTGGGGATATGTAGGAGTCCAACACAGGCCTGGGGTCACTAGGTACCTTCAATCTGGTTGCAGTAGCTGAGCAGTTTCTGAAGGTAAGATCTGGTTCTTTGTATAATGTTCTTGAATCTGAGTTTCAGCTCCTGCCAATACTCTAGGTCTTCCTACTCTATCCAGGGCCTAATTGGCTCCATCCTTGGAAACTCCTCATTGCTATCAGAGAGTTGAAACTGCCTGTCATCCCTGAAACCTGAAGAGATGTACTGTGACAGGACAGTTTGAAAATAGCACAGTAAATGTGAGCCTAGGGGAAGAGCAGGTTGAGATCAGGACCCTTCTCTGAGAATACAGGCAAGTACAGGAGTGGTGGGGGCTTTGGGGATGGGCAGGACTAAGAGCATAGGACAGGGTAGGGAAGGGATCCTGAGGGTCTTGTCTCAAGCCCTTGCTCCTCCCCTCTGAGATTGTTTCCTACTGGACCCCTGAACTCACTGGGCCCTCTTTGGGTAACAGCCAGAGGGACAACCACCAGCAGCAGGAGAGTGAAGTTTTCTGAGTTCCCCATCCTTTCAGTGGTAGTGCTGACTGGATTCTCTAGGTAACCACCACACAACTGTAATGAGAACTGGGGTAGTATCATCAGTATCCATGCAAAATTACCAGGCAAATTTTAAGTTACAGAAAATTGAAACCTCTGAAGAAATGGAGGAATCTCCAATGCTGTTTTTCCCCTCCTTTGATTCTCACCAAGAAGGGTCAAAAGTGGAACCTTGGCTTTGCACTGACTCCTGTTCTCCCACACTAAGTACTTAATGTCCTAGAGCCTGTCGAATATTTCAGGATCTCTGTATGTTCGCCAAAACAAACTAACAAACAAAAAAAACCAAACATGTTTTATTGATTTGTTTTATGTGGACTGATATTTTGCCTATATGTGTGTCTGTGCTCTAAGTGAGCCTGGTGCCAGCAGGAACTAGAAGAGGGAATCTGATCCACTGGAACTGGAGTTAGAGACCCTATTTATTGCCATGTGAGTACTGGAAATAAAATTCAGGTCCTCTGGCCAACTCCATGGATAACTTTTATTGGTTAGGTCTGACAATAATTATCACATGTTGAAGTTAGAATGGTTAAGTTTTACTTGGTGATGCACATTTGTAAACCTAGTCTTAAGTAGGAGTGGCCACGATAGGAATGTTGTTTTGTTTTTTTGATATGGGATTTCTCAACCCTAAATGTCCTGGACTCAATTTGTAGATGAGGATGGCCTTGAACTCACAGAGATCCTCCTGCCTCTGCCTCCTGAGTGCTGGAATCAAAGGTGTGTGCCACCATGCCTGGCTCAGTTTCCATATTTGGTCATAAATGATCCACAGGGTCTATAGAACTCAGCTTAAAGCTCATCATTTTAATTTGCAGTATACTACTCTAAGTTTCATGACTTTCTGAATTCACTATATTATTACCACCCTTTTCTCTCTTGTAATTGGCAAAATTTTATTATTTTTTAACATCAAGGAAATGACTAGAACAAAAAGAAAATAAATGATTTGATTCTTATGGGAAAAGAAATTTGGACAGAATGACTCCTAGGAGAGAAAACCCCAAGACGTTAATGCCCAAGATGCTGCTGGGGAAGTATGAGGGGTTTCATTCTGGTCTTCCCTCTGTCAGAACACAAGATAAGATCTGCTGAGATTAAGTATTATAATTATAAGTACGTTCTTATATCCATTCTAAAGTATGTACAGCAGCTTAGACTAATGGGCAAATGTAATATTGGCAAAAAAAATTCTTTCATGTTCCCCTATTTCTATCTCTCTCTCTTTCCCTCTTTTCCTCCCTTCTCCCATTCTTCACTCCCTTCCGTCCTTAGACAAGTTGTCTTATAGCCCAAACTATTGTAAAATCTCCGAGTAGCCCAGGGGAACTAACACTTTGAACTCTTTATTTAAGAAACCATTAATTCAGTTGTTTACTTTACATCCATCCCTATCTCAGATTCCCCTCCCTCCTTTCCTCCCAGGCCCTCCCTCTCCCTGACCCTTCCTTTCTTTTCAAAAACAGGGGTGGCCTCCAATGGATATCAACTTGCCTAGGCATTTCAAGTTGCAGTGAAGACTAAGCACAACTCCTACTGAAGCTAGACAAGTCAGCCCAGTAAGGTGAAAAGAAACCAAACGCAGTCATCAGAGTCAGAGACAGACCCTGCTTCTACTGTTAGGAGTCCCATGGGAATACTAAGCTGAGCAACTGTTACATATATGCAGAGAGCCTAGTGATTCACCACCTACTGAGAGCTTGGCTTATATGGAATGTGCCTTCACAGGGACTTTTATGGTCTTTTTCCCCACTCTGATGAAAGGGATTTCAGACCAGAGCAATGGGTGAGTGAAGGTACCTGGGGGCCATCTTTGACTGCAGTTTGTGAAAAAATAGAGTAGGTTCATTGTACAAGTTACTATCTGAAAAGCTTTTATTTTCCTAATTTGTTTGTAGTTTTTTTTTTTTTTTTTTGCACGTACTCTTGGTGTGTTTGGGATTTTCAGATCTTAGGATAGGCTATGTGATCAAGCATATAACATGTTGTAAATATATGGCAGGGTGTGTGTATATAACTTTAGTGGATCTGCTGGTATACTTGTATTCATGTAAGAATGAGAGGAGATGAAAAGGGGGAGAGAAAGAGAGAGCAAAGAGTTATAGAATTCATCTCTTAGTACATGCTTAAGTCAAAGATCAACAGAGAAGCAGGTTCTATTCCAGTGCTAGTAACACGTTAGATTGTATTTGGTGTTAAATAAACACATGACTATATAGGAGTATTTTTAGCAGAAGAGGGAGGATTCTATTATTAGAAAAAACAATAATAATAGTGAACTATGGTATGATATGCTTCTTACATTACTTCTTTTGTATAACCCCAAATCCTTGACTGTGTGTGTCAGTTTGTTTGATTCATGATTCTTGGAATGCTCCACCATCAACAGTTATGTTTAGAACATTTCTCTTACACATGTGTTCATGGCAGACATCTTTTTGGTTTCTGTGTTGACTCACTGATAATATAATGAAATTTCCATTGTGCTTCTGATGCTAACTAATCTGAATATGTTGTTCAGCACAACCAAATGCCAAAGCAACTGTCCCTCTATTGTTAAAGTCATTTACTTAGTCCAGGACATAGGTTACTTGTGTTCTGGTGTGTTGTTTCTATGTACTCTGATAATCTTCAAGCTTATCATCACAGTCAGGGGAATCTTGTGGATAAAGTGTAGATGCAAACTGTAATAATAGGTAAATGTGATCTCATGAGATTTGTTATCAAACACTGAATAGGTAATATTAGGCTCTGAGTGAGTCCAGTAAATGCACATAGGGCAGGTAAAAATGATAGGTATTGTTTTGGATGCTGAGGTTACAGTATTAGAAAAAAAATTAGAAAGCAGTTCTGTTTCTTCCTAGAACTTGCATTTGTGTTGAAGATATGTAATAAAACTCAATATACCAAATTAAGATACAGTCTATTGATAACAACAGATCAGGGAAGGGCAACAATTGTGTGTGTGTGTGTGTGTGTGTGTTTACAATGAGACAGTCAGAAAAGCACTGAATTTGGCATAAAAACAAGGGAATTATCCATGTAGGTTTCTCAAGTGAGTAATATCCACCCCAGTCAAGAACTGGTGCTGACTTGGAGGTCAGTGTGGTTGAGACAGAAAGTTGAACAGCAGAGATACATGCACAAGTAAAGAGGGGGAAGGTGGTGCACAATTTCTAGTTCACCACAGTGTGTTAGACCTTCAAATAACATGGGAGGCACTGGAGAGCTCAGAGCATTAGACATAGGTAACAGTGATCCAAGATGGGTTTTAAAAGAAGTATTACTTGGACATAAATGGAGATAATATTATTCTAAGACTCCAGATGTATTTAGGTATACATTAGTATTATTAGTAAATGCATTAGGAACATTATTCATTCTACCAGTCACTTATGATAGCAAGGAGTGGCTAAAAATATTTGTCATTTTAATTCCACCCAACTTTTGTATGGTGTAGGGATTGTAAAGATTTGAAAGAATATACTGTAATTAAGAAAATCTCCAATGATTATATGCTGTGGCAAAGAAGACAAATGTAAGTCTATACTTAGAATAACTGACTGTAGAATTGGTGGAATTTCTACTTTGTGCCTTTTGCTTTGTTGTTCTTGAGTGAAAAGGATGTGCAGAAATAATATCTCTTTCCTAGATTATAAAGTATAGACCACGAGTCACTCCAAATCTCAATGTTCTTGATGTGATAAGTGGACTAAAAATTGTGTATACCCAGCCCACTGCTCTATTTTTACACTCTAGTCTTGTACAATTTTCTCTTCCTAGTTATAAACAAATGATTATGTATTGAATATGTTATATGTTAATATTTTGCAAAATTAAAAATGTTGTAAAGGATATGCATTCCTTGTACCTTAGTCCATATGCCATTGAGGCCCTTTTCTTAAAGATCCTGACCATTATTGTTTTCTTCTGGTGTGTTCAGAGGGTTTTTCTACCCACAAAAGAAGATTCAATGAGAAATCTCAGCACACTGATTATCTTGTACTGAATCTTGATTTTGTCATTCAACAAATCATCCTGGAATTCTGAATGTATGCCCTATATGTACATCTGTATTAACATACCTAAAAGTATGTATGATTTTTGCATTTTCCTGAGTTTATCTGGTAGTTAAGTTTTATTTTGAGTATATTTATATGTACATATATGCTTAAATCCTGCATATTTTTTTTATAAATGTAATAATTTAGTCATAGTTTTGGGCGTTTAGATTATTTCCATTCACTTGTGTTTAAAATGGTCAAATGAACATAATGGTATAATACGTAATTTTCAACATGTTGAGGTTCTTGGACAGGTAAGTTGTAATTTTAATATTTGTGATTAAAATTTTACAAAGCAGATAAAATTGAAAGTTTATCATCATATAAATAGTACAAAATCCTGTCCTGACAAATTCGTCTTTTAGTATCCTCAAAGAAATAGTTTATAAACATTTTCTTGTTGTCAAACACATGAACTACAATCCTAAGTATAGTCTTTGCAATGTGCACTATGAACATGCTATGTCCCTGTAGTCTGTTCTTCCAAAGGAAACAAATTATAACAGAGGAAACAGGGAGGTTAATAAACTGCTGCAATTCATCACTCTAATGATTACCTAGCTTCCCTTGCACTCATCCATTCTGTGTTTGTATTTACGTCTTCATAATTTCATTGTGTGTCATTACAGCTGCTACTCCTCTGAAAGTGCAGAACAGTGTGTTCATGGAGATCAGTCATTATTCTTTTATGTCTACAGTCATACATCAGCCTCTTCTTACACCTCATTCCACAATGTTGGGAACTACTTATCTTTTCTCAGTTTCTAAATATTACCCATTTAAAAACATGCTACAGAACCACAAAACCTGAATGCAAAATTTCTTGGGAGAGGCTAAAATTAAACAGATTACAGAGGTATTTCACTGAATTGTTCATTCCTTCCTTGTAATATTTTTTGCCTTTAAAAGACAGTTTCACTATAAAGCTCAGACTGGCCTGGAACTCATAGCAACTCCCCTTTCCTCCCTCAGCCTCTCAAATGCTGGGATTGCAAATATGAAACACCACATGCAGTTTGTTCATTCCGTATTGCAGAATTGTTTTCTCTGGCATATAATACAATTTGCTTTGCTATTTATTCATTGAAGGACTTCTGCTTTACTTTGAATTTTTGGTTTTTATAAGTGAATATTCTACAAACTTTAATGTGTAATATTTTGTGAATATATTATACATATCATAATATGAATATATCATACATTTTAAGTTTACTGAGGAAAAGACTAAAGTTTTAAAAGAACTCAGTACAACTGCAGCTTTAAATTCTAATTAACAATCATATGATATCGTGTTTGTTAATATTTGGTTGATTTGATTTCTACATTTTTAACATTAATCATATTTACAAAGAGACTGTCTTTTGAATTGGTAGCATGCATCTGGTGTAGTTTATCGTCTTCATAATATTTTAAAATAACAGCTTTAACTTCGTTGAATTTTCTCTATTGTACATTTGTTTTTAGAGTAAGATTCCTGTTATTTTTTATTTCCATCTTATTTTCTTCAGGCTCAAGTTTCTAGCATCCATTTACTTATTTACTTAGCTTTAGGAAGTAAAAGTTTAGATACTTACATTTATTTTATTTTGTTTTTTATTAACAGATAATTGTATATATTCATGAATGTGATGTGAGTTTTCTTTTTTAGACAGAGCCTTACTGTGCTGATCAAGATGGTCTGGAACTTACTATGTAGAGTAGGCTGGGCTTCACAGAGATCCACATGCCTCTGCTTCCTAAATTCTCGAATTAAAGTCATACATCACTGTTGTCCAGCCCCAATGTGAGGTTTTGGTATGCATGCTATTTTATAATGATCAAGACATGTTAGTTTACATGCCCACCACTACAAAAGCTTATTATTTTTATGTGTTTTCAATATTTATCCTTTTTTTTTATAGTATATTTTTATTTTATTATATATATGTATATATATATTTTTTTTCAATGTGTGTAAGATTGGAGCACAGTTATTTCTGAGCTTTTTTTTTTTAATTTTATTTTCTAAGTTTTTTTTTTTATATACATTCAAAATCATTTCCCCTTTCCCATTTCCTCCCTTGCCGAAAGTCCCATAAGCCCTCTTCCCTCCCTCTTTTCCCCATTCACCCCCATCTCACTTCTCTGTCCTGGCGTTCCCCTACATCCAGTCTTTCCAGGACCAGGGGTCTCTCCTTCCATCTTCTTAGAAATCTATTGATATGCGAATTGTGTCTAGGGTATTCCGAGATTCTGGGTTAATACCCCCTTATCAGTGACTGCATACCATGTGTGTTCTTTTGTGATTGGGTTACCTCACTAAGGATGATATTTTCAAGTTCTGACCATTTGCCTAGGAATTTCGTGAATTCATTGTTTTTAATTGCAGAGTAGTATTCCATTGTGTAAATATACCACATCTTCTGAATCCATTCTTCCGTTGAGGGACATCTGGGTTCTTTCCAGCTTCTGGCTATTATAAATAAGGCTGCTATGAACATAGTGGAGCATGTGTCCTTATTGCATGCAGGTAAAGCCTCTGGGTATATGCCCAGGAGTGGTATAGCCGGATCCTCCGGGAGTGTCATGTCCAGTTTTCTGAGGAACCGCCAGACTGCTTTCCAGAGTGGTTGTACCAGCTTGCAATCCCACCAGCAGTGGAGGAGTGTTCCTCTTTCTCCACATCCTCGCCAACAACTGCTGTCTCCTGTGTTTTTGATCTTAGCCATTCTGACTGGTGTGAGATAGAATCTCAGGGTTGTTTTGATTTGCATTTCCCTAATGACTAAGGATGATGAACATCTCTTTAGGTGTTTCTCAGCCATTAGATATTCTTCAGGTGAGAACTCTTTGTTTAGCTCTGTACCCCATTTTTAATAGAGTTACTTGCCTCTATGGAGTTTACCTTCTTGAGTTCTTTGTATATACTGGATATTAGCCCTCTGTCGGATGTAGGGTTGGTAAAGATCATTTCCCAGTTAGTTGGTTGTCGCTTTGTCTTTTTGACAGTGTCTTTTGCCTTGCAGAAAGTTCGTAATTTAATGAGGTCCCATTTGTCTATTCTTGATCTTAGAGCATAAGCTATTTATCCTTTTCTTACATATGAATTTAAGGTCAATAGTGTTTCTACTTACTGTTTTCACCACATAACAAAATTTGGTATGACTTATATTCCTAACCATCTAATGAATTTTCTAGCTTCAATTTGGGTTTCCTTTTTTATCTATAGGTTATTAAAGTGATGTTACTTAGTTTGAAGCACTTAGTAAGATGTATAAATCCCCTTATAATTTTCTGATTCTGATGGAGTTTATCTTTGTTGAATTTTCTCTATTGTGTATTTATTTTTTTATTGTAAAATTCCCATTATTTTTACCTTTTCCATCTTAGTTTCTTCAGGTTCATGTTTCAAAGAACATTTTGAATAGTTCTGCTTTCTGAAATAAAACCAACCAACCAACTACCAACCAACCAAACATAACAAACAGACTCCAAGCTTTTTAAAAACTCAGTCTATGCTTGACTTAGTAAATGGTCAATGGGCCCCAACAATATCATGAATTCTTTTATTTTTGTGTTCAGTGCTTTACATGTGTTAACCAAATTGTGAAGTCATGTTGTTCAGGTTTTCATATTCTTACACACTCTTTGGCTGTTTAATTAATCAGTTGTATTGAGAGGTATGTAAAAGTATCTCCTGATTGTAGATTTGACTACATATTCTTCATTCTTTTAACTTTTAAAGCTACTTACTGGGAATTTGTTTGGGGTTCTGATATTCTGGATCACTAACTAGCAGAGACTCTTCTGTGGGTGGTAGTTGAAAATAGCCCATATTCTTTCTCAATGCCTCAACACAGTCTGAGGGCTCTTCCTTCTGTGGAGCTTGTGTGGTTGCTTTCTTTCTCAAATGGCAGTTTTCTTAGTTAATTTACTATGTCCTTCTTACCTTCACCCTCAGTGTTTATGCTATGCCTTGTCTTCTTCCTACTAGATCCCCTCCTTTCAAGAAAATCTCACTGCGGAATGTTGGTTTTTTTTCTTTTTCATTTTTTTATTTTATTTTCTATATTCTTTATTTACATTCCAAATGATTTCCCCTTTCCCAGTCCCCCCTCCCTGAAAGTCCCATAAGCCCTCTTCCCGCCCCCTGTTCCCCATTTATCTAAGAATTTCATGAATTCATTGTTTTTAATTGCTGAGTAGTATTACATTGTGTAAATATACATGGAAAATATCTCTGACAAAATTGAAGAAATATATAGAAAAACGTTAAGATTGACTATTTCATGGAAAAATTATACAGATAAAATGGAAGGAATAAAAATATTCCTAAGTTGATTGAAAGTGGAATTACAAACATTTTCTGATAAAATTAAAAGCTACAAGGAAAATATTTCTGATAAAACTCAAGAAATATATAGAAAAACACGTTGAAACTGACTATTTTATGAAAAATTATACAGATAAGATAGTAGGCATAAAAATATTCCTAAATTGATTGAAAATAGAAGTAAAAACATTTTCTGATAAAATTGAAGGTTTACATGGAAAATGTCTCTGATAAATTGAAGAAATTTATACAGATAAATTGGTAGGAGTTAAAATATTCCTAAGTTGATTGAAAATAGAATTATAAACATTTTCTGATAAAATTGAAAATTTACATGGAAAATATTTCTGATAAAATTGGAAAAAATATATGGAAAAACATTAAAATTGTAGATTATCATGGAAAATTATACAGATAAAATGGTAGGCATAAAAATATTTCTAAGTTGATTGAAAGTGAAATTATAAATATTTTCTGATAAAATTGAAGATTTACCTGGAAAATATTTCTGATAAAATTGAAGAAATATATAAAAAACGCGTTAAGATTGAGTATTTCATGGAAAAATTGTACAGATAAAATGGTAGGCGTAAAACTCTTCCTGTTTTTTGAAAGTGAAATTATAAACACTTTCTGATAAAATTGAAGGTCTACAAGGAAAATATTCCTGAAAAAATTCAAGAAATATATAGAGAAACATGTTAAAACTGACTATTACATGGAAAGTTATACAGATAAAATGGAAGGTATAAAAATGTTCCTAAGTTGATTGAAAGTAAAATTATAGACATTGTCTGATAAAACTGAAGATCCACATGGAAAATACTTCTGACAAAATTGAAGAAAAATACAGAGAAACGTTAAAACTGAGGATTATCATGGACAATTATACTGACAAAATGGTAGGCACAGAAACATTCCTAAATTGATTGAAAGTGGAACTACAAACACCCCCCACCCCAAGGAAACCAAAGGACCAAAGATCTACATAGAAAACATCTCCGACAAAATTGAAGAAATACACAGAAAAAATGTTAAAATTAAAGATTATCATGGAAAATAATACAGTCAAAATGGTAGAAACAAAAAGCATTACTGAATTGAAAGAGGAGTCACAAACATTTTGTGATAAAATCGAAGATCCACATGAAAAACATCTCTGTTAGACTATGTTTTTTGTTGGGGAATTGAGTCTATTGACATTATAAGATATTAAGGAATAGTGATTGTTGCTTCCTGTTATTTTTGATGTTCTTTTTATGTTTGTGTGGTTACTTTCTTTTGGGTTTGTTGGAAAAAGATTACTTTCTTGCTTTTTCTAGGGTGTAGTTTCCCTCCTCATGTTGGCATTTTCTCTCTATTATCCTTTGTAGGGCTGGATTTGTGGAAAGATATTGTGTAAATTTGGTTTTATCATGGAATATCTTGGTTTCTCCATCTATGGTAATTGAGAGTTTTTCTGGGTATAGTAGTTTGGGATGGCATTTGTGTTCTCTTAGGGTCTGTATGAGATCTGCCCAGGATCTTCTGGCTTTCATTGTCTCAGGTGAGAAGTCTGGTGTAATTCTGTTAGGCCTGCCTTTATAGGTTAATTGACCTTTTTCTCTTATTAATTTTAATATTCTTTCTTTGTTTAGTGCATTTGGTGTTTTGATTATTATGTGCTGGGAGGACTTTCTGGTCTGGTCCAGTCTGTTTGGAGTTCTGTAGCCTTCTTGTATGTTCATGGACATCTCTCTCTTTAGGTTAGGGAAGTTTTCTTCTATAATTGTTTTGAAGATATTTACTGGCCCTTTAAGTTGGAAATATTCACTCTCTTCTATACCTATAATCCTTAGGTTTGGTCTTCTCATTGTGTCCTGGATTTCCTGGATGTTTTGGGTTATAAGCTTTATGGGCTTTGCATGTTCTTTAACTGTTGAGTCAATGTTTTCTATGGTATCTTCAGCACCTGAGATTCTTTCCTCTTTCTCTTGTATTCTGTTGTTGATGCTTGCATCTATGACTCCTGAATTCTTTCCAAGATTTTCTATCTTCATAGATGTCTCATTTTATGATTTCTTTATTGCTTCTACTTCCGTTTTTAAATCCTGGATTGTTTTGTTCAGTTCCTTCACTTGTTTGTTTGTGTTGTCCTATAATACTTTCAGGGATTTTTGTGTTTCCTCTTTAAGGGACTCTACCTGTTCACCCATGCTGCCCTGTATTTCTTTCAGGGATTTTTGTGTTTCCTCTTTAAGATCCTTTACCATTTGACCCATGTTCTCCATGTATTTCTTTAAGGGAGTTATTTATGTTCTTCTTGATGTCCTCTAACAGCATCGTGAGAAGAGACTTTAAATCCAACTCTTGCTTTTCCAGTGTGCTAGGGTATCCGGGATTGCTGTGAGAACTGGGCTCTGATGTTGCCAAGTAGCCTTGGTTTCTGTTGGTAGGGTTTGTGTGCTTGCCTTTCGCCATCTGGTTATCTCTGGTGTTAGTGGATCTTGTTGTCTCTGGCTGGAGCTTGCCCCTCCTATGGGCCTGTAAACCTGTGGTTGTACCCCTGGGAAACCAACTCTCTTCTGGCAGGGTCTGTGCACAGAAGACTGTGGAGCTGTCTGATTCCCTGCTGTAAATGGCGGTTAGAAGGGAAGACTCCTGTCCCAGTTACTCCAATGATCATATGCCTTGTGGGCTCCTAGCTCTACCCCTCCAGAGAGAAGGTGGAGATCTCACCTCCGTGCTCAGAGGTGAAATCGCTGCTGGGAGATCACTCTCTCCTGGGGGACTAAGCACAGAAGGCTATGGAGCTGCCTGGTTCCCTGCTGCAAATGGCAGCTGGAAGGGAAGACTCCTGTCCCAGCTGCTCCACTGATCGTATGCCCTGTGTGCTCCTAGATGTACCCCTCCAGAGAGAAGGTGGAGAAATCTTTTGGACTGAAAATGGGGTGTTGCCATATTTCTACAACCTCTCAGTATTTCAAGATTTTCACAGCTACACTCAGCCCCACAGCTGTACTAAAATACTGCAGTGCAAATTACTCTACATTTCCTTTACTTTCATGATGTTGAAGTTTGTGGGCTCTTCCTTCCCCTTCCCCTCCCCCTTCCTATAATTTCTGTCACCTTTTCTTTTTCTATTTTTTTTTTACTCTTCCCCTCTATTGAAACATGATCTCACATTGTAGCCTAGGATGGCCTTAAGCTCATAATCTTCTTTTTTTTCTTGAAAGATTTAGGTCATCAAGGAGGATGTAGAGTTTCATCACTGACTGCTTGGGTTCAGGAGAAGTGGAGAAATTTTCACTAGGCCATATCTGTATGATTCTCAGAACCTAAAACAGAAGATAAATCATTATTCCCTTAGTCTGTGTGCTTTCAACATGTCCAAACCTTGATTTGAATGCTTTGTATGAGGTTATGGTAAGGTCCTCTTAAAAGTGCTCTTATGTATTGGCTTAATCCTAACATCCTTTACTTATTAGACACCATTTTATAGGTTCAGAATTTATCTGGTACATCCATCTCTAACTCTGTTGTAAGTAAATGAGTCTATGACTCCTAAATGTTATTTACATAGAAGCTTACCCTAAGTTCCTCCGTAGAGTCAGCTTGTATTTCACTTAATCCCTTCAGAGTAATGTTTTAAATTCAGAGAAATAGAACTCATTGCTTTTCTTATGTTTTCCCCCTAGTGATGGAGAACTCCACTTCAGTGAATGAGTTCCTCTTGCTTGGCCTGACCAGTGTTCAGAAACTGCAGCCCATCTTCTTTGTGATGTTTTTAACCATTTACTTGCTGAATTTGTTTGGAAATGGAGTTATATTAATGATCGTCACTCTGGAAAGAAGACTCCACTCCCCTATGTACTTCTTCCTAGGAAACCTTTCCTGCCTGGATATTTGTTACTCTTCGGTGACTCTTCCTAAGGTTCTCATCAACCTTCTCTCGAGGCATAGGACCATATCTTTCCTAGGCTGCATCACCCAGCTCTACTTCTTCCACTTTCTTGGAAGCACAGAGGCCATCTTGCTGGCTGTGATGGCCTTTGACCGTTTTGTGGCCATCTGCAGCCCACTCCGCTACACTGTTATCATGAATCCTCAGTTGTGCATCCTGTTGGCAGCTATGGCCTGGCTCACCAGCTTCTTCTATGCTCTGCTGCATTCTGTCATGACTGCTCGCTTGAACTTTTGCCACTCTCACAAACTCAGTCACTTCTTCTGTGATGTCAAACCCCTTTTAGAAGTGGCCTGTGGCAACACAGTGCTCAACCAGCGGCTTCTTTCTGTTGTCACAGGCAGTATATCGATGGGTGCCTTCCTCCTCATACTCCTTTCCTATTTCTACATCATTGCTTTTCTTCTGTTCAAGAACCGGTCTTGCAGAATGCTTAAGAAAGCTCTGTCCACTTGCACCTCTCACTTTATGGTGGTTTGTCTTTTCTATGGACCTGTTGGTTTTACATATATCCGCCCTGCTACAGCATCAGCTTCCTCCATGAGTGAGGATCGGATGGTGGCCATTATCTATAGTGCAGTCACTCCAGTGCTGAATCCACTGATATATACTCTTAGGAACAAAGAGGTGATGTTAGCTCTGAAAAGGAACTTTGGGAAGAAGTTGTTTAAAGACAACCAGTTACATGAAGGAGACCAATGACACTCATGTCTTAAGTACATGAAGATACTTCACACTTTAATAAATGATGAATTAACTTGATTTTTTCCCTCTATCAGGATTTATGAACATTTCAGGCAAAACAGGAAGATCAAATCACATGGGAATAAACAAACTAATTCCACAGTATTTTAAAATAAAAATATTAATGTGTCTAGGGTTTTCACAATATCCACAGTACATATACCAGGGCAATTAAATGCTGCAGATTTGTTTTTAAAAGACAGGAGGGACAGAGAGAGATGGGACCAAGTTCTTGATATATGTTAAACAACTTGTTTGGCTTTTGCCCTTGATTCCTGGAATACAGCTTTGAAAACCTTAAGTAACTTTAATAACTCATAGGCCATTTGATTCACACCTGAGTCTATATTAACAACAGACTTCATAGTAGGTTCCAAGAAAACCTCAGATAGGAGGGTGATTACAACAGCAAGATTATATAATTAGATATGGAAATTTGGGACTGTTGATAGTATCTTAATTCTTTAGTGAGGGAGGATATAGATTAAGTTCAGCTATAGACCAAAAATCCAAAATAATGAAGCTATGTAAGGAAGTTTCAGTAGAAACTCAGTACTCAATGTGAGTTTCACATGTTTGAACATTGGTGTTTGAACAGACTGTGCACCTTAAGGACCTCACAGATCTTTCTCTGTGTCCTTCCACCAGCTCTCTTGTGTATCCTTTTCTATGATAAACTAAAATCATGAGCACAGCATTTTTCTGAGTTTTGTGAGACTTTCCTGAAACAGTGGAAAACTATTTAATTGCAAGAAGGAGGAAATCTATCATTATAACAACATAGAGCTAGAGATTAATGTTAACTGACCTATAGCAGGCATACAAAGACAGCGGGCTGGTACTCTAAGAATGCAATCTACTTGTAAGTAGAGACATGCCTATATTCCTCCCTTAAGGGTTAGTTTAGTAGGGCTGGTTAAGAACCTGCCTAGAGAATAACCCTAGGAAGGTGTTTTTCCTTAAGATAATATGTGTTTCCTCCCCATAATTCTTGCTTACTAGTGTAGTCACTGGGGCTGAGACTAGCCCTCAATGAAACTGGGTTGGGTCAGCCACATTTTTGATTTCCAATTTGTTTGTCTTCTCCTTAGTCTTTTTCTTTTGGATGCTGGCCAGAACCTAAGTATCCTTTTAAACTCTGTCAGTAACAACAACATTTGACTTGCTTATCTCAAGGAACATGGCTTTTGTTTTCACATCTCCTTCTTTCCTTCCTTCCTTCCTTCCTTCCTTCCTTCCTTCCTTCCTTCCTTCCTTCTGTCCTTCCTTCCTTCTTGGCAGTTCTCAGATTTGCAACTTCCCTGCCCTGGGATTTTCCTTTTTTTATTTTCTATATATTTTTTATTAACTTTTAAGGACTAATAAATTTCCTCCTAGCTTTCCATTTGAATTGTTCTTTCCCTTACAGTTTCGGTTTGTATGTTTCTAAATTTGCTTAGTAATGGGACTAAGAACCCCAAAGAAAGGACTCTGACCTCCCAGGAATCTCATGATGGTTCTGGTGGGATTCCTGAAGATTTCATGTAACACTTCTTTCATGACTTTTATTTCTTCAATTGGAGAGAAAAATGAAGCAATTCCTGTTCTCCTAGAAAGTAATAAAACTTGGATATGGAACCTAAAAGTTTTATAAGAAGTGATGACTAGAATAGTGGATATCAAAGGCTGGAGGAAAGAAATGGTCAAAGTGGGGTGGAAATAGGTTGACCAGTAGGCACTAAGTTAGTTAGAATCAAGAAGTTTTGGTGAGCTTTGACTAGTTGGGTAACTGCAGACAACAACTATGTGCTGTGCATTTCATAAAGCTAAGAGGAAGGAATTTCTAGGATTAGTGAGAGCAAGAAGAGGGTCAGACACTGAGGATAGACATGAGAATTCTTGGATATCAGACTCATCTTGGGGCCACCCTTCTATATTCAGAAGAGGTAGGCAGAGAGCTGTGAATGCAGGAGTTAGAGCATGGAGGAAGATCCAAACCTGGTGAAAAAACAGTTCCTAAGCACTTGAGGAGCCACATGTTTTACCTCTAGATAAAACTAACATCAGTTACCCAGTAGACTCCTGACCTCACAGCTTCCCTCTGTACTCAAAAATTGAGGCAAAAACCTTTAGGCATCTGCCTCCAAGTAGCTTTTGTTATTGGTGCTATTATTTGTTTTTTTGTTTGAGGTATTAGAGATGGGACACAGAGCCATGCAAAACAAATGCCATCAAGTCACAAGTCACAAGGAATACAGGATGTCTCTCAAGATAACATGTGAGTCTGTGTACTACATACAAGAGGACTCATTCTTCCCCAAGGGATACATAAACTGGTAATGGTTGGAGAAGCTTCTTCAGTGATGTAGCCACCCACATGTTATTCACACTCTTGTAGGCAGGCTCCACACATGCTCCTATAAGCAACACTAAGTTTCCTGGCTTACCAAGTTAGATTTTGGGGTAGCAATTCTTTGGCCTGTTATTAGTGTCCATATGAAGGGAACAAATAGTTGTTTTTCCTCATCTTCCCAGAAAGTTAATGCAGCTTGCAAAGATGAGTTTGAGAGGAGTTTCTGTATTAGCATACATTAAAGTATCTTATTATAATTTAATTAAAAAATAAAATTTATATGCTTATCATGTATAGCATAGTGTTTTGTGTAAGTGCACAGTGGAATGATTAAATAAAGCTAATTAATATATGCATGACTTTATGCATTAGCTATACTACCAAGTTACACATAATTATTTTAGGAACTTTCAAGTATACAATTAACTGTTGTAAAATTAGAGTTACTCTGTTGTACAAAATATCTCCAAGTTTCTCACCTAATAAAAACTGTTCTTATAAATATCTCTCTGGTGTATTCCCTTCCCTCCCTAGTACTCTGCCCATGTCCTGGGTTCTACTCACTGAATAATTTAGGAATCATGGACAAGGCCTTTAATCCCTAAATAAGAATTTAGCAGATACTCTTATTGCAGATACTCTGCAGATACCCTCCTACCCATATCAAATTGTAATCATATTGCCATAATTTCAGTGCCTTACTACCTTCTGGATTTGCTCTAGTAATAGATGGTACAAAAAAAATTAATCTTCAAAATGCATAGAGCATGCATACAATCATTTTCATTATCTCCTTATCTCAACAGTACATATGTAGCTCTAGGAATCAACATCACCAATTGTTACCTGAAATACTGAGTAATATCTTATGTTGTTCCCAATGTCATGCCTGTCTTTCTGGTTTTTTGTTTATTTGTTTTGTTTTTAAGTAATATATTTATTATTACTTATGTGCATTGGTGTTTTGTCTGCATGTAGGTCTGTGTAAAAGTGTCAGATCCCCTGGAACTGGAGTTATAGACAGTTGTGAGCTGTCATATGTGTGCTGAGAATTGAACCCCAGTCTTTTGGAAGAGCAACCGGTGCTCTTAACCACTAAGCCAACTCTCCAAGCCCCTTCTCTTTCTGTTTTAGTCCTATTTTCATCTGTAAAGCCTAATGATACTTGGAAAATAACCACATAGAATCTCTTGGTTTATAACTGCCACACTCACACAAATCATTCTTCTGCTCTGTTTCAGACCTATAAGACTGGCTGTGCCTTTTATCTCTCAATGATTGCTCACCAATCCTAGATCCTATATCTCTCTAGAAAATAGCTAAAATCCTCCCCTAGGGGCATGAATAATCCCATTGCTCTGATAGAATGTCCTGAAGACACTCTTATGATCAATTCCTTTATTTTCTTTATATCTGTCCTTACAGCTGACCTTTCCAAGAAGTCACTGAAGTGAACACTTAACACTCTAGCAAGAACCATCTTCCCTGCACTCTAGTTATCCCTGTGCAAGTTGGTACAGGATCACAGAGAGCAGGTAGATCTCCTCAGAGCTTTACAGGATCTAGAGGAGGAGACAGCAGACCTAACCATAAATTTGCACTCCAAACGCGGATCTCCTACTAAGCCAAAGGCTGGTCAGAAATGCTCTGTTTTGGCTTTTCCACACTCCTTACAGAGAAGGACTACAATTCCCAGAAGTTCCCATGGGAAAGATGCTGAGGAATCGCCCTACAATGCTTTAAGCAGTTACACATGGCTTTTTCTTCCCGAGGCTTAAAAATTGCACCCAATAAGAGTCAACTTAGGCCCCCCTATTCTTACCTGGGTTTTCAACTCTCCCAGGACAAAGTTTTCACCCCTAGGTTAGAGTTTCACTTGGGATCCTTAAAAACTCTACATGACTTCCAACAACTCCTAGGTAACCTACAGTTCCTATGCCCTTATTTAAAAATTCCTCCTGATGTTCTGCTTCCCTTATATGATTTGCTGACAGGAGATACCCATCCACTCTTCCCCGCTCTCCCCACTCACTCAGTCCACAAGTTGAGAAAGCCCTTCAACAAATTGGCCAGGCTATATTCTCCCAGGCCACTTTTCAGTTTGACTCAAATTCTTCCTTTTATTTTATTCTGTGTGCCACTTCTCCCTTGGGCATCTTTTGGCAGAAAGCCTCGAGAGAGGGCTCAGGGCACCCTCTACTGTGGGTCCCCCTCCACTCTAAACCTTGTAAAGTACCAGCCACCTATTACTCCTTGTCTGCAAGCCTGTTTTTAAAAGGTAGAAAATTAGTCCGACAATACAATATGTAGGTCAAGGTAAGGGGCTATAAGTTGCAAAGAGAGTGGCTCCTGGCAGTGAAATATGAAGACTGCCTGAAAAAAGAGCAGGGAGAAGAGAAAGAAAGAAAGCAACATGTGTCTCTGAGCTCAGGGTGAGGATCTTATGCTTTAGGGGCCACAGAGAACCACTGGCCCAAGTTCCAATCAACAAAGATCCTGTCTTCAGGAGTGGGAGGGTATCTATACTAAAATTTTGGCATATGGGATTAAAAAAAAAAAAAACAGGACTGTGTACCAGCCATTATTCTAATGGCAAGTGGCACATGGTAGTTAATGAGAGTAGTTAATGAGGTTGTTGATCCATTATGAGGAAGTTAATGTTACAGGGAAAGATAACTAGAGTGCAGGGAAGATGGCTCTTACTAGAGTGTTAAGTGTTCACTTCAGTGACTTCCTGGAAAAGTCAGCTGTAAGGACAGATATAAAGAAAATAAAGGAATTGATCATAAAAGTGTCTTCTGGACATTCTATCAGAGCAATGCTTTAAAAAAACAATAAAAATGAGGAGTGCATTTTTCCACTACTCTTGAGTGACAACGCCTAGATTACCTGGTTTCTCACACAGTTCTCTTCAATTTCCTTTGACTCTCAGAGAGTTAGGCTCAGTGACTGAGGGTCAAGTCCTCGTCTGTTTGGAGGACTACTTCAGCCAGGGAATCGATGGAGTCAGAGAGATCATCTATCTCTTGTTGGAGACGCTGGACATCTTGGTCCGTGATGGCACGTAGTTCAGTATACCTGGCCATAAGAAAGGTGACTGAACAAGTTATCAGGAGCAAGTCAACAAGCAGAACTGCTCCATGGCCTATGTATCATCTCTCACCTGCCTTGTTTGAGATCCTGCTATGTTTTGAATGATGAACTCTTATATGGAACTGTGAGTGAAATAAACCATTTCCTCTTCAAGTTGTTTTTGGTCATGGTGTTTTATCACAGCAATAGAAACCATAATTAAAACAGAGGCTGTGAAAGAACTTATGGAAGAGTGCTGCCCCCTACTGCTAGGCTCTTTATGCCGACTTGAAGCCTGTACATGAGTGCATGTGGAATGGACTTCTACATATGAAGAAGTATGGTGCATCAGACTGGCAAATACAAAAGAAAATGCTTAGTTCAGGGTCTGTTAAGCATGTAAGCACTTGAAACTAAGCAGTAAGCACCACATGGAAGTAAATGTGAACATATTCTTCAAGGACATCCAGATCAAGGAAGGAAAAGCTGTTTTTCATTATTGTTTACTTGCCCCACAGTCACTGAGCCGAACTCTCTGAGGGTCAAAGGAAATTGAAGAGAACTGTGTGAGAAACCAGGTAATCTAGGCGTTGGCACTCAAGAGTAGTGGAAAAAAATGCACTCCTCATTTTTATTGTTTTTTTTAAAACATTTTTTATTAAATTATTTTATTTAGTTACATTCCAAAGGTTGCCCCCCTTCCCAGTCCCCACAACAAGAGTTCTTCCCACCATCCCCCTTCCCCTTTGCTTATGAAAGGGTGCTCCTTCATCCACCCATCCATCCCAGTTACCCATCCAACCCCTCACCCCACCACCCCCCCTCACCCAGCCACCCTCCTCACCCAGCCACCCCCACCTCACACTCCACCCCCAGTCCTCCTTCCCTGGGGCATCAAGTCTCTGTAGGATTAGGGGCATCCTCTCCCACTGAGGCCAGACAAGGCAGTCCTCAGCCATATATGCGCTGGGGTCCATGGACCAGCCCATGTAAACATTTTGGTTGGTGATTTAGTCTCTGGGAGCCCATAGGGGTTTGGGTTAGTTGATACTGGTGCTCTTCCTATGGGGTTGCAATCCCCTTCAGAGCCTTCAGGCCTTTCCCTAACTCTTCCATAGAGGTCCCTGATCTCAGTCCAATGATTAGCTGTGAGTGTCTGCATCTGTCTCAGTCACCTGCTTGTTGAGCCCGTGAAAACAGCCATGCTAGGCTCCTGTCTGCAAGCCCAACAAGGTATCAGTAATCGTATTAGGGTTTGGTGCCTGCCTATAGGAGGGACCCTATGTTGGGCTGGCCACTGCCTTTCCTTCAGGCTGTGCTCCACTTTTGTTCCTGCATTTCTTTTAGATAGGAACAATTCTGGGTCAAAAATTTTGAAGGTAGGTGTGTTGCCCCATCCTTCCTCTGGGGGCCCTGTCTATCTATTGAAGGTGGTCCCTTCAGGTTCTGTCTTCTCACTGTTGGGCATTTCAGCTAAGGTCATCCCCTTTGTTGTTTTTGTTTTTAAAGCAAGCAGAACATGGTGTGGTGTTTGCCATTAGCCTAAGCAAACACAAGTACAGTGAGGGAGTACACTTAGTGTTATGCAGTATCATCTTTGACCACGTGAAAAGAGCCAAGAATGCTTCCCTCCAGGACTTTGCCTTTCCCACAGAGATAATGTACACATGCCAGGGCACATAAGTCATGTCCTTGCTTTGAAGTATATTCATTAATTATAGTTTATGCAGTTACTTTGGAAGGCCATTTTGTTTTAGTTTTAATGGTCTCTTACTCTGTTGCCTGCCAGGGATCCCTGTCCTCTGACTGGACTGTCTGGTTGGGCCTAGTGGGAGAGGGTGCACTTAGATCCTACTGTGGCTGGATGTCTCAGGTCGGGGGATAGTACCCAAAAAGATTTTCCCATTCTCAGAGGAGAAGGAGAGGGAGTAATGTGGGAGGAATTTGCAAGGGATGTACTGGGAGGAGAAGAGGAACTAGGGGAGTTCGATTGGCATGTAAATAAATAAATTAATAAAAAGAAAGCAAGAATAAACAAAACAATCCTCAGCATCATATAAAAAGTATGTTTTATTTCATTCTTACATCATTGCTAACAGTGGAGGATCGAATTGTGTAAAGGTTTTTCTGAGGGTTCTAATTCGTTTTACATATTTGGCAGAATTGAGTCTGTGAAGATGCATTACAGTGTGGACTTTGTAAGCATGGCACAGTATGAAAGACTGTTTCCATGGGTGTAGATAAAATTTGTCAAGATCTTGGGCCTTTTGGTTACTGGATATTGGTGGCACTCTGCTATGGATTTTTATTAATGGTCCCAGAAGACTTCTATTGTCTGTCCCAGTATTTCAGACATCTGCAGGTGTGATGCTTCCTGTACATAACTGACAACCACAGGGATATACATTTACACATTTTGTTTGTCCACCTAGGCTTCTGTGAATATGGTTTACTTCTCACAATTCTACATCAGTGTCTTTTGTTAGTGCATCTGTGTTCATTCAGAGACCCCTGTTCTATCATGCTTTCTCTCTCTCTCTCTCTCTTTCTTTCTTTCTTTCTTTCTTTCTTTCTTTCTTTCTTTCTTTCTTTCTTTCTTTCTTCCTTCCTTCCTTCCTTCCTTCCTTTCTTTCTTTCTTTCTTTCTTTCTTTCTTTCTTTCTTTCTTTCTTTCTTTCTTTCTTTCTTTCTTTTCTTCCTTCCTTTCTTCCTTCCTTTCTTTTATTCTTTCTTTCTTTCTTTCTTTCTTTCTTTCTTTCTTTCTTTCTTTCTTTCTTTCTTTCTTTCCTCCTTTCTCTTTCTTTCTTCCATGTGTATGTGTGTGTGTACATGTGTGCATGTATGTAAATATTCCTTTAAATCTAGCTTATGGTTTTGGATATGTTTTAAAAATTATATTTTGGGGATTTTGAGTTTTGAGATTAAAATATTTTCGGTTATGACATTCAGAATTGTGCCTTTGGGAATAATGAGTTACACCCCTTCCCAACAAGGAGGCAGAGACAACTTATTTGGGGATTAGTGTCGCTCAGTTGGAAAGAAAACTCAGGTTGCCCCTTTCTCCACCTGAGTTCTTCTTCCACATGACAAGAGTAGCCACCGAAGCTCCCAGGAGAACCAGGCCAACAGCAACTACTATGATGAAAGTGAAAGACTGAGGAGGTCTACCTGGAAAGAAATGAAAAAATGTAGAACCCTGACCCCATATCTCAGCCTTGACCCTGCTCAAGGTCTCCAGAAGGGCTTCTGCCTTCTCTAACCACAGACTATGTACCCACATCTTACTTACTCCATCTCAGGGTGAGGGGCTCAGGCAGCCCCTCATGCTCCACATGGCATATGTAATTCTGCTCCTTTCCAGAAGGGACCACTATAGCTGCCCACTTCTGGAAGGTTCCATCCCCTGCAGGCCTGGTCTCCACAAGCTCCATGTCCTGGATCAGCTCCTCCCCATTCAACTGCCAGGTCAGGGTGATGTCAGCAGGGTAGAAGCCCAGGGCCCAGCACCTCAGGGTGACTTCACCTTCAGGTCTCTGGTGACGGGTCACATATACTTTTGGGGGATCTGAGGAGGAAGAGTTGGAAAACTTGTACATTTAAATTTTTTCTTGGAACTCGGTAGTATTCTTGTGATCATTTTGGGAACAGGCAGGAGAATAGGGTTGAGACGTGTGCAGACCTACACAGCAACTATGCGCGGGCATCTGGGATAATAGATTGCTTGAAAAGTTCGAGAATCAAGGTAAACTAGCCTAGGGTCGAAGTCTGTGGGTTACCAGGAAAAGTGCAAGTCTGGTCCTGACTGAGTGAAGCTGAGAGACTCTGCATCACTGCAGCCATATCATATCATTGAGTGTGGCCAGAGAATCTAAACTCAGAGAGGCTGTGGACTGCAGATTGAAGGGAATGGCAAGTTTAGGGATCTTTTCTCCTATTTTGAGATAGATTCTGAATTGAGACTTTGAGAGAAGAGTGAGCCCTCTGGAGAGTCACTCTCTGATGTTGGACCAGGAAACCCAGGATCATTCTTCCCTCTCCTAGTGTGTGTGTGTGTGTGTGTGTGTGTGTGTGTGCTTGCGCGCATGTGTATGAAACAGTGAGACAAAGTCAGAGAGACAGACAGAAACACAGAGAGACAGAGATAGAGAGACAGAGACAAAGAGACACAGAGACAGAGACAGAGTCAGAGAGACAGACAAACACATAGAGAATTCTAGCTGATCTCATTTTTCTCCCTTCTCAGGAGACATGAGCTCCAGTTCATCAGGAGGAGTTACTTCTTTGCCCCTCATACCTGAGCGTAGTAGAGTCTCATTCCCCATCATCAGATATTTAAAGAGCCACAACACGCAAGGGCCCTCCAAGTAGACCCTCCAGAACTCAGCCTCATTAGTTGCCTCCCATTCTCTGTGGGTGATCTCAGCGGCCGCATCTGCCGCAGTCCAGGTGCTCAGATCTTCATTCAGGGTGAGGTAATCTTGTCCATCATAGCCAAACTGACGGTATGCATGAAGGAGGTGCCCGTCTGGTCCAATGTAGCAGCCAGTCATCCTTTGGATGGTGTGAGAACCTGGCCCCATCCCACAAGTTAGTTCCACCCACTTGCTTCTTTCATCCTCCCTACCTACCCAACCAGATTTGGACCTAAAATCAGCTCATTACCCCCCCCCAACACTTTGGGTCAATACTTTCTGTGGTCTCAGTCTTAGGCTGAACTTGGTGATATGGAGATATGGATGAGCCTGGTAACCAACTGGGTTCAGCGTCACTCACTGTTCTGGCTCTGGTTGTAGTAGCCTCGTAGTTTCTGAAAGTACACTCGGATCTGCTGTTCTGCCTTTTTGGCAATGCGTGTCTGGTCATCCCAGTACTTCTGTCCTATCTGTTCCATCCAGGGCACCCGGGGCTCAAACCTTGGATTCGCCACCTCGTTGTTGAAATGCACAAACTCTGTGTCGTCCACATAGCCAACAGTCATGTAGCGGGTCTCCTCCTGGCCAGGCCTTGACACTGCGATGTCAAAGTACCGCAAGGAGTGGGATCCTGGAAAAAGCAAAAAGCTGATGTCTGGCTTGAACATCCCCCCCCCCCGGGGGCTGGATCCAGGGCAGGTGGTAGAAAGGAAGCAGGAGGTTCAGGGCTTAAGGGAGTTGGGGATGTGGGTAGCACCACTGGAAAGGTCTGGCTGGGTGGACTTCCCAGGTACTCTTCTTGTAAAAGACCTTTCCTAGGGACCTTCACTCACCTTTAAAGGTCTGTGTCAGGGCAAGGGAAGCCCCCAGCAGCAGGTGGAGAGTGATGAATACTGAAGTCTCCATTCTTTGGATTTGTAGAGAGAGTCAGTCTGTGGGTCCTTAGTGACTATATAATGAGGAACCTCAACAGCAGTTCTCTAGGAACCTGATAGCCAATAGGAATGAGACTTGGAGTGTAGTCATCAGTGTCCATGCAGAAGATCTTCATTTGGCTTACAAAAATAAAAGGGAAACTCCAGGGTTGTGAGGAATTCCCTTGATGGAGCCTCTAGGAGCCTCTTCTTGTGTACCTGGGCCTTTGGCCAAACCCCTGACCTGTATCCAGAGCTCATTCTTATATTTCCTCCCAAGTCTTGCTAAGATTTTAGTCTCTGAATGGCTTTAAGAATTAGGGTAAAATCCTAATTATGGTTTGTCTCTATCAGTATTTATTAGATTTTTTACTAGAAATAAAACCTTAAAAATAATTCACTTAAGAGATTTTAGTAACCTATAATAAAGAATACTGTTTAAGGGAAGATAACTATTCATTCTATGTTAGGTTCATGGGTCAGGCCACAGGCATGCACTATGATAGAGCAATGTTATGTGAAACCATTGCTTTGAACTTAAAATGAGCTTATGGAATGAAACACTGCTTTGAGCTTACTATCGACATTCTCCTGTAACTCCTTTTTGTGTAATTTTATATGTGAGGTAATTTTATAAAGATCTTTTTATCTAAGAAGTTATAAAAAGGCTGAGAGACAAAAATAAAAGTGTGGCTGTTGGGGCTCTGCTCCTTCAATCAAATGTATATATGTGTACATATGCATATACAGCTCTCTCTCTCTCTCTCTCTCTCTCTCTCTCTATATATATATATATATATATATATATATAATGTATGCACATACTTATATAACATATGTGTATGTATATAAGTATGGGTGTGCACTTGGGAAATTGATTAAACCAATGGCCAGGACTGGATGAGTGTGTGTGTGTGTGTGTGTGTGTGTTTGTGTGTGTGTGTGTGTACATAACTTTCTCTTATTCTTTTTCTTTCTCTCTGACTCAAGAAGAGTAAATGATCCACTTGGACTTGAGCTTTGTGCAAGGTGACAAATATGGGTCTATTTTCATTTTTCTACATATAGACAGTCAGTTAGACCAGCACCATTTATTGAAGATACTTTCTTTTTTCCATTGTATATTTTTGGCTTCTTTGTCAAAGATCAAGTGTCCATAAGTGTGTGGTTTTGTTTCTGGGTCTTCAATTCTATTTCAATGGTCAACATGTCCGTCTCTGTATCAATACCTTGCAGTTTTTATCACTATTGCTGTGTAGTAAAGCTTGAAGTCAGGAATGGTGATTCCTCCAGCCATTCTTTTATTGTTAAGAATTGTTTTCAGACAGGAACAATTATGGGTCAGAGTTATAACTGTGGGATGGACATCCTCTCCCTCATTTGATACTCTGTCTTCCTGCTAGGGGTGGGCTCTATAAATTCCTTCTCCCTACTGTCAGGCATTTCTTCTAAGGTCCACCCTTTTAATCCTGTGAATCTCTCACCTCCCAGGTCTCAGGTGCATTCTGGAAGGTCCCCCCAACCCCCAATCTCCTGAGGTTTCCTGTTTCCATTCTTTCTGCTGGCCCTCAGGGCTTTAGTTCTTTTCCCTCCCCCAATGTCAGATTCCTCCCCCTTCCCCCTCTCCCCACTCACCCCCTTCTCTCCTGCCCTATCAACTCCCCCCCAGGTCCCTCCCTCCCTCCCCATTTGTGATTGCTTTCTTCTCTCTCCCAATCAGGACTGAGGTATCCTCACTTGGGTACTTCAGCTTGTTTACCTTTTTGAGTTCTGTGAACTGTATCTCAAGTATTCTGTACTTTTTTTCTGGCCAATACCCACTTATTAGGGAGTCCTTTAGCATGTCCTTTTGGGTCTGTGTTACCTCACTCAGGATGATATTTTCTAGTTCCATCCATTTGCCTGTAAAACTCAGGATGTCTTCATTCTTAATAGCTGAGTAGTATTCCATTGTGTAAATGAACCACCTTTCTGTATCCATTCTTCTGACTTCTAGGTTGTTTCCAGCTTGTTCCTGTCTGAAAGAATTACAGATGGAAATGGAGAGGAGCCTGAAGAAAAGAATGTCCAGTGACAGGCTCAAAGTGGGATCCAGTGTAAGGTGAGATCCCAAGGCCCAAGACTATGGATTGATCACAAAAAGGGACCTAGCATGATAACACTGCAGAAGACCTACCAAGGAGCTGAAAGCATCAGATGCAGATATTTGCACCCAACCAATGGACAGAAGCAGCTGACCCCTGCTGTTGAATTAGGGAAGGCTGAATGAAACTGAGAAAGACCCTATAGGAGGACCAGCAGTTTCAATTAATCTGGACCTCTGGTATCTCTCAAACACTGGATCACCAAACAGGCAGCATGCACCAGCTGATATGAGACCCCTTGCACACATACAATAGAGGACTTCTGGGTCTGTGTTCATTCAGAGATAATGCACCTAACCCACAAGAGACTGGAGGCTCCAGAGAGTTTAGAGATCAGGTAGCGTCTGAGGTAGGGACATCCACGTGGAGACAGGGGGAAGAGAGGAGGTATGGGATGTGGAACAATCAGAGGGTGGACAGGGGTTGGTGGGGTGGGGAATAAAATATGGAGTATATAAAAATAATTAATAAAAAAGAATTGTTTTCATTATTCTTGGTTTTTTGCCTTTCCATATTAATTTGAGAATTGCTCTTTCCATGTCTTTGCAGAATTGCTTTTGAAATTTTGATGGGAATTGCATTGAATCTGTAGATTGCCTTTGCTAGGATGGCCAGTTTTACTATTTTAATTCTGCCAATCCATGAGCATAGGATATCTCTCCATTTTCAGAGATCTTCAATTTCTTTTTTGAGAGACTTGAAGTTATTGTCATACAGATCTTTCACTTGTTTGGTTAAAGGTGTCCCAAGATATTTTATATTATTTGTGACTATTGTGAAGGGAGTTGTTTCCCTAATTTCTTTCTCAGCCTGTTTATCATTTGTATAAAAGATTTATTTGGGTTAATTTTATATCTGGACACTTTGCTGAAGTTATCAGCTGGAGAAGTTCTGGTAGAATTTTTGGGGACCCTCCAGAACTTACCAGAGACCTAGGAGGTGAGAGACTCTCAGGACTCAAAGGGAGGGACCTTAGATGAAAGGCCTACAGTGGGGAAAGGGAACTTGCAGAGCCCACCCCCAGCAGAAAAACAGGGCATCAAGTAAGGGATGGGGTTATCATCCTATAGTCAAAACTCTTTCTCAGAATTGTTCCTCTCTGAAAGAACTGCAGAGATGGAAATGGAGACGAGCCTGAGGAAAAAATGGTCCAGTGACAGGTCCAAAGTGGGATCCAACTCAAGGGGAGGCCCCAAGACCTGACACTATTATTGAGATTACAGAGGTACCCCAAAAGGGACCTATCATGACTGCCCTCTGAAAGGCCCAACAAGCAGCTGAAAGAGTCAGATGCAGATATTTGCACCCATCCAATGGACAGAGGCTGCTGACTCCTGTGATTGAATTAGGGAAAAGCTGGAAGAAGTTAAGGAGGAGGGTGTCCCTGTAGGAGGACCAGCAGTCTTAATTCACCTGGGCCCCCAAGATCTCTCAAACACTAGACCATCAAACAGGCAGGATACACCAGCTGATATGAGGCCCCCAACACATATAGAGTAGAGGACTGCCTGGTCTGGATTCAATGGAGAAGATGCACCTAATCCTCAAGAGACTAGAGGCCCCAGGGAGATTAGAGGTCTGGTGGGGTAGGGGTTGGCGTGGTGGGGATATCTTGGAGACAGGTGCCAAGGAGGAGGTATGGGATTTGGAACAGATGGAGGATGGAGTGGGAGGGTAATAAAATCTGGAGTGTAAAAAAAAAAGAAAGAAAAAGAAAAAGGGAGAGAGAGAGAGAAAAACAATGAATGAAAGAAAGAAAAGAAGAAAAGAAAAGGAAAGAGAAGAGAAGAGAAGAGAAGAGAAGAGAAGAGAAGAGAAGAGAAGAGAAGAGAAGAGAAGAGAAGAAGCATTAAGGAGCTCCAAGCCTAAAGCCCCTGAGTTAAAGAGAAAGAGCCCAATTAATTAAATTTCTTTTCCTAATCCTCTACTGTTATCAGCAGGAGTCAATTGCCAAAAGCCATCAACTTCTGGCACCCAGAACAGTAAGAGAAAGTTAATGTCCAGAGGTCATCAGCTCTGGTCTGCTTATCTACACCCCACCTGAATGAATCACCTTGGACACCTTGGACACCTACAAGTAACTATCCCAGAATGAAAAAAGCCTATAAAATGGAAAAACATTAACAACTCTATATTAGACAGAAAATGATACATAGCATATATAATGAAGTGCAAATTTAAACACTAATCTTCCAATTGTGCAATCAAGAATCAAGATTGTGAACCAAACAGGAAGTTCTTAAGAGAAGACATAAAATACTTACGCCCAACCATTGGACTGAAGTCAGGGACCCCTGTAGTTGAATTAGGGGAAGAATTGAAGAAGCCTAAAGGGAGATCCACCCCAGGGGAAGACCAGCAGTCTCAACTAACCCAGACACCACGGAGTTCCCAGAGACTGAGTCACCAACCAGGAGCATAGGGCACATCAGAGACTCCTGGCATATATGTCAAAGAGGTCTGCCTGGTCTGGCCTCAGTGGGAGAAGATGCATTTAATCCTTGAGGCCCCAGGAAAGTGGGAAGTCTGCTGGGAGTGGCACATCTTCTCAGAGGCAAGGGGGGGAGGAAAAGGATGAGGAAATGTGGGAGGGGTGGGGCAATGACTGGATTATAAATAAATAAAATAGTTTAAATTTTTTTAAAAAGAGAGACATGGACATATACCCATCATTAATCACCTTTGTCAAGTAAATGTCTTCACAAGACAAAAGGTTCCCTACTTGTCAGCAGACATTTTTAAAATACCCTCAAACTTAAGGATTTATTAAAACTTTTTCCTTTAGTTTAAAAAATAGTGGCCAATGATAGTTGATTCACATCTGTATACTGGGGAATGGCAGTTTAGAATTGTTTTCTGATTCCATTTTGCCCCAGTTAGAATCACTATCATAAAACATATGACAACCAATGCTGTAATGCTATTGTAAACTGGTGCAGACAATATGGAAATTGCTATGGAGCATTCTAAAAAACTAAATTTAGACACATTCTATGACCCAAGCTTCTCTCAGGCATATGTTAGAAGAATTTAAGGTATCATACCAGATACTTGCATGTTTTGTTTGCCTTTTGCTACATTTTTAACAATAACTATGCAATAGAGCCAGCTTAGATTCACCAACAGATGAGCAAGCAGTGTGAGGATGGTACATACACACAGCAGAATTTTTACTTGAAATAAAATCACAGCATTTGTAGGAATGTGTTTAGAAACAGGAATCATCATGCTAAATGAAATCAGACTCAATGAAACAAATTCTATGTTTTGTCCAATATGTATAATTTCTCACTCCTCTCCCTCTATCCTCTTCCTTCCACCCCTCCTCTCTCTCTCTCTCTCTCTCTCTCTCTCTCTCTCTCTCTCTCTCTCTCTCTCTCTCTCTCTCACACACACACACACACACACACACACACACATACACACACACACTCACACACATACTGCATAGACATGAAACTAGAAAGGAGACCACGAGAGAGAACATTTTCTTAAAGGATGGGGAAAGAATAGAGAGTTGGTAATATGACATACATATACAAACTGGAGAGGAAGTTGGTAGCAGTTTGTGGCTTTGAGTATTAGGGAAGGGAGTGTAGGAGGGATGATAAGGTGGAACAAATGTGACCCTTATATCTCAAAATGCAATGAATAAATCATTCCCTTGCTATGCTAAAACGTTAATAAAAAATGAACTAAACCTAGGACCAAAAGAGACGCCAAAAGAAAAAAATATAGAAAAGAAAAACGGACAAAATAGACTCTTCTTTCCACCTCTTTGACATTGGCATATGCCTCTTCAGCTTGAATAGGGAAGGCTCACCTCAGAGAGGGTCACCTGTGTCCTCTACTATGCTTCCTCTGTTCTCACTGTACAGAGAATGGTGTTTGAGGCCAGATGGTCATGGGCATGTTAGTGTCAGGGCTGCATTTCCTTTGGAAGTTTCTCTCATTTTACATACCAGGAACTACTGCTTGGTATCACTGAGCTTTGCAGACCATGGGTTAGAGGAATTTTCACCTACTGCAGGGTCCCCCATTTTACATACCCAGTGGGATCAAATGTCCAAAACAAGGGTGGATAAAATAGGAGTTATTTTATCTGCCTATTGCAGGGGTATAAAATTGGAATACTGAGCTCAGCATTGGATGGGGAGACATAAAGGATCTAGGCACTATGTTAAATTTTATATATTGTCTTCTTTGTAAAGGAATACCTTAAATCACAATTTAAATGTAAAACAAACCCACAGCTATATTTTCAAGAAGGAATTTGCAGGTCAGAGAATCCTAAAATTTCATCAGAGTGGTAGTTGGGGAAGAGAAAAAGGAAGTGTGGAAGGGAGGGGTTCAGTGGTCAGTGCTGGCATGGTTTACTGACAAGAGGCAGACACTTGGGCACAGTCATAATACCAGTTTCAGAAAGAAAGGTCAGGAGATTTTGAAGTCACGGTAGGGAAGATGAAAAACTGAAATAATTCTGGGCAACTGAGTTCCACATAAAGCCGCAGTCTTATCTTTGGACGAAAACAGGAAAAACCAAACCAAACTAAGAAGTGGGACTTGCTTTGTCTGGAGGGAATTGTCCCATGAATTTGCCTGCAGAGACTGAGGTTGCTCTTGGAACTCTTAGACTCTCCAGGGATATTTATTCTGCACCTCTTAAAAGCAGCCCTTCAGTAGCAGCAGTTAGAGTATGTATGGTGATCTCTATTGAGTATTTTTGATTACAGCTAAGTAAGTAGTTTTTATTTGCATAGCTATAACTCCATTACTTTTAGAGATAGACTTTTCTGTCTTGTTCTTTTGATGCTGGGAAAGGAAGGCATAAGAACCAGAGGGCTGCCAAGGTGAAGTATCCAAACATTCTGTCCCAGGAGTGAGGGGCAAGAGTGGGATGTATGATTGTGCAAACTTGGGGAGAGGTGTCATTAATTTTAGTTAATTTCTATGTAATGGGTCTTTGTTAGCCTGCTTATTCCTTATTCAACAAAGGAACTACTGGCTGGATTACAGAGAATAGTCAGGAGGATACTTTCTGTTTCTCATAAGAATTGTGTGATACTGTTGCATCTATCACTTATTTATTATTGGGCCCTTGTGTTATGATTTTACAAGTTTTTTTTTAATGTGTTTTCAGTGACAGGTAATGGCTAATACACTTTTCCTCAATGCTCTGAATAAGGTATAGTTTAGATGATTTTGGCTATATAAAGATTGCATTTCTAAGGCTGTTCTCTTGAGTACATTCTTTAAAGAGAGACATTAGATTCCTGCAACATGAATGTTCCCCAAAAGAGAGGAATCTTTTCCCTTAAACATTTTGAAAAACTTTCCCTGTAGGTGCTGAAAAACGGTCCTTGAGTTCTTACCATGCAAGATTCCTAAAAATAAATATAAATAAATAAATAAATAAATAAATAAAATCTGTTTTCTTTTTTTGTGTGTGTGTTATATTATCTAATTTTGCAAGAGGAGAAAAAAGGTCATTTTCCCTATAGCTCTGAGTGAGCATTTGTTTCTTATTGGTGATTTATTGAGCGTAGGCCATTTGGTGTTAAGTTAGCCTACTTCATTTAGGAAATACTTACAGAATTTTGTTCTAGATTTGGAAATGGAAATATTTCTGGTTTTAGTGTGGATTTGTTAACTGTGTTACCTTAGTAATTCTTTTTAAAATAATAAGGGTTTTTTTTTTAACTCCCTTGGTTTCTATGAGAATAATGATATGCTTTTTAGGAACTTTCCCCCAAGATTTTAAGAATTCTGACTAAGAGAGAAGAACTTTTCTTTCTTTTCCTTTTCTCCTTTCTTTCTTTCTTTCTTGGAAATTTTACTAGAATCTGACTTTCTAAAAAGGTTCGGTTATTGCTGAAGGTTTTAACACATGTGATTATTACTTTACTAGAAAATATCTAAGACAGGATATATATTCTGAAAAGATTATTCACCAGAATAGGTGATGAAAATCAGAAAAATAAACAGATTATACTTAAGTTTCATAGCTGATATTGAAGCAAAGACTGATAGAGTTTTCAAGTTGGGAGAAACATCTTTTTTGTAACTGAAGCTAAAGGTGGCATTTAAATTGAGGTTTGAACAAATAAGATTGACAGACAGAAATAGGGTTAAGAAGACACATACAGATTGTGTGTCTATAAATACTTGGCTTATGAAGCCTGTCCTTGGAAAACTTTCAAGGCTGTAACCCTAGTGGAGAAACATTCATGGTTTCAGTTATTCTATCTATCTGCTTTACCATGTGAGAGCTTGCTGATGGACTAGAACAACAGAGAGAAGGGAGGATCTCAGGGCACAGGAGACTTGGGTGTGACCCTAGGTGTCAAAACTTAGGTGCCTCAGGGCCTCAGTTGGCTCTCTGAGTGTGTAACAGACTCACTGAAGAGGGAGGTACAACTGTGACCCTGTTTCTCCCTCTGTCACTAGGCTCTAGATTGCTGATATCAAAATTCCTGTCCATGAAGAAACAGTCATCCACAGGAAATTTTTCTTAAGAAAAAACATCTGAGTGGGTAATTAGAGCTTTTCTTGTATTTATGAACAACTTCCTTGCACCAAGCTTCATACTTCAACTCTGATTTAGAGCTTCCCTGGGTTTGTTTAGTCTACTCTTTTCCTTACTCATTTTTTTTTGTTGTTTAGTTAACCAGTGTAGCAAATTAATTGAGGCCTTAAAAATGTCTACCTCTATGTTCCTTCCTCCTTTCTTTCTTCATCTGCTTCCATTCACATGCATGTTGATATATCACAATTTATCTCTCTAGTACATATACTTCTTCTAAAGTTCAAGTACTAATTCTCTTAATATTTTCTTGGGTATCTCAAAGATGCCTCCAGTTGCACATGGCTACAACTGAACCATGATTCACCCCAGATATAGACTGTTTCCTGATGTCTTTTTTTTTCCAGTGGGAAACTCCACAGACCATTTGTTAAACTAGGAGCACAGGACATAGATTATGGCTTCAAATGGACTGAAATGTGCCTCTCAATATTGCCATTTTTAAATCAGTATCATTTTAAGAAAATTATTTAACTGCTGTAACTTTTCTAACATGGCATATCTATTTTATATTTACTTTTCTGTAGTGTGCCTTTGTCATAACTTACCCCATGGCTCATTTAGAACGCATTTAACTTATGCCAGTTATGATCCTAAACTTGTATTCCTTGCTCATTTTGAATTTATAGATGGCATTCCCTGATGTCACCCAGCTCCTCCATTTCTTTCCAGCACAGCTCTCTAGTATGAAGTTCCATGGCCCTTTTCTGAATGACTGAAAGAGCAAATCCAATGGGCTCATTTTATCTACTTCTTTCCCTCACCCTGACCCCGGTTTCATTGTCTGCACACGTGTCTTATTTTGACAAATGCGTAAAGTTTTAATTTGGGAAAACTTGTTTTTGTCAGAACACAGACATCTCATATCCTTGCATTTTTTCCCTATTGCTCTTATATCATTTTTATTAGATATTTTCTTTATTCACATTTCAAATGTTATTCCCTGTTTGGTTTCCCCTCCAAAAACCCCTAATCCCATCCCCGTCCATCTGCTCACCAACCCACCCACTCCTGCTTCCCTGTCCTGGCACTCCCCTACACTGTGGCATCGAGCCTTCACAGGACCAAGGGCTTCTCCTCCCATTGATGTCCACCAAGGCCATCCTCTGCTACATATGCGGCTGGAACTATGGGTCCCTCCATGTGTACTCTTTGGTTGGTGGTTTAGTCCCTGGAAGCTCTGGGGATACTGGTTGGTACATATTGTTGTTCCTCCTATGGGGGCTGCAAAAACCTTCAGCTCCTTGGGTCCTTTCTCTAGCGCCTCCATTGGAGTGCTCAATCCAATGGTTGGCTGAATTGTTCTTATATCTTAATGCTTTCATCTTCCCAAAGAAGTCTCTTGTCCTTGCTCCCTGAAGTGCAGCATCTTTGCCTACATTAAGGTCTTATGCTTTCCCTACACCTGGAGACTTTTCATGTGTCCTTCTTTTTACATGAAGAGATGTCTATGTCTAGCTTGCCTGATCTACTAAACACATGTTCACTCACGAGACTCAAATTTTTTTTCTGGGAATTTTTTGTTAACTAGTCTCCAAACCAGTCTATCATCTTTACTGTTTTTCTTTACAGCAATAATTAAGTTTATTAAATATTATGAAATTACTTTATGCAAGATAACCTTCAATATATCATTCTGGTGCATGGTCAAATTCTGTGTTTTCCTCTTTAGTAAACTAGCCCATAGGTGGCAGGCAGAGACTTATGAAAATATGCTTTCTAAGTAAAATGAACAGAAAACATGAGCCTACAGAGTTTGCATAATGCTTCCACGGAAATACAAATTAAAAAAAAAATAATGTTAAAGACGAGGCAGAGATAAATAGCGGGATAAGATGTGGGTCAGAGAATAGAATTTGGAGATTCTTCAGTTGTAGAATGAATGATGTACTACAAAATTCATTTATTCTGGTTAAGAGACATTACATCATGAAAATGCAAATCTTTAATCAATTCACCTTTTCCACCACTGAAAATCTCTACAGTAGTTCACAACAAGTGAAGAAGCAATTAAAAATACAGACAAATTTCTTTTCAAACTTGTGACTAAAATGTATAAAACTGTGCATAGGTTAGGTAAATCAATAAAATACATAGTTTGAATATATACACAGTACTTTTCATTTAAAATGACATTAAAAAGGAAAATATTTTATCTTAACTTTGCTTATAATTTGTGTAATAAACATCACACATATAGAGTGTAGTTTGGTAATTAGATTGTTATGTATTAATTCTACTTGCAATTAAAATATTTTAACTAATTGACTTAGCCTAGGCTCTGGAAGAGTATCTTTTAGTACCACAAACATAAAATTTGAAATAATGTTCAGCTTGGGTAAGAAATACAAAAACACATTAGTATTTAATTTTTTATAAATAAGTGTTCAAGTAGAAGATTAAATGTTTGGTAACAATTAGGTTTAATTATTGGTTCTGTGATGGTAGCACATTAATAGTTATAGGAACAAACTAAAAGTTTGTGATGGTATAGTTAAAATATCCAATTGCATGATCTTTAATTGCATTAAAAACAATTAAAATATTTTTAAACATCGTTCTGCTGTCACTAGGTAAAATAAATTACAACTTCAGCCACCAATGATATGTACATTCTCTTGAGAGAAGGAAGTTGCCTTTTTATTCTCTGCGTTACTTCTGACAGATATATCTTGCTGAGACTGACTCATTCTAGAATATGGGAGAGATAATGCTGTGAATTCCACTGGATTTGTGTAATGAGTAGCTGAAGCCAGGTGTGGTACATGCCTTTGATTCCAGAGCTTGGGAGCCACAGGCAAGCAAATCCTTGAATTCAAAGCTAGCCTGGTCACCAGAGTGAGCAGTGAGGCCCTCCAGGGCTACAGGGTGAGACCTTGTCTCAAAAGCAAAACAAAACAAACAACAAAACAAATAAACAGGAGTAGCTGAGATACTATGTCTAAAAGTCTCCAAAATGATCAAAAAAATTTCTTCTTTCAATGGTTCATCAGAAAGGGAATCTTGAATAGGCCAATTGCTCTTGAATGTCCCTGATTGGTATTGTCTTGCTTAAAAACTGACCAAAAATGCCATCTTGACACAAGTTAGAATCATTTGGGAAGAGGTAAAGAGGAAACCTTAATTTGGAAAATATTCCCACCAGATAGTGGGAAAGGTCATAGAACATTTTTTTTTTTTGACCAGTGACTGTTGTGGTAAGGCCCAGTTCACTGTTGGTGGCACCACCTCTGGGTAGGTTCTGTGTTGTATAAGAAAGCAAACTAGCCGGGCGGTGGTGGCACACGCCTTTAATCCCAGCACTTGGGAGGCAGAGGCAGGAGAATTTCTGAGTTCGAGGCCTGCCTGATCTACAAAGTGAGTTCCAGGACAGCCAGGGCTACACAGAGAAACCCTGTCTCGAAAAAACAAAAAAAAAAAAACAAAAAAAAACAACAACAACAAAAAAAAAAGCAAGCTGAACAAATCTTGGAGAGGAAGGAAGCCAGTAAGAAACAAATCTTCATGGGTTCTACTTCACTTCCTCTCTCCAGGTTCATGCCTAGAGTTCTGGGTTGCCCTCAGTGATGGACTATAAAATAATCTAAAGTATGCTCTTTCTTCTTCCAGTTGTGCTTGTTCATTGTGTTTATCACAGCAATAAAAACTTACTAGAACAGGCATCACTTTTGAAAATTTTACAAAAGTACAAGGGACAAGATCCCAAACTCATGGAATCTAATTTAGAATGCTCACTATTGAAATTTACCAGGCCCCAAGTATATAAAACAATGTTATAAATAAATGAGGATGGAAAACAGAAAAAGGTTGCTATATTTTTAAATAAATTCTAACAGCAAACAATGATGTTCAGTAGACTCAGAAATATGGATAACAATTGAATAAAAATAATCTATATGTTTTACTATTTTTTTAATTACTAGTTTGTTTATTAACATGAACGCTTGTGACATGCATATGTGGAGGTTATAGGACAACTTGAAGGAGTAGACTCTTTTCTTCTACCTTTCAGGTTCTGGGGACTGAACTCAAGTCATCAGCCTTTTCTGCAAGCTCCTTTACTTCTTGAGCCATCTCTATAGCCTTACAGTTACTTTAAAAAATGTCTTCCCTTTAAATGATTGAAGCTATTTGTTGTACTTACTTTCAGACCATCATTCTTGATTTATGTCTAAGTCAGGGTTAATACATTTACATGGAATACCATTAACTAATGGTGATAAAAATTTCATTGTGTATGTGCACCACATTTTTTAAAATATCCAATCATCTACTGGTGGGAATCTAGGCTGGTTCCATTTGTAGTTAAGGTAACAGGTACAGAAACCAATATGGATGAGCAAACATCTATGTGGTATGTGGACTTGAGTCTTTCTGAAAACACATTAATTGTAATAAGAGAAAAGAAGACGCATATTGAATGTGATTATCTCCAAAGATGGAAAGAAGGAGCAAAGATGGTTGTACATTAGGATCTGAAGCCTAGGCATTCTACAAACTACAATATGTTTGCATGGCACCAAGAAAACACAGATGAACTTGACCTAGCCATTATCAAAAGAGAAGCCTTAGAAGATAGATTCCTACTGTGATATTTCTCAGTTTAAAATGGTAGTATTGTGTATTCCACAGGGACTTGAATCCTGGGAGAAACACGGGAAGTATGCACATATATCCTGAGAGACAGGTATGGGTTGTTTCCTGCAAAAAGTTCTTCTTTTGTGGTTTGGTGTCCAATGTAGCTGGTGGTGTCATTATTGGTACTAGCACTTACTTTCTTTAGACTATTATCAATCCACATGTTTGTCAAATTCACAAGGGGAAATGAGCTGACATCATGGTAGTAAAGAATCAAACAGCTCCATCTGAATTCATCATCTTGGGGTTCTCCCACCTGAATGAACTGCAGTATTTACTCTTCACCATCTTCTTTCTAACCTACATATGCACTTTAGGAGGCAATGTTTTTATCATCGTGGTGACCATGGCTGATTCCCACCTACACACACCTATGTATTATTTTCTAAGAAATCTTGCCCTTATTGACATCTGCTACACTACTACGAATGTCCCCCAGATGATGGTGCATCTTCTGTCAGAGAAGAAAATCATTTCCTACGGAGGCTGTGTGACCCAGCTCTTTGCATTCATTTTCTTTGTTGGCTCAGAGTGTCTCCTCCTGGCAGCAATGGCATATGACCGATACATTGCTATCTGTAAGCCCTTAAGGTATTCATTTATTATGAACACGGCCCTGTGCAGCTCGTTAGCAGCATCATGCTGGACAGGTGGGTTTCTCAACTCTGTCGTGCACACAGTTCTGACCTTCCAACTGCCCTTCTGTGGTAACAATCAAATCAATTATTTCTTCTGTGACATACCTCCCTTGCTGATCTTGTCTTGTGGTGATACTGCCCTCAATGAACTGGCTCTGCTGTCCATCGGGATCCTCATAGGTTGGACTCCTTTCCTGTGCATCATCCTTTCCTACCTTTACATCATCTCCACCATCCTGAGGATCCGCTCCTCTGAGGGGAGGCACAAAGCCTTTTCCACCTGTGCCTCCCACCTGCTCATTGTTATTCTCTATTATGGCAGTGCCATCTTCACATATGTGAGGCCCATCTCATCTTACTCGCTAGAGAAAGACAGATTGATCTCAGTGTTGTACAGTGTTGTTACGCCCATGCTGAATCCTGTAATTTATACACTGAGGAATAAGGACATCAAAGAGGCTGTAAAGGCCATGGGGAGAAAGTGGCAGCCACCAGTTTTCTCTTCTGATATGTAACCTCACTTGCCTGTAGTCAACAATCTTATATTAGAAAGTTAACATTTTCACCACTCAAGTTTTTGGTGGTTATATTTGACTTAAAATCTGCTTGTGATATTTGGAAACAGAATGAAGGATTGGCATACTGAATCCTAGGTGTACATATCTGAGCCTTTGTTAGTCTCTAATGGAGTTACTTATTTTAGTTTCTGTCCTTTTTATTTGTCTTCTCCATTTTGGAATTCTTATTTAAAGATGTTTCATCTCTCATGCCATATTTGCTTGATAGACTTCATGACTTATTACTTGCCCTGAAAGACTTTCCCCTGAGCCAAGCACTGCCATCTTGTAACATTCAACTGTATCCCTTTGCAAAATATTATCCCATCTAGGATTGTTTACTGTTTACACCCTCTCATGGAATAATGCAAGGGCCACAAGACCCTACCTGAGTATCCAGTTGCTCCCTGCCACATTGACTCAGGGAGGGGTTATAGTATATAGACCAGAAGACTAGGGGAGGAATCTCCAACCATGTGGCTATGTGTATGTATTACCTTTCTCTATAGTCACAGAATTTATGGATTATCTCTATATTATTTGTAGTGGCTATTCCTGGTTGTCAACTTGACTATATATGGAATGAATTACAATCCAGATTTGGAAGGCTTACCCATGATCCTAATCTGGAGGCTGAGAGATACAAGTTTCTTTCCTGGATCTTTGCTAGGAGATCTTGAGGCATAGTGGCTACGAATTACAAAAGATTAAGACAGGGAAATCTCTGAGTTCAAGATCATCTGGGATTAAAGGCATGGTGGCACACCTTCTGCTGGAGATCTACATAAGGACATTGGAAGAAGGAAGATTTACTCTCTCTCTTCTTCACCTGCTTGCCTTGTGGGACTGAGCAACTGATAGGTCCTTGAACTTCCATCCACAGCTGCTGCTGACCATTGTTGTGGAGTTGGACTAAAGACTATAAGTCATCAACAAACTCCTTTACTATATAGAGACTACCCATACATTCTGTGATGCTACAGAACCCTGACTAATACATTATTAAAGGAATTTATTGCAATGACTTACCGTCTGTAATTCAACTAACCCAACAATGGACAGCTATGATTGGGAAGTCCAAAAGCCTACTAGCTGTTCAGTCCATGAGGATATTTATTTCACCTGGTGTGATGGTTTGTATATGGTTGTCCCAGGGAGTGGCACTATTAGAAGGTGTGGCCTCATTGGAGGAAGTGTGTCACTGTGGGAGTGGGCTTAGAGATCTTCCTCTTAGATGCCTGAAGATGCCCAGTCTGTTCCTGGCTTCCTTTGGATAAAGTCATAGAACCCTCAGCTCCTCCTGCACTATGCCTGCCTGGATGCTGCCATGCTTCTGCCTTGATGACAATGGACTAAATCTCTGAACCTGTAAGCCAGCCCCAAGTAAATGTCTTTTATAAAACTTGCATTGGTCATTGGTGTCTGTTCACAGCAGTAAAACCCAAACTAATACAGAAGTTGGTACTGGGAGTGGGGTATTGCTGTGATAGGCCTGACCGTGCTTTTGTTTGGAAGAATGTGGGTTTTGGAAATTTGGATTTGGAAAGTCATGGAATGCTTTAAGTGGGGCTTAATGGGCCAGCCTAATAGGAATATGAAAGACAGTGGTATTGAGGTTCATTTGAACTGTGTAGGCCTTATGGCCCAAAAGGTTTCAGTGGAGAAAAACTTTCATATGTCGTTGAGAGACAGTTTTTGTGATGTTTTGGTGAAGAACATAGCTGCTTTTTGCCATTTTCTGAAGAGACTGCCTAAGGCTAAGGAAAAGAGATGTATATTAATTGCATTGACAAAGGAAGTCTCAAAAAAGCCCAACAGAGACTTTGTTTTCTGGTTAAGTCTGATGAAGAGCATTTTGAACAAACATAGCAAGCTGAGAAAGGAAACATACAAAATATATAGTTTGAGTATTAAAGGGACACCAGGAAGTGAAATGGAGTTGAATTCAAGGATATTAAATTGAATTTAGTGAGTAGTGACCTTGGGGCAAGATTCCTCTGAGCTAAATTTGGGTCCAGGTGTGGTAATACAAGTCTTTAATCCCAGGAGGCAAAGATAAGCAGATCTCTGAGTTCAAGGCCAGCCTAGAACAGAGCAAATTCTAGGTAAAGAAAAACTTAAATCTAGGCTTGGTGGATCATACCTTTAATCCCAGAGTTTAGGAGACAGGCATGCAGATCTCTGAATTCAAAGTCAGTCTATGGAGCAAGATCCATGACAGCCAAGCTTAGGCAGTGAAGGAGTTGGAATAAAGGAAGCTAGTGATAATGTAATAGAACAAGGGGGCTAATATTCCACCTTGTGCAGGCAGCAGAACTCAGCATCTTTGGCCATGTGTCTCTGGCTTTATATTGAAGAGGAGAAGGAGACTACTGGGACAGTTAATGCTGGTTAGCTGGAGCTAGGAAATTAGCGATAATTAAGAAGAGACCAGCATCATTGAGGTGCAATCTTTTGGGAAGTGTTTTCTGAGAGCACAAAGAAGCTGTATTCCAGATATAGCAAAGGTTGTACCTCATGCTATGGCTGGACTTGGTAATGTGTAAGAGTCACCCAGGTGGTAGTGGTTTTGAAGGCATCATGAATAACAGCTGAGGCTTGGCACTGTGAGAGGCCATGGAAGACCATTGGTGAAAGTGCAGCCTCAGTTGGAGTTGACAGCCCAGGACTGAAGGAGTTGAGGCTTGGTACAGTGAAGAGAGCCTATGAGAGGTTTTGGTAAAGCTTAGTTATAGTGGAAGACCCTTGCATATTAGGGATGCCAGTACCATGGTATGACCACCAAGAACAGCAGTGGAATGGATCAACTTGAACTTAGAGTGCTACAGAGTGCAGAGCTGGAGAAGTGACACCAGCCCTTTGGAGATGCTCAGAAGATCATGTGTGGAACTCAGACATTGGAACAAGAAGCTGTGAAGCTGAAGTTGACTTGGGGACCCCAAGATGTTAAAGATGCCAGAGCTACAGGATGCCTGCCAGGAAAGCTGCTAACAGGGAGTGAAACCAGCCCAGGAGAAAGAACCTTGTTACAGTCAACAAAGATAAAGAGGGAGTTGAAGATCTAAGGACTGTTTTGCCATCAGACATGGAGATGCATAGTTTGGAGATTGCCCAGATGGTTTCCTGTCTTGCTTTAGGGATTGCAGTTAAGTAGTTGGATGAACCTCAGAAGAGACTTTGAACTTTGGACTTTTAACACTGTTGAGACTACTATAGACTGTGGGGACTTTTGAAGTTGTACTAAATGTATTTTGCATTATGCTATGTTTAAGTATGGCCCCTATAGACTCATGTTTGAACAAGCCTATGGGGGCCAGGGAGTGGAATGTGATGGTTTGTATATGCTTGTCCCAGGGAGTGGCACTGTTAGAAGGTGTGGCCTCATTGGAGGAAGTGTGTCACTGTGAGAGTGGGCTTAGAGATCTTCCTCTTAGATGCCTGAAGTTGCCCAGTCTGTTCCTGGCTTCCTTTGGATAAAGTCATAGAACCCTCAGCTCCTACTGCACCATGCCTGCCTGGATGTTGCCATGCTTCTGCCTTGATGACAATGAACTAAATCTCTGAACCTGTAAGCCAGCCCCAAGTAAATGTCTTTTATAAAACTTGCATTGGTCATTGGTATCTGTTCACAGCAGTAAAACTCAAACTAATACACCTGGTATGCTGGATACGCTGGAATCCAGAAGAGATAGGTTCCAACAGGTGTGCTGTCAAGTAAGGGCAAGCAGGCAAGGAAGAGTGAATCTTCCTTCTACCAATGCCCTATGTAGGTCTCCAGAAGAAGGTATAGCCTACATTAAAGGTATGTACCACCACACCTGGATCTGGAACTTGTTTTGTCCCAGACTGACATTGAACTCAGAGATCTTTGGCCTCACTCTCCTGGGATTAAAGGTGTGTACTACCTTTACTAGGTCTAAGCTTTTCAAGGCCACTTTTGCCAGGGGTCAGCCCTGGCAGGTTCTTCTTGAAGCAGTGGAGGAGGAAGAGCATCAGTGGAGGGTAAGACTTTTGCTTAACTGATATGAGAGGTTAGACTTTGTCTTACAAGATATTTAGGGTTGCTATATAATAATAAAAAGTTTACTTATCTAAGTTACTTTTTGCTACTGTAACTGACCTGTCTTCTGTGTTCCTCTGAGGCCAGAAACTGCAGTCTCTGGCAATTAGCACTTCATTCTAAAACAGCAAGAGAGCTTTTTCCCTTTTGACCAGGTGCCTCTTGCTTGTCAGGCTAGGGGGAAGTTTGGAGCAATAAACTTCTATTGAACCAGAAGAGAGTAATAGTTGCAGAAGGAAAACTTTTATATAAGCAAATATGCATAAGCTTAAATAAATTTATATACAGTTTCATGCATGCATATTTATACATTTCCATTCAAACCAGTTGGGTCCCACTTGAGTACATTCTCATAATTACATACTTAATAACTTACATTCATACTTATATATGCATTTGGAGCAAAAGATCGAGCACCAGTGCAGAAAGAACTCACTCATTTTGGATGAAAAATGAGCTCCAATCTTTATTGCATAGAGAAAGAAAAGCCTCCTATCCTTTTAATGCTAAATAAATTAAACCCAAGTATGTAAGAAGAAAGGTTTTATTCCTTTAGTAAGACTAAGCCTGCTTTGTTATTAAGAAAAGACTTGTTCTGTTCAATGGTAAGAAGAGGCCTGTCTGCTCCTTCTGCTCTCTCTGCAGCTTTTTCTTTATTTCTCCTTTCCCTTAACATTCTTCATATTTATCTCTTAGTTTTTTATGTTACCTATAGTTTCTAAGTTATTTCACTCTGTATTCTTCTTATCTAAAAAGTGTTGTCTAAAAAGTATCCTCAGCTCACTTCTGACTCTTCTCTTTGTCCTCAGCACTTATACATATTTCTGAATACATGATCATATGGTAAAAAGTTCATCACAAGTTCCCACGAATTCAAATCATAAATGGAATAAGAAGTTTACACTGAGTGTTTACATGCATATCCATTAGGAGTCATCTGCCTAAACATTCATCACCTGTCACAGCTCCACAGGTTCATTGAAATTTAAAAACCATAACTAAGTTATTAATGACGTTTTGTATAAATGAAACCAGTCAATATTTTGTCTTATGTCCTAGCACCGAGAATAAATCATTAGTTCCCCTTTTACGACCTTTGGTTAATGGTTTTACACCATCTTGGAATGTGCTCTGAATAGTAGAAAGTCTGGTTATAATCTAGAAGCAATTAACTGGTAACACATGGAAGACTGTCAGAGTTCTCATTCTGGTTTTGACTATCAGGAAAGGACCTAATAGCAGTCCCACTATAAAAGAGCTTGATAAATAATACTTGTCTAATTTTAGGAAATCTCATTCGATAATTAACAATTAAGAAATCATCTATTTGTCTATATAGTATCTCCACATGACAGCACATCTTCATACAGCTGCAGAGATCTGCTCAAAAGGGTGGTCTAATAACTAGTTATTGTCATATGTGTTTAATATTAACAGGAAAAGCATATTAATAGCAGGGAAGTTTTCTAAGATGATTTTCTCATAGGCCTTACCCACTGTAGTTCCTTCATAGATTTTAATCTAAGTTGGTCATCTCAGGAAGATCTCCTGCTAGTTATAAGCTTGTCCTATGATGACTCCTGACATTTGATACCTCAAGATCTCCATGTCAAGATCTGGGTCAGAAGCCTGTATCTTCCAGCCTCAATACTTGGATAATGGGTTTGACCTCCATTTCTGGATTTTAGTTCATTCCAGATGTAGTCATTTGACAACCAGAAATATCGACCACAAGTTACCTCATTCCGGCTGGGTAATGATTTTCAAATGCAGCCTATTGGAGGAGGAATGTTCACACTCCTATAAGTTACTCCTCATCTATGCACTGTAAGCTCAATAAACTCATTCACATAATGAACTTAGGCAGACTTGTGTCTTGGTTTGCTAACCCTTGGGACATTAGGGAAAAGTGGAGGTATTGCTTACATCTATCCTGGCATGGAATTTTAGCAACAGTACTATATTTCCTATGAGTAAAAGAAATGAGAGATCTGTGAGATGACCCATCAGGTAAAGGCACTTGCTGTCAAGCCTGATGACCTGAGTTTGATCCAAGAGTCCCACATTACCTATAATTTATTTCTGGCCTTCATTCACATGAATTAGTACATATGTGAACACACACACATACATACACACACACACACACACACACACACATTGCGGAAAGACAGTAAGGAATTTCAGTTCAAATTCATAATTCTATCAATATAATTTTTAGGTTCACATAGATATGTTATAGAGTTTCTTAAGCTTAGGAAACATGTTTCTAAAAATGGAGAACACCATGTTATAAAACACATAGAAAATGAAGTAGAATTTTTGAGAGGGAGTAGCATTTTTACTTATGTAACAAGTGATCAGAAAAGGTATGTCTAAGTATTTAATTACTGTTTTTATATTTTATTATAAACCAAGGAAGAGTTACAGACCAATTTTCTGGTGAACATAGCTACAAAACACTTGAGATCTAAATTCAAGATCACATCAAAATTATACAGTGTCCAAATTTGTTTTATTGGTAGGAGACAAGGTTGGTTCAGCATGTGCAGATATTAGTTGGGAGTCTCTAGAGGAAACAGAATATAACAGCACACACACACACACACACACACACACGTTCACAATACGGCTAAATTGTTCCATAACAGCAGTCTCATTCCTAAAAGTCTCAGCACTCAGTTGTTGCTCAGTCTATAATGCTAAGTGCCTGAGTAATTGGAGTAGTCAAATAATGGCTGTCTCATACTGAGCATGGAAAGTTCCCAAGAAAGGGTGTCCCAACAGTCCTGGAGTTGAAATTTGGAAGGGTCCTGGAAATCCACTGGTCCCATGTCCATGTTGGAAACCTGGAAAACTTGTCCTGACATCAGCAAAGAAATCAGCAACAGTAGCAAGTGGATAAATTAACCCAGCAGTAAAAGGGAAAGCCAACTGGGTAGAAGGCAAACCATCTTTCTCTTCTGTTCCTCCATTTATGTCTAGGCTTCCAACAGAAGGTGTCACATTTGGAGTGGACCTCACATACCAAGTAAGACAATCAAAACAATTCCACAATTGAGGATCCTTACTGAGATGATCCTAAGGTGTGACAAGTTGGCCTTTAAAACCAAAAATCACCATGTGCAAATCAAACACCTGATATACAGTATCAATAGAATTAGTGACAAAAAATTTCACATAATTTATGTGAGATGTAGAAAAAGCATTTGCCAATGTAAAACAACATCATGAAAAAATGTCTTAAAGAAATTAAGGATAGATGGAACATACCTCAAAACAGTAAAGACTGTACCTATAACAAATGCATAGACATTTTACTAAATGTAGAGAATTGAGATCACAATCTCTATCATCTGTAACAAGATAAAGATGACAAACCTTTCTACTACTATTGAATACAATGATCAAAATTTTGGTTTGAACAATAAAGTAAGAGTACAAATATGTAAAAATTTAAAAGTAAGAAATTAGCTTTGCCTATTTGTAAATGGAATGATTCTATTCTTAGAATACCCCTCAGAGTCACCAGAAAAATTTAGATATGACAATATCTTTTAATAAAGTTACCTGACACAAAATCAATACACAGAATCAATAGTTTTATTTATAGCAATAATGAACTTGGTGAGAAAATATTGGGAAATATGATATAATTACAATAGCTTAAAAATAGTATAGCTGGGGAAAAACCTGACCAAGGAAGCAGACAACATCTAAGAAGGAAAGCTTTAATGTGCTATATCAAGAAAGTGAAGAAGACATTAGATGATGGAACAGTTTTCCATGCTGAGAGACTGGCAGAAATAATATTGTGAAAATTACTTTACTACCAAAAGCAGTTTACAGAGTCAATCCAATTCTTTTACTTCGTGGAACAATTTGAGGAAGTGTATTGTTAGTGCTTCTCTTTTTTATTATTACATATTTGCTTTATTTACGTTTCTAATGGTACCCACTTTCCGAGTTTCCCCTCTGAAAATCCCCTATCCCATCTCCCCACCCCCAGCTTCCCCCCAATTTCTTACTTGCATTCCCTATTCTGGGGAATCGAGCCTTCACAGGACCAATGACCTCTCCTCTCATTGATGTCTGAAATGGTCATCTTCTGCAACATATGTAGCTGGAGCCATGGATATCTCCATGTGTACTCTTTTGTTGGTGGTTTAGTCCCTGGGAGTTCTGGGGGTACTTGTTGGTACATATTATTGTTCCTCCTGCAGGGCTGCAAACTTCTTCAGTCCTTTCTCTAGCTGCTCCATTGGAGACCATATGCTCATTCTATTGGTTGGCTGTGAGCCATGGTTATTTTGATCCACTTTTCCAATAAGGTCAGGGATGGTGATTTTGCCAGAAGTTCTTTTATTGTTGAGAATAGTTTACGCTATCCTGGGCTTTTGTTATTCCAGATAAATTTGGAAATTGCTCTTTCTAACTCTATGAAGAATAGAGTTGGGATTTTGATGGGGATTGCAGTGAATCTGTAGATTGCTTTAGGCAAGATGACCATTTTTACTAATATTAACCCTGCTAATTAATGAGCATGTGAGATCTTTCCATCTTCTTAGATCTTCTTCAATTTCTTTCTTCAGAGACTTGAAGTTCTTGCCATATGGATCTTTCACTTGCTTGGTTAGAGTCACAACAAGGTATTATATATTATTTGTGACTATTGTGAACGGTGGCATTTCCCTAATTTCTTTCTCAGCCTCTTTATCCTTTGAGTATAGGAAGGCTACTGATTTGTTTGAGTTAATTTTATATCCAGACATGTTGCTGAAGTTTTTTATCAGCTTTAGGAGTTCTCTGGTGGAATTTTTGAGGTCACTTAAGTATACTATCATATCATCTGCAAATAGTGATATTTTAACTTCTTCCTTTCCAATTTGAATCTCTTTGACCCCCTTTTGTTGTCTAATTGCTCTGGTTAGGACTTCGAGTAATATGTTGAACAGGTAGGGAGAGAGTGGACAGCCTTGTTTTGTCCCTGATTTCAGTGGGATTGCTTCTAGTTTCTCTCCACTTAGTTTGATGTTGGCTACTGGTTTGCTGTATATTGCTTTTACTATGCTTAGGTATGGGCCTTGAATTCCTTATCTTTCCAAGACTTTTATCAAGAAGGTGTTGAATTTTTTTCAAGTGATTTCTCAGCATCTAATGAAATGATCATGTGGTTTTTTTTCTTTGAGTTTGTTTATATAGCGGATTACATTGATGGATTTCCATATATTGAGCCATCTCTGCATCTCTGGGATGAAGCCTATTTGATCATGGTGAATGATCGTTTTGATGTGTTCTTGGATTCAGTTAGCAAGAATTTTATTGAGTATTTTTGAATTGATATTCATAAGGGAAATTGGTGTACAGTTCTCTTTCTTAGTTGGTTCTTTGTGTGGTTTAGGTATCTGTCTTAGTTAGGGTTTTACTGCTGTGTACAGACACCATGACCAATGCAAGTTTTATAAAACACAACATTTAATTGGGGCTGGCTTACAGGTTCAGAGGTTCAGCCTATTGTCATCAAGGCAAAAGCATGGCAGCATCCAGGCAGCCATGGTGCAAGAGGAGCTCAGGGTTCTACATCTTTATCCAAAGGAAGCCAGTAACAGACTGGGAATCCTCGGGCATCTAAGAGGAAGATCTCTGAGCCCAACCCCACAGTGACACACTTCTTCCAACAAGGCCACACCTTTAATAGTGCCATTCCCTGGGACAAGCATATACAAAGCATCACATTCCACTCCTTGGCCCACATAGGCTTGTTCAAACATTAGTCTATGGGGGTAATACCTAAACATAGCATAATGCAGAATACATTTAATCCAACTTCAAAAGTCCCCACTGTCTATAGCAGTCTCAACAGTGTTAAAAGTCCAAAGTTCAATGTCTTCTTCTGAGATGCATCCAATCACAGTAATCCCCAAAGCAAGACAGGAAATCAGCAGGGCAAACTCAAAAACTCTGCATCTCCATATCTGGTGGCCAAGCAGGCTTCAGATCTTCAACTTCTTTCTCATCTTTGTTGACTACAACAAGGTTCTTTCTCCTGGGCCGGTTCCACTCCCTGATAGCAGCTTTCCTTGGCATGCATCCTGTGGCTGTAGCATCTTTAATATCTTGGAGTCCCCAATTCAACTTCAGAATCACAGCTTATTGTTCCAATGTTTGAGATCCACATACGATCTTCTGAGCATCTCCAAAGGGCTGGTGTCACTTCTCCAGCTCTGCCCTCTGTAGCACTCTAAGTTCAGGTTGATCCACTCTGCTGCCACTGCTGTTCTTGTTGGTTATCACATGATACTGGCATCTCCAATATGTTGGGGTCTTCTACTGCAACTATGCTTAACCAAAGCCTCTCATAGGCTCCCTTCATAGTACCAAGCCTCAACTCTTTTGGGCTGTCAACTACAACTGAGGCTGCACTTTCACCAATGATCTTTCATGAACTCTCACAGTGCCAAACCTCAGCTGTTCTATTCTTCATGATGCCTTCAAACCCAGTACCACCTGGATGATTCTTACACATTACCAAGTACAGCTACCTCATGAGGTACAACCTTGGCTATCTCTGGAATACAGCTTCTTTTTCCTCTCACTTCCCAGAATATTTCACCTAAGTGTTGCGGATCTCTTGTTAATCACTACTAATTTCTTAGCTCCAGCTAAGCAGCATCAATTGTCCCAGTAGTCTTCTCCTCTTCAATACAAAGCCAGAGACACATGGCTGAAGTTGCTGAGTTCTGCTGCTTGCAGGAGCTGGAACATTGCCCCCCTTGTTCTATTAAATTATCACTAGCTTCCTTTTTTGTCCAACTCCTTCACTGCCTAACTTGGCTGTCCTGGATCTTACTCCATAGACTGACTTTGAACTCAGAGATCTGCATGCCTGTCTCCTAAGCACTGTGATTAAAGGTGTGACCCACCAAGCCTGGAATTAAGTTTTTCTTTACCTAGAATTTGCTCTGTTTTAGCTGTCCTTGAACTCAAGAGATCTGTTTATCTTTGCCTCCATGGATTAAAGGCTTGCACTAACTTGCCTGGACCCAAATTTACTACACAGCAATAGTTATAAAAACTGCAAGGTATTGATACAGAGACGGACATGTTGACCATTGAAATTCAATTGAAGACCCAGAAACAAAACCACACACTTATGGACACTTGATCTTTGACAAAGAAGCCAAAAATATACAATGGAAAAAAGAAAGTATCTTCAATTAATGGTGTTGGTCTAAATGACTGTCTATATGTAGAAAAATAAAAATAGACCCATATTTGTCACCTTGCACAAAGCTCAAGTCCAAGTAAATCATTTACTCTTCTTGAGTCAGAGAGAAAGAAAAAGAATAAGAGAAAGTGATGTATACACACACACACACACACACACACACACTCATCCAGGCCTGGCCATTGGTTTAATCAATTTCCCAAGTGCACACCCATACTTATATACATACACATATGTTATATAAGTATGTGCATATATATATATATATATATGCACATACTTATATATATATATATATATATATATATATATATATATATAGAGAGAGAGAGAGAGAGAGAGAGAGAGCTGTATATGCATATGTACACATATATACATTTGATTGAAGGAGCAGAGCCCCAACAGCCACACTTTTATTTTTGTCTCTCAGCCTTTTTATAGCTTCTTAGATAAAAAGATCTTTATAAAATTACCTCACATATAAAATTACACAAAAAGGAGTTACAGGAGAATGTCGATAGTAAGCTCAAAGCAGTGTTTCATTCCATAAGCTCATTTTAAGTTCAAAGCAATGGTTTCACATAACATTGCTCTATCATAGTGCATGCCTGTGGCCTGACCCATGAACCTAACATAGAATGAATAGTTATCTTTCCTTAAACAGTATTCTTTATTATAGGTTACTAAAATCTCTTAAGTGAATTATTTTTAAGGTTTTATTTCTAGTAAAAAATCTAATAAATACTGATAGAGGCAAACCATAATTAGGATTTTACCCTAATTCTTAAAGCCATTCAGAGACTAAAATCTTAGCAAGACTTGGGAGGAAATATAAGAATGAGCTCTGGATACAGGTCAGGGGTTTGGCCAAAGGCCCAGGTACACAAGAAGAGGCTCCTAGAGGCTCTTTAGGGGAATTCCATCAAGGGAATTCCTCACAACCCTGGAGTTTCCCTTTTATTTTTGTAAGCCAAATGAAGATCTTCTACATGGACACTGATGACTACACTCCAAGTCTCATTCCTATTGGCTATCAGGTTCCTAGAGAACTGCTGTTGAGGTTCCTCATTATATAGTCACTAATCTTCCAATTGTGCAACCAAGAATCAAGATTGTGAGCCAAACAGGAAGTTCTTAAGAGAAGACATAAAATACTTACGCCCAACCATTGGAGTGAAGTCAGGGACCTCTGTAGTTGAATTAGGGGAAGAATTGAAGAACCCTAAAGGGAGATCCACCCCAAGGGAAGACCAGCAGTCTCAACTAACCCAGACACCACGGAGTTCCCAGAGACTGAGTCACCAACCAGGAGCATAGGGCACATCAGAGGCTCCTGGCATATATGTCAAAGAGGTCTGCCTGGTCTGGCCTCAGTGGGAGAAGATGTACTTAATCCTTGAGGCCCCAGGAAAGGGGGAAGTCTGCTGGGAGTGGCACATCTTCTCAGAGGCAAGGGGGGGAGGAATAGGATGAGGAAATGTGGGAGGGGTGGGGCAATGACTGGATTGTAAATAAATAAAATAGTTTAAATTTTTTTTAAAAAGAGAGACATGGACATATAGCCATCATTAGTCACCTTTGTCAAGTAAATGTCTCCACAAGACAAAAGGTTCCCTACTTGTCACCAGACATTTTTAAAATACCATCATTCTTAAGGATTTATTAAAACTTTTTTCTTTAGTTTACAAAATAGTGGCCAATGATAGTTGATTCACATCTGTATACTGGGGAATGGCAGTTTAGAATTGTTTTCTGATTCCATTTTGCCCCAGTTAGAATCACTATCATAAAACATATGACAACCAATGCTGTAATGCTATTGTAAACTGGTGCAGACAATATGGAAATTGCTATGGAGCATTCTAAAAAACTAAATTTAGACAATTCTATGACCCAAGCTTCTCTCAGGCATATGTTAGAAGAATTTAAGGTATCATACCAGATACTTGCATGTTTTGTTTGCTTTTTGCTACATTTTTAACAATAACTATGCAATAGAGCCAGCTTAGATTCACCAACAGATGAGCAAGCAGTGTGAGGATGGTACATACACACAGCAGAATTTTTACTTGAAATAAAATCACAGCATTTGTAGGAATGTGTTTAGAAACAGGAATCATCATGCTAAATGAAATCAGACTCAATGAAACAAATTCTATGTTTTGTCCAATATGTATAATTTCTCACTCCTCTCCCTCTATCCTCTTCCTTCCACCCCTCCTCTCTCTCTCTCTCTCTCTCTCTCTCTCTCTCTCTCTCTCTCTCTCACACACACACACACACACACACACACACATACACACACACACTCACACACATACTGCATAGACATGAAACTAGAAAGGAGACCACGAGAGAGAACATTTTCTTAAAGGATGGGGAAAGAATAGAGAGTTGGTAATATGACATACATATACAAACTGGAGAGGAAGTTGGTAGCAGTTTGTGGCTTTGAGTATTAGGGAAGGGAGTGTAGGAGGGATGATAAGGTGGAACAAATGTGACCCTTATATCTCAAAATGCAATGAATAAATCATTCCCTTGCTATGCTAAAACGTTAATAAAAAATGAACTAAACCTAGGACCAAAAGAGACGCCAAAAGAAAAAAATATAGAAAAGAAAAACGGACAAAATAGACTCTTCTTTCCACCTCTTTGACATTGGCATATGCCTCTTCAGCTTGAATAGGGAAGGGTCACCTCAGAGAGGGTCACCTGTGTCCTCTACTATGCTTCCTCTGTTCTCACTGTACAGAGAATGGTGTTTGAGGCCAGATGGTCATGGGCATGTTAGTGTCAGGGCTGCATTTCCTTTGGAAGTTTCTCTCATTTTACATACCAGGAACTACTGCTTGGTATCACTGAGCTTTGCAGACCATGGGTTAGAGGAATTTTCACCTACTGCAGGGTCCCCCATTTTACATACCCAGTGGGATCAAATGTCCAAAACAAGGGTGGATAAAATAGGAGTTATTTTATCTGCCTATTGCAGGGGTATAAAATTGGAATACTGAGCTCAGCATTGGATGGGGAGACATAAAGGGTCTAGGCACTATGTTAAATTTTATATATTGTCTTCTTTGTAAAGGAATACCTTAAATCACAATTTAAATGTAAAACAAACCCACAGCTATATTTTCAAGAAGGAATTTGCAGGTCAGAGAATCCTAAAATTTCATCAGAGTGGTAGTTGGGGAAGAGAAAAAGGAAGTGTGGAAGGGAGGGGTTCAGTGGTCAGTGCTGGCATGGTTTACTGACAAGAGGCAGACACTTGGGCACAGTCATGATACCAGTTTCAGAAAGAAAGGTCAGGAGACTTTGAAGTCACGGTAGGGAAGATGAAAAACTGAAATAATTCTGGGCAACTCAGTTCCACATAAAGCCGCAGTCTTATCTTTGGACGAAAACAGGAAAAACCAAACCAAACTAAGAAGTGGGACTTGCTTTGTCTGGAGGGAATTGTCCCATGAATTTGCCTGCAGAGACTGAGGTTGCTCTTGGAACTCTTAGACTCTCCAGGGATATTTATTCTGCACCTCTTAAAAGCAGCCCTACAGTAGCAGCAGTTAGAGTATGTATGGTGATCTCTATTGAGTATTTTTGATTACAGCTAAGTAAGTAGTTTTTATTTGCATAGCTATAACTCCATTACTTTTAGAGATAGACTTTTCTGTCTTGTTCTTTTGATGCTGGGAAAGGAAGGCATAAGAACCAGAGGGCTGCCAAGGTGAAGTATCCAAACATTCTGTCCCAGGAGTGAGGGGCAGGAGTGGGATGTATGTTTGTGCAAACTTGGGGGGAGGTGTCATTAATTTTAGTTAATTTCTATATAATGGGTCTTTGTTAGCCTGCTTATTCCTTATTCAACAAAGGAACTACTGGCTGGATTACAGAGAATAGTCAGGAGGATACTTTTTGTTTCTCATAAGAATTGTGTGATACTGCTGCATCTATCACTTATTTATTATTGGGCCCTTGTGTTATGATTTTACAAGTTTTTTGTAATGTGTTTTCAGTGACAGGTAATGGCTAATACACTTTTCCTCAATGCTCTGAATAAGGTATAGTTTAGATGATTTTGGCTATATAAAGATTGCATTTCTAAGGCTGTTCTCTTGAGTACATTCTTTAAAGGGAGACATCAGATTCCTGCAACATGAAAGTTCCCCAAAAGAGAGGAATCTATTCCCTTAAACATTTTGAAAAACATTCCCTGTAGGTGCTTAAAAACGGTTCTTGAGTTCTTACCATGCAAGATTCCTAAAAATAAAATATAAATGAATAAATGAATAAATAAATAAATAAAATCTGTTTTCTTTTTTTTTTGTGTGTGTGTTATATTATCTAATTTTGCAAGAGGAGAAAAAAGGTCATTTTCCCTATAGCTCTGAGTGAGCATTTGTTTCTTATTGGTGATTTATTGAGCGTAGGCCATTTGGTGCTGAGTTAGCCTGCTTCATTTAGGAAATACTTACAGAATTTAGTTCTAGATTTGGAAATGGAAATATTTCTGGTTTTAGTGTGGATTTGTTAACTGTGTTACCGTAGTAATTCTTTTTATAATAATAAGGTTTTTTTTTAACTCCTTTGGTTTCTATGAGAATAATGATATGCTTTTTAGGAACTTTCCCCCAAGATTTTAAGAATTCTGACTAAGAGAGAAGAACTTTTCTTTCTTTTCCTTTTCTCCTTTCTTTCTTTCTTGGAAATTTTACTAGAATCTGACTTTCTAAAAAGGTTCGGTTATTGCTGAAGGTTTTAACACATGTGATTATTACTTTACTAGAAAATATCTAAGACAGGATATATATTCTGAAAAGATTATTCACCAGAATAGGTGATGAAAATCAGAAAAATAAACAGATTATACTTAAGTTTCATAGCTGATATTGAAGCAAAGACTGACAGACTTTCCAAGTTGGGAGAAACATCTTTTTTGTAACTGAAGCTAAAGGTGGCATTTAAATTGAGGTTTGAACAAATAAGATTGACAGACAGAAATAGGGTTAAGAAGACACATACAGATTGTGTGTCTATAAATACTTGGCTTATGAAGCCTGTCCTTGGAAAACTATCAAGGCTGTAACCCCAGTGGAGAAACATTCATGGTTTCAGTTATTCTATCTATCTGCTTTACCATGTGAGAGCTTGCTGATGGACTAGAACAACAGAGAGAAGGGAGGATCTCAGGGCACAGGAGACTTGGGTGTGACCCTAGGTGTCAAAACTTAGGTGCCTCAGGGCCTCAGTTTGCTCTCCGAGTGTGTAACAGACTCACTGAAGAGGGAGGTACAACTGTGACCCTGTTTCTCCCTCTGTCACTAGGCTCTAGATTGCTGATATCAAAATTCCTGTCCATGAAGAAACAGTCATCCACAGGAAATTTTTCTTATGAAAAAACATTTGAGTGGGTAACTAGAGCTTTTCTTGTATTTACGAACAACTTCCTTGCACCAGGCTTCATACTTCAACTCTGATTTAGAGCTTCCCTGGGTTTGTTTAGTCTATTCTTTTCCTTACTCATTTTTTTTTGTTGTTTTTTAGTTAAGCAGTGTAGCAAATTAATTGAGGCCTTAAAAATGTCTACCTCCATGTTCCTTCCTTCCTTTCTTTCTTCATCTGCTTCCATTCACATGCATGTTGATATATCACAATTTATCTCTCTAGTACATATACTTCTTCTAAAGTTCAAGTACTAATTCTCTTAATATTTTCTTGGGTATCTCAAAGATGCCTCCAGTTGCACATGGCCACAACTGAACCATGATTCACCCCAGATATAGACTGTTTCCTGATGTCTTTTTTTCCAGTGTGAAACTCCACAGACCATTTGTTAAACTAGGAGCACAGGATATAGATTATGGCTTCAAATGGACTGAAATGTGCCTCTCAATATTGCCATTTTTAAATCAGTATCATTTTAAGAAAATTATTTAACTGCTGTAACTTTTCTAACATGGCATATCTATTTTATATTTACTTTTCTGTAGTGTGCCTTTGTCAGAACTTACCCCATGGCTCATTTAAAATGTATTTAAATTATGCCAGTTATCCTAAACTTGTATTCCTTGCTCATTTTGAATTTTAAAGATGGCATTCCCTGATGTCACCCAGCTCCTCCATTTCCTTCCAGCACAGCTCTCTAGTATGAAGTTCCATGGCCCTTTTCTGAATGACTGAAAGAGCAAATCCAATGGGCTCATTTTATCTACTTCTTTCCCTCACCCTGACCCCGGTTTCATTGTCTGCACATGTGTCTTATTTTGACAAATGCATAAAGTTTTAATTTGGGAAAACTTGTTTTTGTCAGAACACAGACATCTCATATCCTTGCATTTTTTCCCTATTGCTCTTATATAATTTTTATTAGATATTTTCTTTATTCACATTTCAAATGTTATTCCCTTTTTGGTTTCCCCTCCAAAAATCCCCTAATCCCATACCCCTCCTTCTGCTCACCAACCCACCCACTCCTGCTTCCCTGTTCTGGCATTCCCCTACACTGTGGCATCGAGCCTTCACAGGACCAAGGGCTTCTCCTCCCATTGATGTCCACCAAGGCCATCCTCTGCTACATATGCGGCTGGAACTATCTGTCCCTCCATGTGTACTCTTTGGTTGGTGGTTTAGTCCCTGGAAGCTCTGGGGATACTGGTTGGTACATATTGTTGTTCCTCCTATGGGGGCTGCAAAAACCTTCAGCTCCTTGGGTCCTTTCTCTAGCTCCTTCATTGGAGTGCTCAATCCAATGGTTGGCTGAGTTGTTCTTATATCTTAAAGCTTTCATCTTCCCAAAGAAGTCTCTTGTCCTTGCTCCCTGAAGTGCAGCATCTTTGCCTACATTAAGGTCTTACGCTTTCCCTACACCTGGAGACTTTTCATGAGTCCTTCTTTTTACATGAAGAGATGTCTATGTCTAGCTTGCCTGATCTACTAAACACATGTTCACTCACGAGACTCAAATATTTTTTTCTGGGAATTTTTTGTTAACTAGTCTCCAAACCAGTCTATCTTCTTTACTGTTTTTCTTTACAGCAATAATTAAGTTTATTAAATATTATGAAATTATTTTATGCAAGATAACCTTCAATATATCATTCTGGTGCATGGTCAAATTCCGTGTTTTCCTCTTTAGTAAACTAGCCCATAGGTGGCAGGCAGAGACTTATGAAAATATGCTTTCTAAGTAAAATGAACAGAAAACATGAGCCTACAGAGTTTGCATAATGCTTCCACGGAAATACAAATTAAAAAAAAAAATAATGTTAAAGCCGAGGCAGAGATAAATAGCAGGATAAGATGTGGGTCAGAGAATAGAATTTGGAGATTCTTCAGTTGTGGAATGAATGCTGTACTACAAAATTCATTTATTCTGGTTAAGAGACATTACATCATGAAAATGCAAATCTTTAATCAATTCACCTTTTCCACCACTGAAAATCTATACAGTAGTTCACAACAAGTGAAGAAGCAATTAAAAATACAGACAAATTTCTTTTCAAACTTGTGACTTAAATGTATAAAACTGTGCATAGGTTAGGGAAATCAATAAAATACATAGTTTGAATATATACACAGTACTTTTCATTTAAAATGACATTAAAAAGGAAAATATTTTATCTTAACTTTGCTTATAATTTGTGTAATAAACATCACACATATAGAGTGTAGTTTGGTAATTAGATTGTTATGTATTAATTCTACTTGCAATTAAAATATTTTAACTAATTGACTTAGCCTAGGCTCTGGAAGAGTATCTTTTAGTACCACAAACATAAAATTTGAAATAATGTTCAGCTTGGGTAAGAAATACAAAAACACATTAGTATTTAATTTTTTATAAATAAGTGTTCAAGTAGAAGATTAAATGTTTGGTAACAATTAGGTTTAATTATTGGTTCTGTGATGGTAGCACATTAATAGTTATAGGAACAAACTAAAAGTTTGTGATGGTATAGTTAAAATATCCAATTGCATGATCTTTAATTGCATTAAAAACAATTAAAATATTTTTAAACATCGTTCTGCTGTCACTAGGTAAAATAAATTACAACTTCAGCCACCAATGATATGTACATTCTCTTGAGAGAAGGAAGTTGCCTTTTTATTCTCTGCGTTACTTCTGACAGATATATCTTGCTGAGACTGACTCATTCTAGAATATGGGAGAGATAATGCTGTGAATTCCACTGGATTTGTGTAATGAGTAGCTGAAGCCAAGTGTGGTACATGCCTTTGATTCCAGAGCTTGGGAGCCACAGGCAAGCAAATCTGAATTCAAAGCTAGCCTGGTCACCAGAGTGAGCAGTGAGGCCCTCCAGGGCTACAGGGTGAGACCTTGTCTCAAAAGCAAAACAAAACAAAAAACAACAAAACAAATAAACAGGAGTAACTGAGATATTATGTCTAAAAGTCTCCAAAATGATCAGAAAAATTTCTTTCTTTTTTTTTTTTTTTTTTTTTTTTTGGTGTAGCAAACATTCACTGTTATTTTTTTTCCAAATTTTTTATTTACATTCCAAATGATTACCCCTTTCCCATTTCCTCCCTCCCCAAAAGTCCCATAAGCCCCCTTCCCTCTCTCTGTTCCCCATTCAACCCCCTCTTGCTTCTCTGTCCTGGCATTCCCCTACATCCAGTCTTTCTAGGAACAGGGGTCTCTCCTTCCATCTTCTTGGAAATCTATTGATATGTGAATTGTGTCTTGGGTATTCTGAGATTCTGGGTTAATATCCCCTTATCAGTGACTGCATACTATGTGTGTTCTTTTGTGATTGGGTTACCTCACTAAGGATGATATTTTACAGTTCTTCTTTCAATGGTTCATCAGAAAGGGAATCTTGAATAGGCCAATGGCTCTTGAATGTCCCTGATTGGTATTTTCTTGCTTAAAAACTGACCAAAAATGCCATCTTGACACAAGTTAGAATCATTTGGGAAGAGGTAAAGAGGAAACCTTAATTTGGAAAATATTCCCACCAGATTGTGGGAAAGGTCATAGAACATTTTTTTTTTTTTGACCAGTGATTATTGTGGTAAGGCCCGGTTCATTGTAGGTGGTGTCACAATTGGGTAGGTTCTGTGTTGTATGAGAAAGCAAGCTGAATAAATCTTAGAGAGGAAGGAAGCCAGTAAGAAACAATTCTTCATGGGTTCTACTTCACTTCCTCTCTCCAGGTTCATGCCTAGAGTTCTGGGTTGCCCTCAGTGATGGACTATAAAATAAGCTAAATAAGCTCTTTCTTCTTCCAGTTGTGCTTGTTCATGGTGTTTATCACAGCAATAAAAACTTACTAGAACAGGCATCAATTTTGAAAATTTTACAAAAGTACAAGTGACAAGATCCCAAACTCATGGAATCTCATTTAGAATGCTCACTATTGAAATTCACCAGACCCCAAGTATATGAAACAATGTTATTAATTAATGAGGCTGGGAAACAGAAAAAGGTTGCTATATTTTTAAATAACTTCTAACAGCAAATAATGATTTTCAGTAGACTCAGAAATATGGATAACAATTGGATAAAAATAATCTATATGTTTTACTATTTTTTAATTACTTGTTTGTTTATTAACATGTATGTTTGTGGCATGCATATGTGGAAGTTATAGGACAACTTGAAGGAGTTGACTCTTTTCTTCTACCTTTCAGGTTCTGGGGACTGAACTCAAGTCATCAGCCTTTTCTGCAAGCTCCTTTACTTTTTGAGCCATCTCTGTAGCCCTACAGTTACTTTAAAAAATGTCTTTCCTTTAAATGATTGAAGCTATTTGTTGTACTTACTTTCAGACCATCATTCTTGATTTATGTCTAAGTCAGGGTTAATACATTTACACGGAATACCATCAACTAATGATGATAAAAATTTCATTGTGTATGTGCACCACATTTTTTTAAAATATCCAATCATCTACTGGTGGGAATCTAGGCTGGTTCCATTTGTAGTTATTGTAACAAGTAAAGAAACCAATATGGATGAGCAAACATCTATGTGGTATGTGGACTTGAGTCTTTCTGAAAACACATTAATTGTAATAAGAGAAAGGAAGACGCATATTGAATGTTCATCTCCAAAGATGGAAAGAAGGAGCAAAGATGGCTGTACAGTAGGATCTGAAGCCTAGGCATTCTACAAACTACAATATGTTTGCATGTCACCAAGAAAACACAGACGAACTTGACCTAGCCATTATCAAAAGAGAAGCCTTAGAAGATAGATTCCTACTGTGATATTTCTCAGTAAGAAATGGTAGTATTGTGTATTCCACAGGGACTTGAATCCTGGGAGAAACATGGGAAGTATGCACATATATCCTGAGAGACAGGTATGGGTTGTTTCTTGCAAAAAGTTCTTCTTTTGTGGTTTGGTGTCCAATGTAGCTGGTGGTGTCATTATTGGTACTAGCACTTACTTTCTTTAGACTATTATCAATCCACATGTTTGTCAAATTCACAAGGGGAAATGAGCTGACATCATGGTAGTAAAGAATCAAACAGCTCCATCTGAATTCATCATCTTGGGGTTCTCCCACCTGAATGAACTGCAGTATTTACTCTTCACCATCTTCTTTCTAACCTACATATGCACTTTAGGAGGCAATGTTTTTATCATCGTGGTGACCATGGCTGATTCCCACCTACACACACCTATGTATTATTTTCTAAGAAATCTTGCCCTTATTGACATCTGCTACACTACTACGAATGTCCCCCAGATGATGGTGCATCTTCTGTCAGAGAAGAAAATCATTTCCTACGGAGGCTGTGTGACCCAGCTCTTTGCATTCATTTTCTTTGTTGGCTCAGAGTGTCTCCTCCTGGCAGCAATGGCATATGACCGATACATTGCTATCTGTAAGCCCTTAAGGTATTCATTTATTATGAACACGGCCCTGTGCAGCTCGTTAGCAGCATCATGCTGGACAGGTGGGTTTCTCAACTCCGTGGTGCACACAGTTCTGACCTTCCAACTGCCCTTCTGTGGTAACAATCAAATCAATTATTTCTTCTGTGACATACCTCCCTTGCTGATCTTGTCTTGTGGTGATACTGCCCTCAATGAACTGGCTCTGCTGTCCATCGGGATCCTCATAGGTTGGACTCCTTTCCTGTGCATCATCCTTTCCTACCTTTACATCATCTCCACCATCCTGAGGATCCGCTCCTCTGAGGGGAGGCACAAAGCCTTTTCCACCTGTGCCTCCCACCTGCTCATTGTTATTCTCTATTACAGCAGTGCCATCTTCACATATGTGAGGCCCATCTCATCTTATTCACTAGAGAAAGACAGATTGATCTCAGTGTTGTACAGTGTTGTTACGCCCATGCTGAATCCTGTAATTTATACACTGAGGAATAAGGACATCAAAGAGGCTGTAAAGGCCATGGGGAGAAAGTGGCAGCCACCAGTTTTCTCTTCTGATATGTAACCTCGCTTGCCTGTAGTCAACAATCTTATATTAGAAAGTTAACTTTTTCACCACTCAAGTTGTTGGTGGTTATGTTTGACTTAAAATCTGCTTGTGATATTTGGAAACAGAATGAAGAATTGGCATATTGAATCCTAGGTGTACATATCTGAGCCTTTGTTAGTCTCTAATGGAGTTACTTATTTTAGTTTCTGTCCTTTTTATTTGTCTTCTCCATTTTGGAATTCTTATTTAAAGATGTTTCATCTCTCATGCCATATTTGCTTGATAGACTTCATGACTTATTACTTGCCCTGAAAGACTGTCCCCTGAGCGAAGCACTGCCATCTTGTAACATTCAACTGTATCCCTTTGCAAAATATTATCCCATCTAGGATTGTTTACTGTTTACACCCTCTCATGGAATAATGCTAGGGCCACAAGACCTTCCCTGAGTATCCAGTTGCTCCCTGCCACATGGACTCAGGGAGGTGTTATACTATATAGGCCAGAAGACTAGGGGAGGAATCTCCAACCATGGGGCTATGGGTATGTATTACCTTTCTCTATAGTCACAGAATTTATGGATTATCTCTATATTATTTGTAGTGGCTATTCCTGGTTGTCAACTTGACTATATATGGAATGAATTACAATCCAGAAATGGAAGGCTTATGCATGATCCTAATCTGGAGGTTAGAGATACAAGTTTCTTTCCTGGATCTTTGCTAGGAGATCTTGAGGCACAGTGGCTACGAATTACAGAGGATTAAGACAGGGAAATCTCTGAGTTCAAAATCATCTGGGATTAAAGTCGTGGTGGCACACCTGCTGCTGGAGACCTACATAAGGACATTGGAAGAAGGAAGATTTACTCTCTCTCTTCTTCACCTGCTTGCCTTGTGGGACTGAGCAACTGATAGGTCCTTGGACTTCCATCCACAGCTGCTGCTGACTGTTGTTCTGGAGTTGGACTACAGACTCTAAGTCATCAACAGACTCCTTTACTATATAGAGACTACCCATACATTCTGTGATGCTAAAGAACCCTGACTAATACATTATTAAAGGAATTTATTGCAATGACTTACCATCTGTAATTCAACTAACCCAACAATGGACAGCTGTGAATGGGAAGTCCAAAAGCCTACTAGCTGTTCAGTCCATGAGGATATTTATTTCACCTGGTGTGATGGTTTGTATATGGTTGTCCCAGGGAGTGGCACTATTAGAAGGTGTGGCCTCATAGGAGGAAGTGTGTCACTGTGGGAGTGGGCTTAGAGATCTTCCTCTTAGATGCCTGAAGATGCCCAGTCTGTTCCTGGGTTTCTTTGCATAAAGTCATAGAACCCTCAGCTCCTCCTGCACCATGCCTGCCTGGATGCTGCCATGCTTCTGCCTTGATGACAATGGAGTAAATCTCTGAACCTGTAAGTCAGCCCCAAGGAAATGCCTTCTATAAAACTTGCATTGGTCATTGGTGTCTGTTCACAGCAGTAAAACCCAAACTAATACAGAAGTTGGTACTGGGAGTGGGGTATTGCTGTGATAGGCCTGACCGTGGTTTTGTTTGGAAGAATGTGGGTTTTGAAACTTTGGATTTGGAAAGTCATGGAATGCTTTAAGTGGAGCTTAATGGGCCAGCCTAATAGGAATATGAAAGACAGTGGTATTGAGGTTCATTTGAACTGTGTAGGCCTTATGGCCCAAAAGGTTTCAGTGGAGAAGAACTTTCATATGTGGTTGAGAGACAGTTTTTGTGATGTTTTGGTGAAGAACATGGCTGCTTTTTGCCATTTTCTGAAGAGACTGCCTAAGGCTAAGGAAAGGAGATGTATATTAATTGCATTGACAAAGGAAGTCTCAAAAAAGCCCAACAGAGACTTTGTTTTCTGGTTAAGTCTGATGAAGAGCATTTTGAACAAACAAAGCAAGCTGAGAAAGGAAACATACAAAATATATAGTTTGAGTATTAAAGGGACACCAGGAAGTGAAATGGAGTTGAATTCAAGGATATTAAATTGAATTAAGTGAGTAGTGACCTTGGAGCAAGATTCCACTGAGCTAAATTTGTTTCCAGGTGTAGTAGTACAAGCCTTTATTCCCAGGAAACAAAGATAAGCAAATCTCTGAGTTCAAGGCCAGCCTAGAACAGAGCAAATTCTAGGTGAAGAAAAACTTAAATCCAGGCTTGGTGGATCACACCTTTAATCCCAGAGTTTAGGAGACAGGCATACAGATCTCTGAATTCAAAATCAGTCTATAGAACAAGATCCAAGACAGCCAAGCTTAGGCAGTGAAGGAGTTGGAATAAAGGAAGCTAGTGATAATGTAATAGAACAAGGGTGCCAATGTTCCACCTTGTGCAGGCAGCAGAACTCAGCATCTTTGGCCATGTGTCTCTGGCTTTATATTGAAGAGGAGAAGGAGACTACTGGGACAGTTAATGCTGATTAGCTGGAGCTAGGAAATTAGCGATAATTAAGAAGAGACCAGCATTATTGAGGAGCAATCTTTTGGGAAGTGTTTTCTGAGAGCACAATGAAGCTGTATTCCAGATATAGCAAAGGTTGTACCTCATGCTATGGCTGGACTTGGTAATGTGTAAGAGTCACCCAGGTGGTAATGGTTTTGAAGGCATGAAGGCATCATGAAGAACAGCTGAGGCTTGGCAATGTGAGAGGCCATGGAAGGCCTTTGGTGAAAGTATAGCCTCAGTTGGAGTTGACAGCCCAGGACTGAAGGAGTTGATGCTTGGTACCATGAAGAGAGCCTATGAGAGATTTTGGTAAAGCTTAGTTATAGTGGAAGACCCTAGCATATTAGGGATGCCAGTACCATGGTATGACCACCAAGAACAGCAGTGGAATGGATCAACTTGAACTTAGAGTGCTACAGAGGGCAGAGCTGGAAAAGTGACACCAGCCCTTTAGAGATGCTCAGAAGATCATGTGTGGAACTCAGACATTGGAACAAGAAGCTGTGAAGCTGAAGTTGACTTGGGGACCCCAAGATGTTAAAGATGCCAGAGCTACAAGATGCCTGCCAGGAAAGCTGCTAACAGGGAGTGGAACCAGCCCAGGAGAAAGAACCTTGTTGCAGTCAACAAAGATGAAGAGGGAGTTGAAGATCTAAGGACTGTTTTGCCATCAGACATGGAGATGCATAGTTTGGAGATTGCCCAGATGGTTTCCTGTCTTGCTTTAGGGATTGCAGTTAAGTAGTTGGATGAACCTCAGAAGAGACTTTGAACTTTGGACTTTTAACATTGTTGAGACTACTATAGACTGTGGGGACTTTTGAAGTTGTACTAAATGTATTTTGCATTATGCTATGTTTAAGTATGGCCCCTATAGACTCATGTTTGAACAAGCCTATGGGGGCCAGGGAGTGGAATGTGATGGTTTGTATATGCTTGTCCCAGGGAGTGGCACTATTAAAAGGTGTGGCCTCATTGTAGGAAGTGTGTCACTGTGAGAGTGGGCTTAGAGATCTTCCTCTTGGATGCCTGAAGTTGCCCAGTCTGTTCCTGGCTTCCTTTGGATAAAGTCATAGAACCCTCAGCTCCTACTGCACCATGCCTGCCTGGATGTTGCCATGCTTCTGCCTTGATGACAATGAACTAAATCTCTGAACCTGTAAGCCAGCCTCAAGTAAATGTCTTTTATAAAACTTGCATTGGTCATTGGTGTCTGTTCACAGCAGTAAAACCCAAACTATTACACCTGGTATGCTGTATACGCTGGAATTCAGAAGAGATAGATTCCAACAGGTGTGCTGTCAAGTAAGGGCAAGCAGGCAAGAAGAGTGAATCTTCCTTCTACCAATGCCCTATGTAGGTCTCCAGAAGAAGGTATAGCCTACATTAAAGGTATGTACCACCACACCTGGATCTGGAACTTGTTTTGTCCCAGACTAACATTGAACTCAGAGATCTTTTGCCTCACTCTCCTGGGATTAAAGGTGTGTACTACCTTTCTTGGGTCTAAGCCTTTCAAGGCCACTTTTGCCAGGGGTCAGCCCTGGCAGGTTCTTCTTGAAGCAGTGGAGGAGGTAGAGCATCAGTGGAGGGTAAGACTTTTGCTTAATAGATATGAGAGGTTAGACTTTGTCTTGTAAGATATTTAGGGTTGCTATATAATAATAAAAAGTTTACTTATCTAAGTTACTTTGCTACTGTAGCTTACCTGCCTTCTGTGTTCCTCGGAGGCCAGAAACTGCAGTCTCTGGCAATTAGCACTTCTTTCTAAAACAGCAAGAGAGCTTTTTCCCTTTTGACCAGGTGCCTCTTGCTTGTCAGGCTAGGGGGAAGTTTGGAGCAATAAACTTCTGTTGAACCAGAAGAGAGTAATAGTTGCAGAAGGAAAAACTTTTATATAAGCAAATATGCATAAGCTTACATAAATTCATATACAGATTCATGCATGCATATTTATACATTTCCATTCAAACCAGTTGGGTCCTACTTGAGTACATTCTCATAATTACATACTTAAATACATACATTCATACTTACATATGCATTTGGAGCAAAAGATTGAACACCAGTGCAGAAAGAACTCACTCATTCTGGATGAAAAAATGAGCTCCAATCTTTATTGCATAGAGAAAGAAAAACCTCCTACCCTTTTAATGCTAAATAAATTAAACCCAAGTTTGAAAGAAGAAAGTTTTGTTCCTTTAATAAGACTAAGCCTGCTTTGTTTTTAAGAAAAGACCTGTTCTGTCCCATGGTAAGAAGAGGCCTGTCTGCTCCTTCTGCTCTCTCTGCAGCTTTTTCTTTATTTCTCCTTTCCCTTAACATTCTTCATATTTATCTCTTAGTTTTTTATGTTACCTATAGTTTCTAAGTGATTTCACTCTGTATTCTTCTTATCTAAAAAGTGTTGTCTAAAAAGTATCCCCAGCTCACTTCTTACTCTTCTCTTTGTCCTCAGCACTTATACATATTTCTGAATTCATGATCATATGGTAAAAGTTCATCACAAGTTCCCACGAATTCAAATCATAAATGGAATAAGAAGTTTACACTGAGTGTTTACATGCATATCCATTAGGAGTCATCTGCCTAAACATTCATCACCTGCCACAGCTCCAAAGGTTCATTGAAAGTTAAAAACCATAACTGAGTTATTAATGACGTTTTGTATAAATGAAACCAGTCAATATTTTGTCTTATGTCCTAACACCGAGAATAAATCATTAGTTCCCCTTTTATGACCTTGGGTTAATGGTTTTACACCATCTTGGAATGTGCTCTGAGTAGTAGAAAGTCTGGATATAATCTAGAAGCAATTAACTGATAACACATGGAAGACTGTCAGAGTTCTCATTCTGGTTTTGACTATCAGGAAAGGACCTAATAGCAGTCCCACTATAAAAGAGCTTGATAAATAATACTGATCTAATTTTAGGAATTCTTATTGGATTATTAAGAATTAAGAAATCATCTATTTGTCTATATAGCATCTGTACATGACAGCATATCTTCATAGAGCTGCAGAGATCTGCTCAAAAGGGTGGTCTAATACCTAGTTATTGTCATATGTGTTTAATATTAACAGGAAAAGCATATTAATAGCAGGGAAGTTTTCTAATATGATTTTCTCATGGGCCTTACCCACTGTAGTTCCTTCATAGATTTTAATCTAAGTTGGTCATCTCAGGAAGATCACCTGCTAGTTATAAGCTTGTCCTTTGATGGCTCCTGACATTTGATACCTCAAGATCTCCATGTCAAGATCTGGGTCAGAAGCCTGTATCTTCCAGCCTCAATACTTGGATCATGGATTTGACCTCCATTTTGGATTTTAGTTCATTCCAGATGTAGTCAGTTGACAACCAGGAATATCGACCACAAGTTACCTCATTCCTGCTGGGTAATGATTTTCAAATGCAGCCTATTGGAGGAGGAACGTTCACTCTCCTATAAGTTACTCTTCATCTATGCACTGTAAGCTCAATAAACTCATTCACATAGTGAACTTTGGCAGACTTGTGTCTTGGTTTGCTAACCCTTGGGACATTAGGGAAAAGTGAAGGTAATGCTTACATCTCTCCTGAAATGGAATTTTAGCAACAGTACTATATTTCCTATGAGTAATAGAAATGAGAGATCTGTGAGATGACCCATCAGGTAAAGGCACTTGCTGTCAAGCCTGATGACCTGAGTTTGATCCAAGAGTCCCACATTACCTATAATTTTTTTCTGGCCTTCATTCACATGATTTGGGACATATGTGAACACACACACACACACACATTGCTGGAAAAACAGTAAAATATTTCAGTTCAAATTCATAATTCTATCAATATAAGTTTTAGGTTCACATAGATATGTTATAAAGTTTCTTAAGCTTAGGAAACGTTTCTAAAAATGGAGAACACCATGATATAAAACACATAGAAAATTAAGTAGAATTTTTGAGAGGGAGTAGCATTTTTACTTATGTAACAAGTGATCAGAAAAGGTATGTCTAAGTATTTAATTACTGTTTTTATATTTTATTATAAACCAAGGAAGAGCTACAGACCAATTTTCTGGTGAACATAGCTACAAAACACTTGAGATCTTAATTCAAGATCGCATCAAAATTACACAGTGTCCAAATTGGTTTTATTGGCGGGAGACAAGGTTGGTTCAGCATGTGCAGATATTAGTTGGGAGTCTCTAGAGGAAATAGAATATAATAGCACACACACACACACACACACACACACACACACACGTACACAATATGGCTAAATTATTCCATAACAGCAGTCTCATTCTTAAAAGTCTCAGCACTCAGTTGTTGCTCAGTCTATAATGCTAAGTGCCTGAGTAGTTGGAGTAGTCAAATAATGGCTGTCTCATACTGAGCATAGAAAGTTCCCAAGAAAGGGGGATCCAACAGTCCTGGAGTTGAAATTCGGAAGGGTCCTGGAAATCCACTGGTCCCATGTCCATGTTGGAAACCTGGAAAACTTGTCCTGACATCAGCAAAGAAATCAGCAACAGTAGCAAGTGGATAAATTAAGCCAGCAGCAAAAGGGAAAGCCAAGTGGATAGAAGGCAAACCATCTTTCTTCTTCTGTTCCTCCATTTATGTCTAGGCTGCCACCAGAAGGTGTCACATTTAGAGTGGACCTCACATACCAATTAAGACAATCAAAACAATTCCACAATTGAGGATCCTTACTGAGATGATCCTAAGGTGTGACAAGTTGGCCTTTAAAACCAACAATCATCATGTGCAAATCAAACACCTGATATACAGTATCAATAGAATTAGTGACAAAAAATTTCACATAATTTATGTGAGATGTAGAAAAAGCATTTGCCAATGTAAAACAACTTCATGAAAAAATGTCTTAAAGAAATTAAGGATAGATGGAACATACCTCAAAACAGTAAAGACTGTACCTATAACAAATGCATAGACATTGTACTAAATATAGAGAATTGAGATCACCATCTCTATCATCTGTAACAAGATAAAGATGACAAACCTTTCTACAACTATTGAATACAATGATCAAAATTTTGGTTTGAACAATAAAATAAGAATACAAAGTATATAAAAATTTAAAAATAAGAAATTAGCTTTGCCTATTTGTAAATGGAATGATTCTATTCTTAGAATACCCCTCAGAGTCACCAGAAAAATTTAGATATGATAATATCTTTTAATAAAGTTACCTGACACAAAATCAATACACAGAATCAATAGTTTTATTTATAGCAATAACGAACTTCGTGAGAAAATATTGGGAAATATGATATAATTACAATAGCTTAAAAATAGTATAGCTGGGGAAAAACCTGACCAAGGAAGCAGACAACATCTAAGAAGGAAAGCTTTAATGTGCTATATCAAGAAAGTGAAGAAGACATTAGATGATGGAACAGTTTTCCATGCTGAGAGACTGGCAGAAATAATATTGTGAAAATTACTATACTACCAAAAGCAGTTTACAGAGTCAATCCAATTCTTTTACTTTGTGGAACAATTTGAGGATGTGTATTGTTAGTGCTTCTCTTTTTTATTATTACATATTTGCTTTATTTACGTTTCTAATGGTACCCACTTTCCGAGTTACCCCTCTGAAAATCCCCCATCTCATCTCCCCACCCTCAGCTCCCTCACCCCAATTTCTTACTTGCATTCCCCTATTCTGGGGAATCGAGCCTTCACAGGACCAATGACCTCTCCTCTCATTGATGTCTGAAATGGTCATCTTCTGCAACATATGTAGCTGGAGCCATGGATCCCTCCATGTGTACTCTTTTGTTGGTGGTTTAGTCCCTGGGAGTTCTGGGGGTACTTGTTGGTACATATTATTGTTCCTCCTGCAGGGTTGCAAACTTCTTCGGTCCTTTCTCTAGCTGCTCCATTGGAGACCATATGCTCATTCTATTGGTTGGCTATGAGCCATGGTTATTTTGATCCACTTTCCAATAAGGTCAGAGATGGTGATTCTGCCAGAAGTTCTTTTATTGTTGAGAATAGTTTATGCTATCCTGGGCTTTTGTTATTCCAGATAAATTTGGAAATTGCTCTTTCTAACTCTATGAAGAATAGAGTTGGGATTTTGATGGGGATTGCAGTGAATCTGTAGATTGCTTTAGGCAAGATGGCCATTTTTACTAATATTAACCCTGCTAATTAATGAGCATGTGAGATCTTTCTATCTTCTTAGATCTTCTTCAATTTCTTTCTTCTGAGACTTGAAGTTCTTGCCATATGGATCTTTCACTTGCTTGGTTAGAGTCACACCAAGGTATTATATATTATTTGTGATTATTGTGAAGGGTGACATTTCCCTAATTTCTTTCTCAGCCTCTTTATCCTTTGAGTATAGGAAGGCTACTGATTTGTTTGAGTTAATTTTATATCCAGACACTTTGCTGAAGTTGTTTATCAGCTTTAGGAGTTCTCTGGTGGAATTTTTGAGGTTACTTAAGTATACTATCATATCATCTGCAAATAGTGATATTTTAACTTCTTCCTTTCCAATTTGAATCTCTTTGACCCCCTTTTGTTGTCTAATTGCTCTGGTTAGGACTTCGAGTAATATGTTGAACAGGTAGGGAGAGAGTGGACAGCCTTGTCTTGTCCCTGATTTCAGTGGGATTGCTTCTAGTTTCTCTCCACTTAGTTTGATATTGGCTACTGGTTTGCTGTATATTGCTTTTACTATGCTTAGGTATGGGCCTTGAATTCCTTATCTTTCCAAGACTTTTATCATGAAGAGGTGTTGGATTTTTTTCAAGTGCTTTCTCAGCATCTAATAAAATGATCATGTGGTTTTTTTCTTTGAGTTTGTTTATATAGTGGATTACATTGATGGATTTCCATATATTGAGCCATCTCTGCATCTCTGGGATGAAGCCTATTTGATCATGGTGAATGATCGTTTTGATGTGTTCTTGGATTCAGTTAGCAAGAATTTTATTGAGTATTTTTGAATTGATATTCATAAGGGAAATTGGTGTACAGTTCTCTTTCTTAGTTGGTTCTTTGTGTGGTTTAGGTATCTGTCTTAGTTAGGGTTTTACTGCTGTGTACAGACACCATGACCAATGCAAGTTTTATAAAACACAACATTTAATTGGGGCTGGCTTACAGGTTCAGAGGTTCAGCCCATTGTCATCAAGGCAGAAGCATGGCAGCATCTAGGCAGGCATGGTGCAGGAAGAACTGAGGGTTCTTCATATTTATCCAAAGGAAGCATTAGGAGTTTGCTAAGTTTATTGTGCTGGACACGATGGACATTTTATCCTCTTTGTTTTCTCACTTCTCTCATAAAATATGTAAATAAACCTAACTAAGGGGGTAGACAAAGAAAGATGTAAGACTCTGAAAAAAATTAAGAAGACAATAGATGATGGAAAGACCTTCCATGATGAGAAATGGGCAGAAATAATATGTGTAGGGGAGATAGAAGAGAGAGGGGGGAGGGGCTATGCTTTTTTGACCTCCTCTCTGATGGAAGTGGAGCTCTACAGTTTGAAGTCATAGTTACTGCTCCTTGAGTACTGTTCCCCCTTACACCCTTGCTACTGCTTCCATGAAATTGGATGGGCTTGGAAACAAAACAGCAACAATAAACATAATGAAGAAAAATAATGGAATTTGAATCGTATACCTGTTGTGTTTTATAAAATGATAAGGAAGGAAAGAATATGTTTGGTGGAGATGTGGTAAGATGGGGGAGAGTGGTGCCTCTGAGGGCCCATGCTGAGGCATCCCTTTCCCCTGAGGCATCAGCCACACAATATTGTATAGAATAGAGTTTAGAATATAGTATAGAATATACAGTATAGCATAGAATAGTTTATTTGGGGCATGGAGAAAGGAGGAGAGAGAGAGAGAGAGAGAGAGAGAGAGAGAGAGAGAGAGAGAGAGAGAGAGAGAGAGAATGAATAAAAGAGAGAGTAGAGGCCAGTCATGAGCAAATGGAAAGAGAAGTGGAGCAGGAACAAGAGGAGAGAGCAGAAGCAAGAGAGCAAGAGAGAGAGGACAGGTAAGCAACACCTTTTCTAGTGAGTTAGGCATACCTGGCTGTTGCCAGGTAATTGTGGGTTGGAGCCTAGACTAAATACCAACAATACCTTTCCCCCTTGGTGTTCAGCCTGAGAGCCTTTGGACATGTCTTGCAACATCAACTCCTTTTTGGGTCTCTTGTTTATTGCTCTGTGGTTTTGAGCTTGAGAACCTCCATAATCAAGTGAGCCAATATCCTAAAACAACCACTGCCTCACGAGCACACTCATTTTTACCCTGGTTCTGTTTCAAGGAAACCATTGCAGGTACACATGTTGGCTTCTGTCTTCCTGCTTCAGAGTATATGAATTGCTTTTCAGGTTCTGTAACTCAGAGTTAGAGGTCTCTTTCTAGGGTTGTCTCTCCCTCTGCTATAGAGCAAGCTGTGATGTTATTGTCATTCCGGTTGTGTTAGATCTTGGTCTGAGAGAGGATGGGAACCTCTAGTGGTTCTTTATACTCTTGTGGTTTTCCTCAATTTGACTGCTCATTTACACTTTTCAACTTGCTCTAGCATGTTCTTTAGGTTGCTCGGGATTTATGCCTGCATACCGTGAAATAGTCAGTGTAATTGTGTTACCAGTAATTAAAGCAGTAGTATTTTTTTTTATTTTAAAACTTTAAATGAAATAAAACAGCCAGTGGTTACTTTTCTCAGATGTAGTTTCTCATCCTGTTTTAAGTCTCTGTGAACACAGAAGGGATTGAGATCACTGGCCACATAAACAGCTATGAAAATAGGCACTGGACACACTACCCTGATTATATTGGCAAGTGGAAAACATGGGTTTTCAGTTAGATAAAATATAAATAAATACCTGCACAATTTCTGTAATGGCTTTCTTTTTGTAAAATGAACTAATTGAAAAGGAAAATAAAGATCAAAAGTACTATAAAAAATAATTTTGGAGATGGGCAGTGTTGGCACATGCCTTTAATCCCAGCACTTGGGAAGCAGAGGCAGGTGAATTTCTGAGTTTGAGGCCAGCCTGGTCTACAGTGTGAGTTCCAGGTCAGCCAGGGCTACACAGAGAAACCCTGTCTTGAAAAACCAAAGTAGTAGTAGTAGTAGTAGTAGTAGTAGTAATAGTAATAATAATAATAATGATAATGATAATAGTAATAATAATAACACATGGTTATTGTGTTAGTTGACTGATGACAGTTGCTTCTAGAAAGTTTATTATTTGTGACTCTACTTAATATGGTTAGCTCTTATTTCAACCCATTTAACATTCATAGCAGCAGGGAGGTCCTGCAAATGTCATCATTACTGATAAACAGTTGAATTCCAGAATTGTTACCCAGGCCAGAGTTGTTTCCTTTGGTCACACTCCCAATGAGTGGGGAGATATTGTCTACATGCACACAATTTTATTAAAAAATCTATAGTCTTAGCATTTATACTACTCTATATTGAAAGTTATAAACAGATTATTAGCTTGTTTTTTTTGTTTTGTTTTGTTTATTTTGCTTTTGAGGCAGGGTTTCTCTGTGAAGCCCTGGTTGTCCTGGAACTCTCTCTGTAGACCAGAATGGCCTTAAACTCAAAGATCTGCCTGCCTCTTTCGCCTGAGTGCTGGATTAAGGACATAGACCATCACCACCTGGTGGATCATTGCAAAATGAAATATTAAAATATTACAATACTGAATAAATCTATTAGAAATCTTTTATTATATTAATTTATTTTATTATATTCATATTGCTGTATTAATTTAACCTATTTAAACACAAAACAAAGAATTAAACAATTTGGAATTTGAATCCTTTGTTCTAGTTTAAAGTGGAGGCCACCAGCACAGGCCTTCTAAGACACTGCTAATCTTCCTTGAGAGCCTATATTATTTGATACTTGTACTGGGAAATAATGTACACAGAGCAAACTACAGCTGATTAAAGCTTTCAGTTTTCACTTTTCCTGCAATTAGAAATGGTCCCCTGGAAATTTGCTTTTGTAGAAAAAGTTTTGTTCTACAAGTGGGTCCCTTGGGGGCTCATTAGGAAGCTCTCAGACAATCATGTTATTAAAGTGCTATAAATGTTTTAATAAGGTCAGCAAATGCATAATTACTGAGGTTCAAAACTGTCCTCTGAAGAGGAAGGAGATTCAACAGGTCACATGCTAATCATTGCCAGAGTTCTCTCCAGAGGCAGCCTCCTTGTTAAGTAGCCCTGGAGCCTCTGTCTCAATTTCACTTTATATTTCCAGCAATTACTCCCAGAAGAGGCCTTTAGGGGTGAGCCACTTAATAACAATAGTGAGATAAACTCTCAGAAAGTTAAAGTTCTCCTTAGAGGAAAAAAAATAGGTGGCTGTGCACAAACCTCCAGTCTACTGTACATGAGAGTCATTTCTGTTGAAAAAAGAAGAAAATTAAAGAAACCACAAAGCAGCTTACTTTTTCATTAAGGTCACTATCCCAGAATGAATATAAATTTAAATCTTATTGGTAGAAAATATATACATGTATATAGATGTGTGTGGAAATACATGTATGAATCACTATGCCAAATGAACAAGTTTATATATATATATATATATATATATATATATATATGTATGTATGTATATATATATATACACATATATATGTGTGTGTATTCAAATGTGTACATGCATTTATTTATCTTCTTATTCATTTATTGTATTTAGTATGTTATTTAGATACACTAAAGAATTGATACAAAAGTTATGCCATAATTATTTCCTATTACTGTAATAAGATATCCTGAAAAGAGCTACTTAAAGAAGGAAGGTATGTCAGTCAGAGAAAAATATCAGCAGAAAAAGGTTATTAGATTGGCTTACATGGTGTGGTGAGAGTAGTCTAGCAATTGGTATCTTCACACTAGAAAGGCTGAGCTTGGTAGATGCTCAGTTCAGGAGACCGTGAGATGGATGTCTCAGTGGTCTCAGTCTGGCACTAGGGATTCTTGGAGATTCAAATATCTTCAGTTCATACTGGAAGGCCAAAGAGGCTGGATTTCGATGTCAGCAAAGGATGACACAAGCAGAAGCAGGTTAGATAAACTTGAAAACAGTAAATTAACTTAATTTCAGATACAGTTTATCAACTAGGATTAATCATCACAGAAAATTATGTTTGGCCACAGTTGCAGGCTATAGTTTTCTTGCTCATGAAATCATGTTGGTGGACCTTTGGAGCATCCGTGTACATTTTATCTATATCAGAAGCAGAGAGTGATGAAATATTGTGCCACCTTACTTCCTCATTTCTCGGGGTCCAAGACCCAAGCCCAGGGAATGGTACTGCCATTTTTAGGGTGGGTTTTCCAATCTCAATTAACTTAATCAAAATAATTTCTCACATGTGTGCCCAGAATCCTCTCTCCTTAGGCAAAGCCTATCAGGTTCGTAATCAGTATTAATGGTCATGTTTTAAGTTCTAATTCAAGTACAAATAATAAAGAATTAAAATTATGTCTCAGTCCTATGTTGTGACATGTTTTCTTTCCTATAGTTTATGGTTGTTATAGTTTTATTTTTTTGTGAACTCACAGCCTTATTTCTAATATTTGTTACTTAATAATCCAAAGCGATTTTTGTACTACTTCAAAAAAACAGATGCATGTTGCACACTCTTTATACTTTTAGATACACCTAAGTGTTGTATAAATTTACAAACACATGTAGACATATACAATAGAAATATTAATTTGGTATATCTTATTAGATTAATCCTGCCCACAAACCATGAATCATCTCTCTGAATAACCTAAATGTGATATTCTGGTCCAGGATATAGAAGTTATTTGAGAAAAGGGCAGTGATGATGGTTTTCTCCTTCACAGGAACATGTAGTTGTAAACTCAGAGTTCTGATGCTTCACTATATGAATTATTCAGTAGTTGCATTTGAAAGAGCCAAATTCATCCCTGTGACTCTGTCCCCTACTTTCACAGCATCTAGAATCTAGTAACAATGTTCTTTTGGAGAAAATTCAGTGGAGGTGGTAAAAGGTGAGAGATAGATAATTTTAGTGCATATTTCTCTGTATATTTATACTTTACTTTCTAAGTTATATGAAAAAGTCTATTAAAAATCCTAAATTATAAGTACAAATAAGGATTTCACACAGTATAGTTATGTTGGATCTGAACATTCTTATATTACTCTTTCATTTTTCAACCTTGAAATCATATTTTATGAGTAATAAAATTATTTAATTTATTGAATTTTATTAAAACTGATTTGCTTTGGTTTAAAACTCATAAATCAAAATTTTAATGTTTTCTGACCGTCCAGCTGCAATCTCCCCCATACCATTAGGACAGGCTTCCAATGTGTAAAGAGATAAACAAGTTTTTTGTTTTTTTTTTTTTTTTGTTTTTTTTTTTTTTTTTGGTTTTTCAAGACAGGGTTTCTCTGTGTGTAGCCCTGGCTGTCCTGGAACTCACTTTGTAGACCAGGCTGGCCTCGAGCTCAGAAATCCTCCTGCGTCTGCCTCCCAAGTGCTGGGATTAAAGGCATGCGCCACCACCACCTGACTGGATGAACAAGTTTAATATGAGTAAAAATCAAAACATTGTAGAAAATCTCTTACTGAGCTCTTGAGTAATTTTTATAGCAATCTATTATGATAAAGTGATTAAGTATTATATCTTGGTTTAATGTTAATTGATACAGTGGGTAGTTCCTGGTACAGTGGGTAGTTCCTGGTACAGTGGGTAGTTCACCCAGATTTCAGAACAATTTCCGCTACTGTCCCATTCAACCCATAATCAAATGCATCCATATTTACCTCAGATAAGAAGAGACGCCTGACAAAAACATGAAGTTGTGAATGTAGTCACCATTCTTTTGCATCTCTGTATGCTGTCCATTTTCAAGCAGCAAAAACAGTGAAGCCCTTCAGTTCTTACCTTGAAAATGTAATCAGTCATTAAGGAAGAGATTCATGCTATTTCTCAAAACATGAACAAAAATATGCTAAAGAAATGAACTAATCTCCAAGGAACAAATGCCGTGCAATTCCACAGAAAGAAGGAAGAAATCTATAATAGTAAAATTCAATGTACATTGATATTAGCAATATGTCATTTAATGTCAGAGAGTGCAATAGTGATGTCCAGGACAGAGGAATGAAATGAAAAAATGTTTTCTAGTATGTACAACTTTTCTGTTGTAAAGAATAAGCTCTAGATATTTGTGTAGCACCCAGTACTGGTAGTCAACTATATAGTACTGTGGATGTCATAGTTTATTTAGAAGGTGGAGCTCACATTAAGTCTTCACACACACCACCACCACCACCACCACCACCACCACCACCACCACAGGGAAACTTTGGGAGGAAATAGACACAACCATTGCTTTGGTTATGATAATGGTTTGCAAGAATCTAAATTTGAATAACAATTCTAAAAAACAGTGTGGGAATTCCCTAAAAATTAAAACTAGAAGTTCCATTTGATTCATCCATCTAACTACTTGGTGTATGAATCCAAAGAAGGTATATTATATAAAAAGAAGTAAAATTATTATATTACACATCATATATATATATATATATGCAGTGTTGTTTATTACTGTCAAGATATAAATTAAATTTGTGATCACAAAATGGTTATGTGAAACATACTATGTATATTCAACAGAATACTATCCATGTGTAAAGCAGAAAGAAACCCTACTATTTGTCACACTAGAGATGCATCCAGAGGTTGTGGCATTAAGTGAAATAGAACAGTTAAAGAGGGGTAAATACCACACCATCTTCCTCACTGGTGGAAGTTAATTTGTAGATGATAAAAATGCAGTTTAGTTACTATAGGCTAGACTGGTTAGAGGAAGTATTGTAGAGATGCTGGTCAAAGGATGCAAAGCTTCAGGTAGAAAGTTCGCAAGTTTGTGAGTGTAATGCACAGTGTACTCACTGTTGTGCAGAGCGATGCACTACATTATTCAGAATACTGGAGTGGAAGCTTATGTCATAAATATGTGAGGCAGTGCAGTTGCTAATGGGGTGAATTTAGTAATTTAACAAAGCAGCTATATACTTCAAACATTATGCATAACATCATAAGCACATACAAGTTCATTTTTTTTTTTCATTCATCCCAGGGCCAGCATTTGGGATGGTGCCACCTACCTCTAGAATACATCTCTCCTCAGTTCAACCATTCTGAAAATACTCTCATGGTACATGCAGAAGTGTTTCTTTTTTCTTCTGTTTTCTTTTTCTTTTCTTTTTTTTTTAATGGTGGTCCTAAATCCAGTCAAAAGGACAATTAAGATTACCTATGACAGATGTTCCTGGGAACTCACTGGTCACATCATCAAGGAAAATGGGTGAGCAGTCTTTATTCTCCTTCTCTTCCTGTACTTTAAGCTTCCCAGTTTTATCCCAGCTTTGTAACAGATAATCTGCTGGGGCATCTCCTTTCTCTCTTCCCTAAATCCAAAGGAAGTAATAAGATCTTTTCCTGTAGCCTTCCTTCCTCACTTGATCCCTTTGTCTGACCCACCAACACCCAAACCGATCTCACCATGGAAACCCATTGGCCACATTGGTAAGGGATTCAGAAATTATCTTCACTTTTCTTCCTGTCCTCAACATCCAATTCTCCAATCTCATCCCCATTATGAAGCAGACCACACGCAGGGGCCTGCCTACCCTACCCTAACCTATCTCCTTTCATTACACAGGGACTCCACAGACCCTTGGGGCAGGACCGTTTTCTTCCTTTCTTTGGATCTTCTCAACCCTAACCCTAACCTTCCACTCTCCCAGCCCATCTCCATTCCTTCTTGTCAGCTCCCAACACCCATAAACAAATTCTATCTGGGTATCAACAGGGTTCCCACCTAACACTCTGTATTAGGCAACCCAGAGCAACCACATGCTCCTAAGATTCAGTGAAGGCAACAGAAACCAAGGAGTGGAAAGTTCACCCAACAAAGACAAGGTATAAACACCTAAAATAATAATCAGTCCAAATTTACATGCTTAGATATCAAAGTAAAAACATACTTCAACAGCAAGCACAAAATGTCTATGCTAGAGCCCAGCAACCCTACTACCATAGCTAAATCACAATAACGGCAGTTTACAGGAAGCCCAGAGTCAAGATCAACTTAAATGGAAAGAAACTCAAAGAAATTTCACTAAAAAGACAAGGTTGACCCCTCTCTCCATATCTTTTCAATATATATAGTACTGGCAATCTTAGCAAGAACAATAAGACAACTGGAAGAGACCAAGGAGAGACAAATAGGAAGGGAAGAAGTTAAATTTTATTTTCAGATGATATAATTGTAAATACAAATGACCCTAAAAGTTTCACCAGTAAATTTCTACAACTGATAAACATTTGCAGCCAAAACTAACACAAAAATATTATTAGCCTATATAAAAAAGAAGAATGGATTAAGGCAGAATATAATATATTGTGATTACAGTTTCCCCTTTCCCAATGCCTCCAAGTTCCTTCTCACTTCCCCTCCAATACAGATTCGCACACTGTCTCTCATTAGAAAAAAACAGGCATCTAAATAATAATAATAGCAATAATAATAATAATGTAATATAAAGCAAAACAAATGAGGTTGCCTCACAAATAAGTGCATCCTCTCTCACTGAGGCCAGACTAGGTAGGTAGACCAGCTACAAAGTCTGAGTCAGAGATAGCCCCAGCTCCAGTTTTTAGGGAACTGGCATGAAGAGCAAGCTGAACATCTGCTACGTATGTATAGGGAGCCTACATCCAGTCCATGTATGATCTTTGGTTGGTGGTTCAGTCTCTGTAAGCCCCCATGGGCCCAGGTTAGCTGGTTCTGTAGGTCTTCTTATGGTGTCCTTGACCCTTGTGACTCCCTCAATCCTTCTCCTGACTCTTCCATAAGACTCCCTGAGTCCTGCCTAATATCTGGCTGTGGATCTGTGCATCTGTTTCCATCAGTTGCTGCATGAAGAGTCTCAGATGATGGTTATGCTAGGCTCCTACCTGCAAGCATAACAGAATATCATTAATAGTGTCAGTGGGGGTTTTTTGTTGTTGTTATTTTGTTTTTGTTTTTTAAATGTTGGCCATCTACTACTGAGTGTGGGATCTGCCCTTAAGAGTGAGACTCCTCATGGACGCAGGAGGAGGGAGGTTGGGTTGGGGGTTTTTTGGGAGGAGGGGAACCTGGGAAAGGGAATAACACTTGAAATGTAAATGAAAAATATATTCAATATGAATAAATAAATAAATAAAAAGAATGTGACTCCCTTGGACAAATCTAACTTTACATCTGCATTTTTGTTTGTTTCTGGGTTATGGGTAGGAACTGTGTCCACTTCTCTTCTCAGTGCTGGGACCCAATCTGATGCACCTGTGAAGACCCTTGGCATGTTACCACATTCTCTGGGAGTTCATATATGCTTTTGTACTCCTGTGTTTAAAAGGCCTCATGTTCTTACTGGCCACCATCCCCCTGTCTCTTACATTCTTTTATACCCTCTGGCTCTTAAACTCTTTTTGCCTCCTCTTTTGGAGAATTCTCTTAACTCTGAGGGAAGAGATTTGATAGAGCTATCCCATTTAGGACTGGGTGTTTCTAAGTCTTTCATTCTCTGTACACTGTTCAGTTGTGAACCTCTGTATTTGTTCACATATACTGCAGGTAGAAGCTTCTCTGATGATAACTGAGCAAGGCACTAATCCATGAATATTATAAAATGTTGTGAGGAGTAATTTTATTGCTATCTTCATTTAGTAGTATTGGGTTTTTCTCTATAACCCTGGTCCATCTAGTCTCAGGTTCTTAGTTATTCGAGCAGGGTCAGGGTTGGGTTCCATCTCATGGAATAGGCCTTGGTTCCAAGTGAATATTGGCTGGTTATTCTCATGACATAGATGCCAACAATGTATCAATTTTACATGTAGGTCACCATTGTATATAGAAGGGTTTGTATTTGGATTGGTGTTTGTCTTTCTTTTCTGGAAACTCTTTCCAGTACCACAAACATTAGTATATTGGGGTGAAACTCCATTAATGTAACACATTCTTGGTACTAAAAGCTCCATCTGGGGATGACAGATGGGCTCTGTCCCCCTGTTAGTTGCCAATTTTATTGCCTTCATCCATGAATATATTTTAGTAAGCTTCTACTCTATTAGGTTTCCATATCACCCACAGTTTTAGCTGTTCCTTTTTGCATTTTCTCCCTTACCCTCCTTTCCCTTCCTTTCCTTGTTTGATCCTCCTGTGCCCAGTGCTCTCCATATCCACTCATAACTACTATCTATTGTATTTTTACTACTTGGGGAGATCACTAGTCCCTTATTCTATACCCAACTTCTGTGGCTATATCAATTGTAGCTTGCCTAATAATGACTTAACAGGTAGCATCTACATATAAGATGATATTACCATATTATATTTGTATTTCAAGGTCTAGATTACATTACTAAGGATGATGTTTCTCTAGTTCCATCTATTAACCAGTGAATTTCATGATTTCATTTTTTAATGACTGAGAAATATTCTATTGTGTAAATGTTTTCATCCATTGACAATCATCAAGGAAGTTTTCAATATCTGGTTATTATGAACAGAGTTGCAATGGACATGTGTGAGCAACCATCTCTGTAGTAGGATTTAAGCTCCTTTGGTTATGCCCAAGAGTTTTACCTGGATCTTTATGGACATCTAGTCTCAAGTTCCTGAGGAACCACACACTGATTTTCATAGCAGCTGTACAAGCTTGTACTCCCATCAGCAGTGAATGGATCTTCTCTTTAATGTAAGTTGTAGCCAACATGAGCTGTCAGATCTGGACCCTGTATGTATTATGCCTTTCAGTATATACTAGCTAGGTACAACAAGAGATAAACAAATAATAATAAAACACAACAACCACAACACACTGAATTATGTTGTCAGTACCACACATTGGTTATGTGTGGACATTATTAAAGAAACATGTGCTACATATTGGTAATGCTACAGTGGGTGTGATAATAAGAAGTTTGCCAGATGACTGAAATAACAATAGTTTACATATTACTGATACTTGGTTTAATAACTAACATTTTGGTCTGGATTCAGTGATATTGTGTAAGATTTCATCTCTTATAAAAGTGTACAGCCTAAGACTTGTGACTTATGTAATCATACAAAATGAGAACCAAATTAGTACCCAATGTTTCAGAAAAAGTACTGTACATACTAATTCCCACAAACTCAAATTGTTGTGAAAGTGTCATATTCAAGTGTTTGCCCAAGGCAGTGTTTGTGCATATTCATGTTTTGGGCAGAAAAATTCCCATTCCTCAATAAAGCTTCTTTAAATAGGAAAAAATATAAGAAGAGAATAATATATCCCCAAAGAAATAAATAAACCACAAAAAAACTTATGAATTGCTGATTCCTGTAATTTCCATTTAATAATTTTGGGTCCAAAGTTAGGTGTATGCACTGATTTGGATGGAGGAAAGGAAATGGAGAAAGTATGTAATTATGTTATAATATGGAAAATTAAAACAAATAATTAAAAAGTAGAACTGAGGAAAGTGAAACCAAGTGAGAGGAACTGTGCCTTCCACATCACTTGTTTATACTCAGACTAGGGTCTGTTTCTGAGCGTAATACAGACTAGACAAAAAGTAATACTTTCATTTCACTTTTACAGAACAACTGTGTGTTCAAAATAGCAACTTTTAAGTTCGTTTAAGTGATATAACAGATACGTTTTAATGGAGAAGCGAGACAGGATACAGAGGGAACTAATGGAAATAAATTTATTTAAAATAAATTGAAGAAATATTTCACTTCTTCATTTTTGAAATATGAGTCTGAGAAGCTGTAATATAACATGTGGAAAAATGAAGTTTAAGACATCCCATTGAAACTCAAGCTTTTTCTAGCTTCCTTTGGTCAATCACTAAACATTGGGATTATTAGGTTATAAATATTATACATTAGACAAGATTAGTCATCTCTCTTTTGTGTTTATATCAAATTTAAAGATACCTCCTAATTTTTAAACTTTTTTTTCAAATTGTTCAAGGCATTTATTCATATAAATACAAAAGATATTCATAAGAACAATTAAAGTTATTATTTGATCTGAGGTTTCTTTGGAAAGCAAAAATGATATGGGATTTAAAAGGTTGACAACCTGATTATGTAACTTCTACACACCCTATTTTTCTTTTTCTCACTTAATTAAGCAGGATTTTAAAAGCATAGTGGATATGTCATAGGATCTCTTTGGAGGGCAGGTAACCAACAGGACATGGCCACGAATGGCCCAGCACAGACCACACAATGCTGACAACTGGACTCAGATAATGATTGACATACTACTGAGTTACTGATTCATAGACTGGATTCTGAACTCAGGAGACTGCTTTCTAAGGGTTAGCACCTAAGCCACCAACTGTGGTGAAAATGACTGCTGCTTAGGGTCTTCTTTCTATTTTTCTCTAAGCTGATGTCTCCAGCTGGAGCACCCAATGTTACAACCTAGGTCTTGTATCTACATTCTAGATATAGGAAAACCAGAAGAGGAAGTGTTTTGTAACTTGGAAAAAAGGGGTAGTAATGCCTAAAGTTTACGGAATTCACAGGTCATTGGTTGTTCATCACAGAGTTAGTGTTAACAGAAAGTAAATTAATATGTAATAAACCACACAAATGCAAATATATAACAAGCATTGAGAAATGTATTATTTTTTAAAAAGAATTGCAAATTTCTTTTTTGGTTGGGGTCTACAACAAAGTTTTTGGGACTAGTGAAAAAAAGCAAACTATTTAATGTCACAGAACACAACATTCTCAAAATTATTTCATATATTTGAAAGGTCAATAATATCAAAGAAAATAACTTCATTTACTAAAATGAAGACATTCAACATATCTAGGACAGAAGACAACAAAATACTTATAAAGCAGATATTAGCTATTTAACCAAGACATTTCATTTAATGGTATCTCTCTTATGACAGGAAAAATCACCCCAGTTCCCTGAAACCTCTTTCTCAAAGAATGATCATACATCCAAATACCTGACAGGATATTAGAATTTCATTGTAATTAAAGTGGTTTTAGAGCCAACCATGATATTAGAAAATAAGACCCTGGATCTGTGGTAGCAGCGGATGAATTCAAACCAGTATTAGCTCACAGAAAGATACTCCGTCTATAGGAAAATACATCACTGTTAAAGTAGATGACTTTTGTTTCATCTGATAGAACTTTTCTGATGGAAGTCTCTCATCTCATGCTCTGTGTACCTCAGTCATAACTTGAATCATCAATTCACGTGAGTATCCTCATACTGTTTGGTTTCTTCAATGCCTCATACACACAAAAGATTGCAGACGTTTAAATCATTATATCTCTAGGGAACAATTGTGGTGTGCTGTCTTCTTTTGAAGACAGGATGGACTTGGAGGTGTAGTCTCTTTTGAAATGGACATTTGGACTTAGACAAAGTTACTTCACATACTCTGACCCCATGTCACCTGGGACATGGAGTCCCTAAAATTTCCACACAGCTGTTGAATGATTTTATGATCTTAGGGTTTAGTTGTTCAAGCTCAGTGGTTTTCAGTCCTTAGTATACCTGTGAATCTCCAGAGAGCTGATTAGAGCTCAAAACTCTGGGCACCACACTGAGTATCTCTGATTCAGCCATTGTAGACAATATCTCACAGGGGCAGCTACTAGTGTTAATACCACAGGTAGATGTCTACTGTGTTGCAAAATTGTAAATTTCTGATGGGACAAAAGAAAATATAAACTACAGTAAAAAATTTAAGAATGTATGCATTTGTCAACCATAGTTTATTCCCTCAGTTATTTTCAAAGTGTTCATAATTTATCAGTTAGCCTAATGGAGGAAATCTAAATACAGCAAGTATTTCTTTTATGTGAAGTTTAAAGTTCGTGATAGGATATCATTAGGACAGAGGAATGTTGAGTGCGGCCAAATCACAGATGATACCATAGAAAAATTGGTTTGCACCGGGAACTGGTGGTGCATGCCTTTAATCCAAGCACTTGTGAGGCAGAGGCAGAGGCAGGCAGATTTCTGAGTTCGAGACCAGCCTGATCTACAGAGTGAGTTCCAGGACAGCTAGGGCTATACAGAGAAACCATGTCTCAAAAACACCAGAGAGAGAGAGAGAGAGAGAGAGAGAGAGAGAGAGAGAGAGAGAGAGAGAGAGAGAGAGAGAGAGAGAGAGAGAGAGAATTATTCCTTTATACAGAAAATAAAACATTGAATTGTTTGGCTTCAAATAAAAACTCAAGACTTCTTGAAAGTCACCAATGGAAATGTAATTACAGGATGTTGTTAAAAACTTTCTGAACATCTCATGGGGTGCATTGTATAGAACTTTTCCTAATTTGAAGCATCAATTAATAGTAAATGGGTGATACTCAAATTCTTTCCTGAAAACCATGGAATTGAGGGACAAAATGCATCATGATATTGCTTTTTCTATTACTATTTTTTTCCATTGCTGTAGAACAAGCCGAGCTGTGCTACCAAGCTATATCTCTACAGCTATTCATATTTAGGTAACTACAATGATAAGAGAACCAGGTAGTTGACCTACACTGTTCTTACAGACCTCCATTTCCAATTCTCCAATTTCATTCCCATTGTGTAGCAGACAACTTGCAGAGGCCTCTCTAACCTCTTTCCTTCCCATGTGGACTCCACAGACCCTTGGGGAAGACCCAATTTTCCTCCCTCCTATGGATTATTCACCCCCCATTCTGCAGCCTATCCCCATTCAGTTTTGTCAGCTCCTATAACATAGAATAACTCTATCTGGTAAAACACAGTGTCCCCATTTGGCAGGGACAAAGAAAGACTCTGTATCAGGCAACCCACAGCCACCACATGCTCCTAATATCCAAAACCCACCCTACAAAGACAAGACAGGATATAAACAAATAGAATCACAATCACCCCTAATGTAGTTGCTTAGATGCCAGAATGAAAACGTGATCAAACAGCCAGCATAACATGTTTTCGCCAGAGCCAATCAACCCTACTAAAATAGTTCCTGAGAAATGGAATATAGTTAAAGCATAATAAAGGCAATTTACAGGACACCCAAAGTCAAGATCAAATTAAATGGAGAGAAACTCAAAGAAATTGCACTAAAAAGACAAGGTTGAGCACTCTCTCCAGATGTTTTCAATATAGTATTGGCAATCTTAGCAAGAACAATAAGACAACTATAGGAGACCAAGGAGAGAAAATAGGAAGGGAAGAAGTCAAAGTTTCTTTATTTTCATGTGATATAAATGCATATACAAGTGGCCCTAAAAGTTTCACCAGGGAACCCTTACAGCTGATAGATATTTTAAGCAAACCAGCGGGGAACAAAACTAACACATAAAGATTAGTAGCTTGTTTACAAAAGAAAAAATGGACTAAGATAAAATATATTATGATTATATTTTCCCCTTTCTCAATGCCTCCAAATTTCTTCTCACTTCCCCTCCAATCTAGTTCCACAATCTGTCTCTCATTAGAACAAAATGACAAACATCTAAATAATAATAATAAAATATAATATAAAATATGACCAAGAAAATTCAAACAGGATATACACACATGCGTGCACACACACACATACACACACACAAACACACACATACACACAGAGTGAAAGCAGAAGAAATACAGCCAAAGAAAAATCATGTGAAACACAAGTAAATGCAGACATTCACATGTTCATGCATTGCACCCAGGGATTCCATAAAGAAATCAAAACCAGAAGCCATAATGCATATACAAAGGAACTGTAAGGTTAAGAAAAATACCCTGACAAAACATGAGACATACAAACACCAATGATGCCATTGTGGAATATTTTTCTCCTCTATAATTAATATATTCACTTTACCTCCTGATCACAGTCATCCTCCCTCCTCTCTTTCCAGTCCCATGTTCCAACTCTCCTTTCCCTATTCCATCCTCCCTTTCTCTTCAAATAAGTGGAAGCCTCCTATTGTACCCACTTTAGCACACAAGGTTGCCTCAGGACTAAGTGCATCTTTTCCCATTGAAGCCAGACAAAACAGTCCAGCAGGGGAATGGAATCTAAACACATCCAACAGAGTCTGAATCAGAGATAGCACCAGCTCCAGTTGTTATGGGACTGCTATAAATACCAAGCTACACATGTGTAGGGGGGCTAGGTCCAGTCCATGGATGTTCATTGTTTGGTGGTACAGGCGCTTTGGCCCTCCATAGGCCCAGGCTTTGTAGGTCTTCTTGAGGTGTCCTTGACCCCTCTGGCTCCCTCAATCCTTCTCCTGAGTCTTCCACAAGACACCTTGAGCCCTGCCAAATGTTTGGATGTGGGTCTCTACATCAGTTTCTATCAGTTTCTGGATGAAGATTCTTACATGACAGATATTCTAGGCTCCTACATGCAAACATAGCTGAGTATCATTAATAGTGTCAGAGGTTTGATTTGTTTGATGTATTTGTTTATTTTTCTTGTTATTGATTTTGTTTTTGGAGTGAGACTCTGCTGGGGAAAACTAATTTTACATTTGCATTTTTATTACTACTGGAATACAAATTTTATTTTATTATTACTGGAATACAAATATCAACAGATTTCAGTGCTGTTTCTATGTTCTAGGTATCTGGCAGGATTTCATCCAGCTCTGAGTTTCTGTCTGTATCCATAGTTCTTCCTGAACAAGTAAAATCATGTGAGTTTTAGAAGTGCTTTGGCCCTACATATTTAATTGACACATTAATGACATATTTGTAGAAAGCAATATGGTAACATCATTTAAGAGAGTTGAATATTTAAGACACTTTGATCCAATAAACCTATTCTTTAGAATTATATAGACAAAGTTTGATAATTTACAGATGCATGTATCAAATGACATAACAATAATTATTGAATATACCTTATGTAGGAAAAATGAAGGACTATATAAAGATAAATTTTAATATACATTGAAAACTGTAGTTCAGGAAAAATTTAACTGTAAGACTATGCAAATTTATCTTCTGATATCACATACATTTTAAACAAATGTATATTAATAGACAAAATAATTTAAAAATGAAAATGAAAAAATAAATTCTTGACTTAAATTTATAACTTGTAGGTGGACCTAGAGCTATTAGTATTTTGTGTTTTTATTTTTCTAATTTTGCCTCTGCAAATGTGTTAGAAATATACTGAGATTGTCAGTATATCTGCATGTATATGTGTTATGAAGTAAAAAGTACTGAATCTATATTACAAGGCTTTTAAATATTTTATTAATTTGAAGGAACAACAGTTTTAATACTAAAATGCAAAGAAATAAGATAGTGTATTTCCATTAGAAGATGATTATATAACATCTATAATTAGATGATGATTATCTACAGGAAAACAAAACAAAACATTACTCTTCATTAACATTAGAGATTGAAGAAATCCCAATGACAAAAATCATTCATGTGTATAATTAGTCAGAAACAACAGAGCCAAATGATTCTTTTTTTTTTTAATTTTATTTTCTAAGTTTTTTTTTTATTTACATTCAAAATCATTTCCCCTTTCCCATCTCCTCCCTCCCCGAGAGTCCCATAAGTCCCCTTCCCTCCCTCTTTTCCCCATTCAACCCCCTCTCGCTTCTCTGTCCTGGCATTCCCCTTGCAAGATGCATGTTGGTATTTGGAAGCCAATGAGAATCGAGTATCAGCTTCCTGAGTGATTTTTTTTTCTTGTTCTATTAGTGAGTTCTAGTTACCAAAAGCAAATGAAATATCATCACACATTTTCAGGTTTACTTAAAATGTTTGTGTTTACAAATGTAGTTGCAGGATAAAATTTGAGGTCACTCTTTTCCATGTTGAGGCATTTTTCATTTTATGGCATCTCTCTTATGATAAGAAAAACTCACTCCAGCTCCCTCAAGCTTCTTTCTCAAAGAATGAACATACATCCAAATACCTGACAGGATGCTGGAATTTGATTGTAATTGAAGTGGTTTTAGAGCCAACCGTGACATGAGAAAAATGAGTACCTGAACCTGTGGCAGCAGCAGGCTGAGTTCAAACCATATGAGCTCACAGAAAGATCTATCTATAGGAAAATAAATCACTGTTAAAGTAGGTAATATTTGTTTCATCTGACACAACTTTTTTGTTTGAATGTCTCTTGTCTTGTGCTCTATGTACTTCAGTTATAGCTTGAATCACTCTATAATATCCTCATACCATTTGATTTATTCACAACCTCATATACACAAAGGAAATCAGAGCAAATCAAAGATCTCCCTTATGTTTCTCAGTTTTCATCTTTTCAAATTCTGTGTTTTGATAGTGTTTTTCTTTGACTTTGCCCAAATGATAAATATATTTATAATTATTGTTCATACTAAATTTTATATTGGTTCATTTAAATTAACATTTGAACCTGATAAATCAAACTAGTTCATTTAATACTAACATTTTAATCTGACAAATTAAACCAGTACACTGACAGTTGAGAAAACTGAGTAATATTGATCATTCACATAAATGAGACAGGAGGCATGTTTGAGTCCTTACTAAAACAGGTCTCCCTTGATTCATGCAGGTAGTTTCATCAGCTTGAAGTTAAGACATTTTAATAGGAAAAATTTGAGAGTTAGTGACTTAAGTAACAATATTGCCATTGAGTTATAAAAATTTACACATATCAAAAAAGACACAGGGACAGAGTAAAAATCATATTGAGCTTGTTTACCTTGGACTGTCTCTCTTGTTGATATCTGAGAACAGTTGAAGAAGTGCTTTAACATTTTACAGAAATGTTATATATGCAAGAATTTACATTAACTTCTTTCATTCAGTAGTCTTCTCACATGATCCCTCATTATATTTATACGAATTTTAAAATCAGGTTTATTTTCACTAAGGTGCCTTTGCTTCCTTGTTCTGATGATAGCCTTGCTTTCCAAACTATGTTACAGTTTATTGTTGTGTTAGAATTTCCATAAAATACTTACCATTCCTTATCCAAGTTCAGGATACTCACTCCAAGACAACTTGTTACGTATGTGGTTTTCCAAGATGATCAGCAATTTCTGATATTTCTTGTCCACAATTGCAGATCTTTAAATCTTATTATGTCCCTGGAGAACAAATGTGGTGAGCTGTCTTCTTGAGGAGAGAGGATGGATTTGGAGTTGTACTCTCTTTTGAAATGGAAATTTGGACCTAGACAAAGTTACTTCACTTACTCTGACCCTCTGTTACCTGGGACAAGGATTCCTAAAATTTCCACACAGCTGTTTAATTGTATTGTGATCTTGGGGTTTAGGTGTCCCAGCTCAGTGGTTTTCAGTCCTTAGTAGACCTGTGATCTCCAGAGAGCTGATTAGAGCTCAGAACTCTGGGAAACACACTGACTTGCTCTGATTCAGACATTGTAGACTATAGCTCACAGGGGCAGTTTCTGGAATGAATACCACAAGTAGAGGGCTACTGTATAGCAATACTGTACATTTCTGACAGGGCAAAACATAAAATACATTAATTACAGTAGAAAATAATGTAAGAAATTATACATTTGTCAACCATAGTTTATCAGTTATTTTCAGAGAATTCATAATTTATCAGGCTAATGGAGGAAATCTAAATACAGTAAATATCCCTTCTATGTGAAGTTTACAATTCATGTTAGGAAATCTTCATTACAGTTGAATGGTGAGCCTGGCCAAGTCACAGGGGGTGCCATACAAAACTTGGGTTGAATCTTAAAAGTTACTATTTCCTTTCTAAAGAAAATAAAGCATTACTTTGTTTTGTTTCAAATAAACTCTCATGACTTCTTGAAAGTCATCAATGGAAATGCCATTACAAGATTTTACCAAGAGATTTCTGCACATTAATGTTTGAGCTTTGCCTAATTTGAAGCATCAGTCAGTGGTAGATGTATAAACCTTTCCTGAAAACAATGGAATTGAGGGACAAAATGGATCATGATATTGCTTTTTCTATTTCTAATTTTTCCATTGCTGGAGAATAAGTCCAGCTGTGCTACCAAGCTATATCTCTACAGCTATTTATATTGAGATTTCTACACTGATAAGTGAACCAAGTAGGTAATCTTCACTCTTCTTCCAGACATCCATTTCTAATTCTCCAGTCTCATTCCCATTGTACAACAGTCAGCTTGAAATGACTTGTCTAAATTCTGTCTTTCCCTGTGGATTCCACAGACCCTTGGGGCAGACCCAGTTGTTCTCATGCCCTGTTACAGATTTTCTCACCCCAACTCTCCCAGGCTATACCTATTCAGTTTTGTCAGCTCCTAACACCTAGGAAAACATTCTTTCTGGGAATCCACAATGTTGTCACCTGGTAGGGACAAAGAAAGACTCTGTATCAGGAAACCCACAGCCACCACATGCTCCTAAAATCCAGTGAAGTCAACAGAAAGTAAGGAGTGAAAAACCCACCCTACAAAGACAAGATATAAACACCTAGAACCACAATCACCCCAAATCTAGTTTCTTAGATGCCAGAATGAAAACATGTCCAAACAGTTGGCATAACATATTTTCGCCATCACCCAGCAACCCTACTACAATAGGTCCTGAGACATGGAATATAGGTAAAGCATAATAATGTTAACTTACAGGACAACCACAGTCAAGATCAACTTAAATGGAGAGAAATTTCACTAAAAAGACAAAGTTGACCTCTCTCCAGATGTTTTCAATATAGTATTGGGAATCATAGCAATTTCCTTCCCCTGATATTTTTCATTTGTTTTGTTGTTGTTGTTGTTGTTATAAGATTGAGAATGTGTCCTAGCTGTTAGGAGCTGACCTTAATGAGTTCTCTTGAACTCGGACTGTCATGAAGGGGCCATGCCCAAGTGTTTTTCCAAGGCAGTGATTGTGCATGTTCATGTTCTCTTCAGGAAAACCTTCGCTCAAAAGTAAAGCTCCAAGTAGGAAAAAATTAAGAAGAGAATAAGGTATCCTCAAAGCAATAAATGAACAACACAAATACCATAAACTTAGAAATTATAAGGCAAATTTTAATATTAAGGTAGCAATATGAAGCATAGGCAAAGAGGAGAAAAGCAGCTGCAGAGAGAGTAGAAGGAACAGGCAGGCTTCTCCTTACCATAGGATAGAACAGGTCCTTTCTTAATAGCAATGCAGGATTAGTCTTATTAAAGAGAAGAAAGCTTTCTTCTTGCATACTTGGGTTTAATTCATTTAGCATTAACAGAGAAGAAGCTTTATCTTTCTCTAAGAAATAAAGAATTGGAACTCATCCAGAAAGTGTGAGTTCTTTCTGCATCAATGCTTGGTCTTTTATTCCGAATATAAGTGTGTATATAAGCATGTAATTATTAGAATGCATGTAAGCTGCGCCCAGAATGGAGATTTAAGAAATGTGTATGCAAGAATATGTATATGGATTTATGTGGGTTTAATCCATATTTGCTTGTGTAAATGGTTTCTTTTGCTTTCTGGTAGAGTAATTCTTTTCTCCTGGTTCAATAGAAGTTTACTGCTCCAAAATTCCCCCTAGCCTGACAAGCAAGAGGCATTTGGATACAAGAGAAAAGGTTCTAACAATTAATTCATTACTTAATCCCCCCCTTGTTAGGCTACAGATCTTACCTAAGCCAATAGCTTTTAGCCCTCAGAAAGAGCTAGAAGGTTTTTAGGATTTTTTTAGAAGCTGTCAACAATCATTTAGTATAGTTAGTGTACTAGAACAACTGGAGACATCAGTCTTTAAGGCTACACCTGAATCTGTTTCTGTACCTCCTTTCAACACAATACAGGTTGGGAAGCTCCTGGTACACTTTGATTCAATAAAACTCCTATTTAAAGTTATGAAGACAAAATTTGAATTATTATTATTACTCATAATATTTTTTTTATTTTCTAAGTTTTTTATTTACATTCCAATTATTGACGATATTTATATAGGCAAAAGACAGTGAATATAAACAGATAAATTTTAATATGCACTGAAAACTGTACTTTAGGAAAAGTACAATTGTAAGATAATGCATGTTTACTTAGTGATTTCACATACATTTATATCAATATGTAACTTGATAGTTAAAAATGAAATTAAAATAAAAATTTGAAAATAAATGGTTGACTTAAAAATTATGTCGGTGAGTGAAAGTGGGGCTAACAGTATTACTTTTGTTCTTTTTATTAATGTAATATTGTCTCTGCAAAAGTGTTATGAAATATACTGAGATTGTCAGTGTGTGTTTGTGTGTGTTCCTATGTGGATGTATAAGGAAGTAAGTAGTGAATCTCTATTACAAGGTTTTTAAAAGTTTTATTAATTTGTAGGAACAACAGTTTTTATATTAAAATGCAAAGAAATAAGACATTGTACTTCCTTAAGGACGATTGTTATATAATGTAGTTTCACTACAGAAAAAAAACCCCAAATATTGCCCTTCATCGACATTACAGTTTAAAGGAATCCTATTCTTCTGTATAAACGAACAGTCAGTAGCATCAAGGCAAAATGGTTCTAAAAGTGAGTTTTGTACTCAGCAGTAACTTCCTTAAAACACTCTTTATGGTCTCATTTCTCAGACTGTAAATAACAGGGTTGAGAGTTGGAGGTAGTACTGTGTAAATGATGGAGAATAAGGACTCCAAAACAGTTGGAGAGTCTGAGGTTGGGTTTAGATATGCAAAGGAGCCTGTAGAAAGAAACAATGAGACAACAAAAAGATGGGGCAGGCAAGTAGAGAAGACCTTAGACCTGCTTTCAGCAGAGGGCATCCTGAGAACTGTGGAGAATATGTGGACATAGGAGATGATAATCCCAATAAAGCAGGCAAAAGCCACTGAAGACAGGAAACCAGCCACTCCCATGGTTGCAAGGTGCTCATTAGAGCAGGAGAGCTTGAGCAACTGGGGGACATCACACAATAATTGGTGAATTATTTTGGCCCTACAGAATCTGATAAAGAATATGGTTGCTATATACAGGATTCCTGGAATTGCAGTGCTTAGCCATACACCTGTCACAGCCCATCTACACTTTCTGGGACACATGATGACCTCATAGTGGAGTGGAAGGCAAACAGCCACATAACGATCATATGACATCACTGTGAGAATGGCCATCTCACCCCAAGTAAAACCTGTGAAGAAAAAAATCTGCAGCATGCACTGTGCATGTGAAATGTATCCACTTCCTGCCAGTGAACTCTCAACATACTGGGGAACTGTGACAGAAAGGGATGAGAGGTCCAGAATGGAAAGGTGCTTCAGAAAGTAATACATTGGAGACTGGAGCTGTGGGTCCAATGTTGTGATGGTGATCATGATGAAGTTCCCTGCTGAGCCGAATAGGTATGTCACCAAGAAGAACAAAGCATGCAAGATCTGTAGCTCATGGTTGTCAGAGAACCCCATGAGGAGAAATCCATCCATTGTGGTTATATTTTCCATAATTATTTTGGTAAGAGAAGTTGTGGTAGGAGCTGAAGAATAGAATAATATATTAAATGCAGTAGAAAGACCCTTAGGCATTATTTATCAATATTTATTTCAATAATTACTCTATATACTCTATTAAACATCTATCTATGTGTTATCTATCTAGATATAACATCTATCTATATTCTACTTGTTTTATTTATTTTTACTTTTTATTAAACTAATAAAATTTATTTTAAAATATGCAACTCAGTATTGACATTTTTGAAGTCATCAAATAATTTATAATAGATAAATGCCTCTTAAATATACATGATATTCTAATATAGACTATGTGTGACTAGTTTTTGAACATAGGATTAAATGCCATTTTGGCAAATGAAATAGGCATTTATAAGAAATATACCAGGAATTAATATGTTTGCATTTCCACTGGAACCCGCTATTCTCTCTTAGTGATCAATACTGTCGTTACTGCAAGAGGTTATTGGTCACAGTAGAATCAAGTGTAAAAATGATAGTTCTATTGCTCTTAAATTACCATGCAGGTATCATTCAAATAAAAACCAAAAACACTGGTGCAAGGGCAATACTCACATCCCACTCTCAATTTACATATACTATTTCATTTTAAAGAATATTTCAGAGGTCAAATAGTTTCTGTTTGAATTCTATTTTTATTTCATTGCAGCTTATACTACTAACCTCAGGTGTAGCCATCAAATAATTATTAGCACTTCCCACAAGCTAAGACAATTGCAAAGACAGATGGTGATTTCTTGTGGCTTAAGATGTTGATGAAAAATGGCCAATATTCAATATGAGACTGGAAATTTAAAGTCATTTATGTTTCAGATAGAAGTCATATTTTAGTTCATTGTCCTTTGTTTTGATATTTGAGGGATTAAAAATAACCTATGATTCTTCCCTTGCAAGATGGATGTTGGTGTTTGATGGTTGATGATAATTCAATGGAGTGTTGGCTTCCTGCATGTTTTTTCCATTAGTGAGTTTTATGAAATGAAAATAATATGTTCTGTTTGTCTTTTGACATTTTAAGGTCTATGAAATGTCATCAGATACATTTTATGTCTACCTAAAAATTGTGTGCCTACAAATGCAATTGTGGAATAAAATTTGAGGTATTTTACATTAAGTGGCTGCTCTTGTGACAAAAACAAAAACAAAAACAAAAACAAAAACAAAAAAAAAAACCTCACTAAGTCTTCATCATACCTCTTTTGCAAGAATTAAGTTGATACCGAATAATTCCAAACATTGATCCAATTACATGATGGGACATTGGAATATGATTGTAATTAAAGTAGTCTTAGAACCAACCATGACATGAGAAAATGAATCCCAGGACCTGTGGCATCAGTATGCTGAATTCAAAATGAGTGTGGGTTCTACAGAAAGACACTCCATCTATAGAAAAATAAAACATTATTAAATAAACTAGATAACTTTTGTTTCATCTGATACAACTTTTGCATTTGAAAGTCTCTTATCTCCTGTTTTGTGTACCTCAGTCATAATTTGAATCTTTCTAGAATATCCTCATACCATTTGATTTTTTCAATGCCTCATATACACAGTAGAAATCAGAGCAAATCAAAGATCTCCCTTATGTTTCTCATAGTTTTCATCTTTCAAAATTCTTTGCTTTGATAGTATTTTTCTTTGAGGTTGGTCAAATGATAAACACATTTACAATTATTGTTCATAATTCATTTTATATTGGTTCACTTAAATTAACATTTTTTCTGATAATTCAAATTAGTTCATGTAATGTTAATGTTTTATGTTAATATTTAATTTGACAAATCAAATCAGTACACTGAGAGTTAATATTAAACATTCATATAAATGAGACAGGACACATGTTTGAGTCCTTCATAAAATAGATATCTCTTGATCCACACATACAGTTTCATCAGCCTGCAGTAAAGCATTTTGATAGAAAAAATTTAAGAATTATTAGATAAAGTAACAATACTGACATCATGTTATAATAATTTGTTCATATCAAAACACACAGGGACAGGGTAATAATCACATTGATCATGGCTACATGTCTCTAATGTTGATAACTGAGAGCTGTTGAAGAAGTGCTTTAACTGTTTACAGAAGTGTCACATATGCAAGAATATAACATGCTGACTTTTCTCATTCAGTAGTCTTTTTACATGATCTCTTATTATGTTTATATGAATTTTTAAAATTGGTTTATTTTCAGTAAAGTGCCCTTGCTTCCATTTATAATGATAATCTTGATTTTCCAAGCTAAGGTTTTAAGATTGTGTCAGAATTTCCATAAAATACCTTTCCTCATCCAAGTTCAGGAAACTTACTCCAGGATGGCTTGTGATATATGTGGTTCTCCAAGATGATCAAGATAAGTTTTCATATTTCTTGCCTATGATTGCAGACTTTTAAATCATATTATGTCCCTAGAGAACAATTGTGGAGAACTCTCTTCTTGTGGAGAGGGGATGGATTTGGAGGTGTACACTCTTTTGAAAGGGAAATTTGGACTTAGACAAAGTTGCTTCCTTTATTCTGACCGTATGCCACATGGGACATGGACTAACCAAAGTTTCCACACAGCTGTTGAATTGTTTTGTGATCTTGGGGTTTAGTTGTCCCAGCTCAGTGGTTTGCAGTCCTTAGTAGACATGTGAATCTCCAGAGAGTTGATTAGAGTTCAGAACTCTGGGCATCAAACTGGGTGTCTCTGATTCAGCCATTGTAGGCAATATCTTGTACATTTCTGACAGTAAAAAGAATATATAAATTACAGTAGAAAATGTAAGAATTTAGATATTTATAATCATAGTTTATTCTATCAGTTATTTTCAAAGTGTTGTAATTACAGGATTTTGCCAAAAGTTTTCTGAACATCTGATGGGTTGCATTGTGTAGAGCTTTGCCTAATTTGAAGCATAAGTTAGTTGTAGATGAGTGATACTGAAACCCTTTCCTGAAAACAATGGAATTGAGGGACAAAAATGGATCATGATACTGCTTTCTCTATTACTAATTTTCCATTGCTGGAGAACAAGCCCAGCTATGCTACCAAGTTATATCTCTACAGCTATTTATATTGAGATTTCTACACTGATAAGTGAACCAAGTAGGTAATCTTCACTGTTCTTCCAGACCTCCATTTCCAATTCTCCAGTCTCATTCCCATTGTGCAGCAGACAGCATGCAGAGGCCTGTCTACATTCACTACTTCCCTGTGGACTAAACAGACCTAGCTTTCCTCCCTCCCACGTACAGTTTTTCTCAACCCCATTCTCCCAGCCTATCTCCATTCAGTTTTGTCAGCTGTTAACACGTAGAAAAACATTCTCTCTGGGAATCCACAGTGCCCCCCCCCCAACATTGACAAAGAAAGACTGTATCATGCAACCCACAGTCACAACATGCTCCTAAAATCCAGTGAAGGCAACAGAATTCAAGGAATAGAAAACTCATCCTACAAAGACAAGATATAAACACCTAGAATCACAATCACCTGAAATCTAGTTGTTTAGAGGCCAGAATGAAAACATGATGAAACGGCCTGCATAGCATGTTTTCGCCAGAGCCCAGCCACCCTGCTTCCATAGGTCCTGAAAAATAGAATATAGTTAAAGCATAATAAAAGCAATTTACAGGATACCCACAGTCATGATCAACTTAAATGGAGAGAAACTCAAAGAATATTCACTAAAGAGACAAAATTGACCACTCTTGCCAGATGTTTTCAATGTAGTATTGGCATTCTTAGCAAGAACAGTAAGACAACTATAGGAGACAGAGGGGAGAAAATAGGAATGGAAGAAGTCAAAGTTTCTTTATTTTAGTTTTGTTTTTTGTTTTGTTTTAATTTTTTTGAGACAAGGTTTTTCTGTATAGCCCTGGCTGACCTGGAACTCACTCTGTAGACCAGGCTGGCCTCGAACTCAGAAAATCACCAACCTCTTCCTCCCAAATGCTGGGATTAAAGGCGTGTGCCACCACTGCCCAGCATTGTGACCCTAAAAGTATCACCAGGGAACTCTTACAACTGATAAACATTTTCAGCAAAGTAGCAGGGAACAAAACTAAAGATTAGCAGCCTATATACAAAAGAAAAATGGACCAAGACAAATATATTATGATTATGATTTCCCCTTTCCCAGTGCCCCCAAGTTCCTTCTTACTGCCCTTCCAATCCAGTTCCACAATCTGTCTCTCATTAGAACAGAACACCAGACATCTAAATAACAATAATAACATATAATATACAATAAAACCAAAAAAAATGGAACAGGGGACACACACACACACACACCCCAGACACAGACACAGTAAAGCAGAAGAAATACAGTCAAAGAAAAATCTTGTGAAACACAAGTAAATGCAGACATATACATGTTCATGCACGGCACCCAAGGATTCCATAAAGATATCAAAACTAGAAGCCATAATACATATGGAAATGACCTGTAAGGTTAAGAAAAATGCCCTGAAAAACATGAGACATACAACCTCAAAGATGCCATGGTGGTTTTTTTCTGCTTTATAATTAATATATTCCCTTTAAATCCTGATCACAGTCTCCCTCCCTCTTCTCTTTCCAGGTCCATGCTCCAACTCCCCTTTCCCTAATCCATCCTCCCCTTCTCTTCAAAAAAGGGGAAGTGCCACTGCCCCTACCCCCACAGTACCCACTTGAGCATACCAGGTTGCCTCAGGACTAAGTGCATCCTTTCCCATTGAGGCCAGACAAGGCAGCCCAGCTAGGGAAATGGAATCCAAAGACAGCCAACAGAGTCTGAGTCAGAAATAGCCCCTGCTCCAGCTGTTATGGGATCACTATGAAGATCAAGCTACACATGTGTAGGGAGGCTAGGTCCAGTCCATGGATGCTCTTTGGTTGGTGGTATAGACTCTGAGCTTCAATAGACCCAGGCTTTGTAGATCTTCTGGAGAAGACCATGACCCTTCTGGGGCCCTCAATCCTTTTCCCGAGTCTTCCACAAGACTCCCTGAGGCCTGCCAAATGTTTGGCTGTGAGTCTTTACATTGGTTTCCATAAGCTGCTGGATGAAGATTCTCATATGACAGATATGTTAGACTGTTACCTGCAAGCAAAGCTGAGTATCATTAAGTGTCAGTAGGTTTATTTGTTTGATATTTTCTGTTTGTTTTTTGTTGTGGATTTTGTGTTTAGAGTGAGACTCTGTTGGGGAAAACTAACTTTACATTTGCACTTTCTTTCTGGGTTAGGGATGAGAACTGTGTCCTCTTCTCTTCTCAGTACTGGGACACAATCTGGTGCACCTGTGCAGGCCTTGTGCATCCTACCACGGTCTCTGGGGGTTCACAAGTGCTTTAGTACTCCTGTGTTTAGAAGGCTGGCCCAGCCTGCGGGGGTCTTCACCAGGGGATCCTAAGAGAAAAGGGGAGCGAATGGAAAGGACAGTAGACAGGAAGAATGAGACCAAGACAGGGTTTCTGATCAAGGTCCAACAAGCTGTATTATCTCAGGAAATTTATACAGGTAGGGGAGGAAATAAGGCAAGTGGGATTTTCCACAAAGCCTGGGCATTCTGCCAAGGTGAATCTCTGGCAGCTGTAAGATGTTTCTTCTTCTGTCAGGGTGCAGTAACCATCGACCACCTGATTTCTCCAAGGTCTGTAGCTGAGGGGAAGTCAAAACCTAAGCCTATCTTTGAAATGAAATCTAAACATAAAATAAGGTCAGTTAGGTTCCTGGCAGAAGGCCTCATTTCCTTAGTGGCTTCCATCCTCTCTGGCTTTTATACTCTTTTATCTCCTCTAAATATTACCTTATTTTGCCTCCTCTTTTGCAGGATTCGTTGAGCTCTGACAGGAAAAAAAAATGATAGAGATACCTTATTTAGGAGTGAGAGCTTCCAAGGTTTTCATTCTCTGTACACTGTTCAGTTCTGAATCTCTGTCTTTGTTCCCCTGCATGTGGAAGCTTCTCTGAAGATGTTGAGCAAGGCACTAGTCTACAAATATTGCAAAATGCTCCAAGGAATAAATTTATTGCTATATCCCCTTAGCAATACTGAGTTTTTATCTATATCACTACATGTGTTGGTCTAAGGCAGTGTTTGTGCATGTCAATGTTCTCTGCAGGAAAACCTTCACTCAAAACTAAAACATCTTTAAGTAGGAAAAAATTTAAAAACATGATAATGTATCCTCAAAAAATAATAAACACCAAAAATAACATATGGATTGTTGATTCCTGTAATTTCTGCTTCTTAATTTTTGGTCCAATGTAGGGTACGTGGGCTGATTTGGATGGAGGAAAGGAAATGTAGAAAAAGTGAAATTATATTTTAATATCAAATTTAAAATAAATAATTAAAAAATAAAGTGAGAAACAGTGAAACCATGTGAGTGGCAGGGTTGCCTTCTGCCTCACTTGTTTATATTCAGACTAGCATTTCTGTCTGAGAGCAATCCTGCCTGGAGAAAATGTACTATTTTCATATTAGTTTTACAGAACAAATGGGTGTTCAAAACAGTATATTTTAAGTTTGTGTAAGTGATGTAGCAAATATGTTTTAATGAAGAAACGAGAAATATGCAGAGGGAACCAAGGGAAATAAATTTATTTAAAATAAATTGAAGAAACATTTCACTTATTTTTCTAGGTATGAGTCTGAGAAGCTGTAACATAACATGTGGAAAAATGAATTTATGACATCCCATTGAAACTCAGACTTTATCCAGCTCCCTTTGGCTGATAATTCTATCACCAAACCCTGGGCTTATTAGGTTATAAATACTATTCATTAGACAGCATTAGTCATCTCTCTTTTGTGTTTGTATCAAATTTGGAGATACGTCTTATATTTCTTTTCTATTTTTCAAGGTGTTCAAGGCATTTATTCATATAAATAAAAAAGTTATTCATAAGGACAACCAAGCTATTATTTGATCTAATGTTTCTTTGGAAAGCAAAAATGATATGGGATTTAAAATGCTGAGGACCTGATTATTTAACTTCTACACACTCTATTTTTCTTTTTCTCACTTAATTAGGATTTTAAAAGCATAGTGGTTATTTTACGGGATCTCTTTGGAAAGCAGGTAACCAAGTTTAGAACAGATAAGGCCAGGGCTATGAATGGCCCAGCACAGACCACAGTGCTGACAACCGGAATCAGATTATGATTGTCAAACTACTGATTTACTGATTCATAGATTGGATTCTGAACTCCAGAAGTATGCTTTCTAAAGCTGAGGAACTAAGCCAATAATTTTGATGACTGCTGCTTAACTTCTTCTTTCTGTTTTTCTCTAAGTTGGTGTCTCCAGTTAGAGCACCCAATGTTATAACCTAGGTCTTATATCTACATTCTAGATATAGGAAAACCAGAAGAGGAAGTGTTTTGCCACTTGGAAGAAAGGGGTAGTAATGCCTAAAGTTTATGGAATTCACAGGTCATTGGTTGTTCATCACAGAGTTAGTGTTAACAGAAAGTAAATTAATATGTAATAAACCACACAAATGCAAATATATAACAAGCATTGAGAAATGTATTATTTTTAAAAAGAAATGCAAATGTGTGTTGTTTGGGGTATACAACAAAGCTTTTGCTACTTGTTAAAAAAGAAAAGAGGCAAACTATTTAATGTCAAAGAACACAACATTCCCAAAATTGTCTTATATGTTTGAAAGATCAATAATCTCAAAGAAAATAACTTTATTACTAAAATGAAGACATTCAACATATCTAGGACAGAAGACAACAAAATACTTATAAACCAAATATTAGCTACTTACCCAAGTCATTTGGTAATAATAAGCCAATATGTTGTCAACCAAAATTTATAAATGAATGCTCATGTAGATAAATCTAAAATATAATGTTAGGAAATGGAATTGATTTTCTTATGTTGTAATTCAGCCAACAAATAAAATAACAGGCTAGCAGAAGTATTTCAGAAAATATGCACACAAACAAATCAAATGTAATTTACATGCCTCTGCAGATAGATTGAACATTCCAATGTCTGAGGAGGTAAAAGACCTGGTGATCAGACATTTGTGGTTGTATCTTGAAAACCTGGACTGACCTGCTTTTGTTATTACATGTGTCAAAATCTAAGACGAAATATACTATGTTCAAAATTTGAATAGAAAAAAATATGGCCTGAATAACAGAAATAGAGACTGAAGAATTGTTTTACAACAATAAAATGAGGGATTATATTTTTATGAAGCTTCTCACAACAAGAAAAGAAATATATAAGAGTTTAATAGCAAGAATTATCAATGTATTTAATCTGTTGAGCTACCACACATTTGAAGAAATTTTGCAAAGGTGGATTAGGATTATTACTGAAATACAAATCTCAACAGATTCCAGTGCTGTTTATCACTATGTTCCAGATATCTGGCAGAATTTCATCCACCTCTGAATTTCTGTTTGTATCCATAGTTCTTCGTGAACTAGTAAAATCACGAGAGTTTTAGAAATGCTTTGAACCGACATTGTAAATTGACACATAAATGACTTATTTGTAGAAAGCCATCAATGTGTCAACATGCAGAAGAATGCAAATTGACCCATTCTTATCTCCTTGCACTAAGCTCAATTCCAAGTGGATCAAAGACCTCCACATAAAACCAGACACACTGAAACTAATAGAAAGGAAACTAGGGAAGAACCTTGAACATATGGGCACAGGGGAGAATTTCCTGAACAGAACTCCAATAGCTTATGCTCTAAGATCAAGAATAGACAAATGGGACCTCATTAAATTACAAAGTTTTTGCAAGGCAAAAGACACTGTCAAAAAGACAAAGCAGCAACCAACTAACTGGGAAATGATCTTTACCAACCCTACATCCAACAGAGGGCTAATATCCAATATATACAAAGAACTCAAGAAGGTAAACTCCAGAGAGGCAAGTAACCCTATTAAAAAATGGGGTACAGAGCTAAACAAAGCGTTCTCACCTGAAGAATATCTAATGGCTGAGAAACACCTAAAGAGATGTTCATCATCCTTAGTCATTAGGGAAATGCAAATCAAAACAAGCCTGAGATTCCATCTCACACCAGTCAGAATGGCTAAGATCAAAACCACAGGAGACAGCAGTTGTTGGTGAGGATGTGGAGAAAGAGGAACACTCCTCCACTGCTGGTGGAATTGCAAGCTGGTAAAACCACTCTGGAAAGCAGTCTGGCCCTTCCTCAGAAAACTGGACATGACACTCCCGGAGGATCCGGCTATACCACTCCTGGGCATATACCCAGAGGCTTTACCTGCATGCAATAAAGACACATGCTCCACTATGTTCATAGCAGCCTTATTTATAATAGCCAGAAGCTGGAAAGAACCCAGATGTCCCTCAACGGAGGAATGGATTCAGAAATGTGGTATATTTACACAATGAAATACTACTCTGCAATTAAAAACAATGAATTCACGAAATTCTTAGGCAAATGGTCAGAACTTGAAAATATCATCCTTAGTGAGGTAACCCAATCACAAAAGAACACACTTGGTATGCAATCACTGATAAGGGGGTATTAACCCAGAATCTCGGAATACCCTAGACACAATTCGCATATCAATAGATTTCTAAGAAGATGAAAGGAGAGACCCCTGGTCCTGGAAAGACTGGATGTAGGGGAATGCCAGGACAGAGAAGCAAGAGGGGGGTGAATGGGGAAAAGAGGGAGGGAAGGGGGCTTATGGGACTTTCGGGGAGGGAGGAAACGAAACGGGAAAGGGGAAATGATTTTGAATGTATATTAAAAAAAAAAACTTAGAAAATAAAATTAAAAAAAAAAAATAGTAGTTCAGGAAAAATTTAACTCTAATACTATGCAAATTTGTCTACTGATTTCATATACATTTAAAACAATGAAGTGTCTTACTAGAAAAAAATAATTTTAAAATAAAAATTTAAAAATAAATTATTGACTTAAGTTTATAACTTGTAGGTGGACCTACAAGTATTAGTATTACTTTTTGTGTTTTTATTTTTTTGATTTTTCCTCTGAAAAATGCTAGAAATATACGAAGATTATCAGTATGTCTGCATGTGTATGTGTTTTGAAGTAAAAGGTACTGAATCTATATTACAAGGCCATTAATTTTTTTATTAATTTGAAGGAACATGACTATTAATACTAAAATGCAAAAAATAAGACAATGTACTTCCATAAGGACATGATGATATAACATAGCTTATCTGCAGGAAAACAAAACAAAAAAATTACTCTTCATTAGAGTTTGCAGAAATCCCAATGACTAAAATCATTCATGTGTATAATTAGTCAGAAACAACAGGACTAAATGATTCTAAACAGTGAATTTTTTACTAAACAGTAACTTCCTTACAACACTCTTTATGGTCTCATTTCTCAGACTGTAAATAACAGGGTTGAGAGTTGGAGGTAATACTGTGTAAAAGATAGAGCATAAAAACTCTAAAGCAGTTGGAGAGTCTGAGGCTGGGTTTAGATATGCAAAGATTCCTGTAGAAAGAAACAATGAGACAACAAAAAGATGGGGCAGGCAAGTAGAGAAGACCTTAGACCTGCTTTCAGCAGAGGGCATCCTGAGAACTGTGGAGAATATGTGGACATAGGAGATGACAATCCCAATAAAGCAGGCAAAAGCCACTGAAGACAGGAAACCAGCCACTCCCATGGTTGCAAGGTGCTCATTAGAGCAGGAGAGCTTGAGCAACTGGGGGACATCACAAAAGATTTGGTGAATTATTTTGGCCCTACAGAATCTAATAGAGAATAGGGCTGCTATATACAGAGTTCCTGGAATTGCAGTGCTTAGCCATACACCTGTCACAGCCCATCTACACTTTCTGGGACACATGATGACCTCATAGTGGAGTGGAAGGCAAACAGCCACATAGCGGTCATAAGACATCACTGTGAGAATGGCCACCTCACCCCAAGCAAAACCTGTGAAGAAAAAAATCTGCAGCATGCACTGTGCATGTGAAATGTATCCACTTCCTGCCAGTGAACTCTCAACATACTGGGGAACTGTGACAGAAAGGGATGAGAGGTCCAGAATGGAAAGGTGCTTCAGAAAGTAATACATTGGAGACTGGAGCTGTGGGTCTAGTGTTGTGATGGTGATCATGATGAAGTTCCCTGCTGAACCGAAGAGGTATGTCACCAAGAAGAACAAAGCATGCAAGATCTGTAGCTCATGGTTGTCAGACAAACCCATGAGGAGAAATCCGTTCACTGTGGTTATATTTTTCACAATCATTTTGAAAACAAAAATTGTTGTTGCAGCTGGAAAATAAAACAGTTTGTTAAATTCAGCAGAAGGACATTTAGGCAATATTTATCTCTTCATCAATATTTATTTCAATAATTAGTCTCTATATACTATCTATCTATCTATCATCTATCTATCTATCTATCTATCTATCTATATCTATCTATCATCTATCTATTTATCATCTATCTATCATCTATCTATCTATCTATCTATCTATCTATCTATCTATCGATCTATCTATCATCTATATATTTATCTATATTTTTCCTATTTATCTATCTCTATTGTCTATCTATACTTGCTGAGAAATTTAAGTGAGAGCACCTTTTACTCATCTCCATAGATTTCACTCTATCCACTCATAAAGCAGTACCTACAGGTAGGTGTACATGTGGTCCAACAATTGTTCTCTCAAGGAATGTGCTTTTTTTGTCCCATATTAAAAGTACAGTTCCATTGCCACAATTGAAATCCTTGCTTTTCTTTAAGTCAACAATAGTCAGTGAATGATGGAAGGACTGTGGAATGAGTTTTGAACATAGATAGGATTGGTTATGTATAGCTCAGACAGGGTACTATGTTAGCAGTTAAAATAGGCATTTATAGAAAATATACCAGGGATTAAAATATGATTTGGTTGTGTACTGGAAGCAGCTATTCTCCCTTAGAAAATAATACTGTCATTATAGCAAGAGGATATTGGTTATTGTTGAATCAAGTGTAAAAAATGCTTTTGAATACTATGCAGCAGTTATTGAAATCAAGAAGAAAAATACTTCTGTTAAGGGAATACTCAAATGACACTCTCAGTTTAGATATCCTATTTCATTTTAAGGAGTGTTTTAGGGGACAAGCAGCTTCTATTTGAATTCTATTCCTATTTAGCTGCTGTCAATAGTACTTGCCTTCAGGTATAGCTATCAAAAAGTTATTAGCTCTTATGAAAAGCAAAGACAACTGCAAAGACAGATGGTGATTTCTTGAGATGGTTTAAGATGTGAGGAAAATGGCCAATATTCAATAAGAGACTTCAAATTTAAAGTTATTTATAATCCCAATAGAAGTCATGCTTTAGTTCATGGTCTTTTTGTTATTTGAGGGATTAAAAATAACCTATCATTCTCCCTTTGCAAGTTCCATGCTAGTGTTTGGGGGCTGATGAGCACAAAGCGGAATATCAGCTTCCTTCACGTTTTATTGTTGTGTCCCATTAGTGAGTTTTAGGCAACAAAAGCAAATGAAATGTCATCACATATTTTCAAGTGTATTTGATATTTGTGTGCTTACAAATGTAATTGCAGATTAAAATTTGAGGTCACCATTTTCAATGTTGAGGCATTTTTCCTTTTAATGGCATCTCTGTGACAAGAAAAACTCAGTCCAGTTCCCTTGCACCTCTTTCTTAAAGAATGAACCTACATTCAAATACCTGACAGGATGTTGGAATTTGACTGTAATTAAAGTGGTCTTACAGCCAACCATGATATTAGAAAATAAGACTCTGGAATTGTGGCAGCAGCAGGCTGAATTCAAACCTGTGTGTGCTCTACAGAAAGATCCACCACCTATGGGAAAATAAAACACTGTCAAATAAACTAGATAACTTTGTATCATCTGGTACGGCTTTTATATTTGAAAGCCTCTTGTTTCCTGCCCTGTGTACCTCATTCATAACTTGAATCATTCTAGAATATCCTCTTACTCTTTGAATTCTTCAATAGTTCTTATACCGAATAGAGATCAGAGCAAATCAAAGATCTCTCTTATGTTTCTCACAGTTTTCATCTTTTCAAAGTCTTTACTTTGATAGTATTTTTATTTGAGGTTGGTAAAATGATAAACATACTTATAATTATTGTTCATAATAAATTTTACATTGGTTCATTTAAATTAACATTTCAATCTGATAAATTAAATTAGTTCATTTAATAATAATTTTTTAATCTGACAAATCAAGTCAGTACACTGAGAGTTTAGAAAGCTGAGTAATATTTATCATTCATGTAAATGAGACAGGAGGCATGTTTGAGTCCTTCCTAAAATAGGTGTCCCTTGATCTACACAGATAGTTTCGTCATTTTGCAGTTATGCATTTAAATAGAAAAAAAAATTAAGTGATCATAGATTAAGGAACAATATTGACATCAATTTATAATAACTTATACATATCAAAAAACACACAGGGACAGAGTAATAATTGTATCAAACATGGCTACTTAGGCTGTCTCTAATGTTGATATCTGAGAGCTATTGAAGAAGTGCTTTAACTGTTTACAGAAATGGCACATATGAAGAATATAACATGTAATCTTTTCTTATTCAGTAGCCTTTGCACATGGCCTCTATTTATGTTTATATGAATTTTTAAAATTGGTTTATTTTTAGTGAGGTGCCATTGCTACCTGGTTAAAATGATAATCTTGTTTTTCCAAACTAAGGTTGTAAGGTTGTGTTAGATTTTCCATAAAATACTTATCTTTCCTCATCCAAGTTCCAGAAACTCACTCCAGGATGACTTGCTGTGTATGGCTCTCCAAGCTGATCAACAATTTCTCATATTTTTTGTGCATGATTGCAGATTTTTAAATCATATTATGTCCCTAGAGAACAATTGTGGTGAGCTGTCTTCTTGCAGAGAGTGGTGGACTTGGAGGTGTACTTTCTTTTGAAATGGGAATTTGAACTTAGACCAAGTTACTTCATTTACTTTGACTCCAGGTCACCTGGGACAGGGAGTCATTAGAATTTCCACACAGCTAGCTGTTGAAGGATTTTGGGTGCTTGAGATTTGGTTGTCCCATATCAGTGCTTTTTAGTCTTTATTAGACCTGTGAATCTCTGAGATCCAATTAAAGATCAGAACCCTGGGCACCACACTGAGTGTTTCTGATTTAGCCATTTCAGGACGGGCAGAAGCTAGTATGAATACCATAGTAGAGGGCTACTGTGTAGCAAAACTGTGCATTTCTGACAGGTCAAAAATAATATATAGATTACAATAGAAAAATAATGTAGGAATTTATACATTTGTCAATCATTGTTTATTTAATATTAAAGGATTTATAATTTATCAGTTAGACCAATGGTAGAAACCTATATACAGAAATATTTCTACCATGTGAAGTTTGAGTTTGTGTTAAGGAATCATCAGATACAGATGAGTGTTCAGCCAAGGCACAGGTGCTGCTATAGAAAAATTTGTTCACTACTTAAAAATTAATTATTCCTTTCTACAGATCACAAAGCATCACTTTGTTTGCTCCAAATAAAATCTCATGGTTTCTTGAAAATTAACACTAGAAATGCAATTACAGGACTTTGCCAAAACCTTTCTGCACATTAGATGGGTTACATTGTGTATAGCTTTTGTCTAATTTAAAGCATCAGTTAGTTGTAGATGGGTGATATCCAAATCTTTTCCTGAAAACAAAGGAATTGAGGGACAAAATGGATCATGATATTGCTTTTTCTATTACTATTTTTTCATTGCTGGAGAATAAATCTAGCTGTGCTACCTAGCTATATCTCTACAGCTATTTATGTTGAGATTTCTACATTGATAAGTGAACCAAGTAGGTGATCTTCACTGTTCTTTCAGACCTCCATTTCCAATTTTCGAATCTCATTCCCATTGTGCAGCAGACTGTTTGCCTCTATGCCCTCGTATATCCCTGTGGACTCCACAGACCTTTGGGGAAGATCCAGTCCCGCCCCCCCCCCCACACACACACTTAAAGATTTTTCACCTCCACTCTCCCAGCCTATCCCCATTAATTTTTCTCAGCTCCTAACACCTAGACAAACATTCTCTCTGGAAATACACAATGCCCCCATCTTGCAGAGACAAAGAAAGACTCTATCATGCAACCCACAGCCACCACAAACTCCTAAATTACAGTGAAGGCAACAGAATACAAGGAGTAGAAAATGCACTCTACAAAGACAAGACAAGATTTAAACACCTAGAATCACAATCACCCCAAATCCAGTTGCTTAGATGCCAGAATGAAAACATGCTTAAACAGGCAGCACAACATGTTTTCACGATCCTACTACAATAGGTCCTGAGAAATGGAATATAGTTAAAGCATAATAAAGGCAATTTAAAGGACACCCACAGTCAAGATCACCTTAAATAGAGAGAAACTTGAAGAAATTTCACTAAAAATACAAAATTGACCACTCTCTCCAGATGTTTTCAATATAGTATTGGCAGTATTATCAAGAACAGTAAGACAACTATAGGAGACCAAGGGGAAAAAAACAGGAAGAGAAGTCAGTGTTTATTTTCAGATGACATAATGGCATATGCAACTGACCCTAAAAGTTTCACCAGGGAACTCGGACAGCTAATAAAGACTTTCAGCAAACTATTGGGGAATACATAAATATTAGTAGCCTATATACAAAAGAAAAATAGACTAAGATCAAATGTAATATATTATGATTATGATTTCCCCATTCCCAATGCCTCCATGTTCCATCTTACTTCCCCTCCAATTCAGTTCCACAATCTGTCTCTTGTTAGAATAAAATGCCAGACATCTAAATAATAATAATAATAATAATAATAATAGTAATAATAATAATAAAATATAGTATATAATAAAACAAAAAATTGGAATAAGACAGACATACACACAAACACACACATACACACACACACACACACACACACACACACAAACACAGTAAAGCAGAGAAAAACAGTGAAAGAAAAACCAGGTGAAACACAAGTAAATGCAGACACATACATGTTCACGCACCCAGGGATTCCACAAAGAAATCAAAACCAGAAGGCATGATAAATATGCAAAGGACCTGTAAGGTTAAGAAAAATGCCCTGAAAAACATGAGACAACAAACTCCAAAGATGCCATTTTGGGTTTTTTTTCCTCCTTAACAATTAATATTTTCACTTTACATCCTGATCACAGTCGTCCTCCCTCTTCTCTTTCAAGTCCCAAGCTTCAACTCCCCTTTCCCTATTCCATACTTTCATTCCCTTCAGAAAATTGGAAGCCTCCTATGGTACCCACTTGAGTATACCAGGTTGCATCAGGACTAACTGCATCCTTTTCCATTGTGGCCAGACAAGGCAGCCTAGCTATGGGAATGAACTCCAAAGACAGCCAACAGAGTCTGAGTCAGAAATAGCCCCTGCTCCAGCTGTTATGGGATCACTATGAAGATCAAGCTACACATGTATAGGGGACTAGGTCCAGTCTATGGATGCTCTTTGGTGGTACAGACTCTTTGAGCCTCAATAGGGCCAGGCTTTCTTTGTAGATCTTCTTGAGATGACCATGACCCTTCTGGGGCCCTCAATCCTTTTCCAGAGTCTTCCACAAGACTCCCTTAGACCTACCAAATGTTTGGCTGTAGGTCTGTACATGTGTTTCCATCAGCTGCTGGATGCAAGATTTTCAGATGACAGTTATGCTAGGCAAGCAAAGCTGAGTATCATTAAGTGTCAGTGGCTTTATTTGTTTGATATTTTTTGTTTGTTTTTTGTTGTTGATTTTGTGTTTAGAGTGAGACTCTGCTGGGGAAAACTAACTTTACATTTGCACTTTTATTTCTGGGTTAAGTATAGGAACTAAGGCCACTTATCTTCTCAGTGCTGGGATTCCATCTGGTGCACTTGTGAAGGCTCTGTGCATCCTACCATAGTCTCTGGGAGTTCACAAGTGCTTTAGTACTCCTGTGTTTAGAAGGCCTCCATCCCCTCTGGCTCTTGTACTCTTTCATCCTCTCTAACTCTTTAACTCTTCTTTTGCTGAGTTCTTCAAGTTCTGATGGAGAGAATTGATAGAGATACCCCATTTAGGAGTGAATGCTTCTAAGGTTTTCATTCTCTGTACACTGTTCATTTGTGAATCTCTGTATGTCTTCCCATATATTGGATGTGGAAGCTTCTCTGAAGATGTTGAACAAGGCACTAGACTGCAAGTATTGCAGAATGCTCCAAGGAATAATTTTATTGCTATATTCCCTTAGCAATACTGAGTTTTTTATCTATATTAGTTGTCTATCTAGTCTCAGGTTCTTGGGCATCCAACAGTGTCAGGTATGTGATCTTATGGAATGGTTGGTTGCTCCCACAACTTATGTGCCACCATTATATCAATATATCTTACCTATATTGCACCATTGTAATAGAAAGGTTTGTGTCTGGGTTACCATTTGCCTTTCTTCTCTGGAAACTCAGTGTACTTTTAATACCACAAATATCAACACCATTAAATTTACCTATTCCCTTTACTGGAAGGTCCATTAGGAGTGAGAGATGAGTTCTGTCTCCACTGTTATTTGCCATTTTTATTGGTTGCCTTCATATATGATTATATTTTAAGAATCGTCTAATACATTAGGTTTCCATCCCACTCCTCAAATGATACAGAGATTTATCTCTCCTTTCTTGCATTTCTTCCCTCACCTTCCTATTCTCTTCTTCTCTGTGTTTGATACTCCTGTCCCAATTCTTACCTTATATGCCCATAACTATCTATTGTGTTTTCCATTCTTAGGTAGATACAACCCTTATTTGCTTACTCTATTCCTAACTTCTGTGATTATGTAGAACTTAGTTAGTTTTCAATGACTTAAAAGGTAGCATTCAAAGACAAGTAAATATATACCATACAAAATGAATATTTTTGTGTCTGGATTACATTACTCAGGATGATTTTCATAATTACACCCATATACTAATGAATTTCATAATTTCATTTAGCAATGAATGAGAAATAATGTATTGTAGAAATGTACCACACACATTTTCTTCATCCATTGATTCACTGAAAATTACCAAGGCAGTTTCAAATTTCTGACTATTATGAATAGAGCATCTGTGAACATGGCTAAGCAACAATTTCTGTAGTATATTTTGAAGACTTTTGTGCATGCCTAAGAGTTGTATTGATGGATTCTGAGACATATCTAATCCAAATTTCCCACAGAACCCCCACAGTGATTTTTGTAGTAGCTGTAAATTTGTACTCCTATAAACAGTGGATGGATGCTCCCTTTACAGTAAATCCTAGCCTGGAAAAGGTTTCAGATCTGGACCCTGTACATATTTTGCCTTTCAATACATCCTACTTAGGCACAGCAACAGATTAGCAAATAATGAAGGAACAATAAATACAATCCCAATAAAGCAGGCAAAAGCCATTGCAGACAAGAAATCAGCCACTCCCATTGTTACAAGTTGGTCATTAGAGCAGGAGAGCTTGAGCAACTGGGGGATATCACAGAAGATTTGGTGAATTATTCTGTCACCTCAGAATCTAATAGAAAGTGTCCTTGCTGTGTTTAACATTCCTGAGATGCCTCCACTTAGCCACACAGCTGCAACAGCCCAGGTGCACTTTCTGGGACTCATGATTACCTCATAGTGCAGTGGGAGGCAGATGGCCACATAGTGGTCATAAGACATCACGCTGAGAATGGCCATCTCACTGCAGGACAAAGCCGTGAAGAAAACAATCTGCAGCATGCACTGTCCATATGAAATGTAGCCACATCCTGCCAGGGAACTGTCAACATACTAGGGAACTGTGACAGAAAGGGATGAGAGGTCCAGAATGGAAAGGTGCTTCAGAAAGTAATACATTGGAGACTGGAGCTGTGGGTCCAGTGTTGTGATAGTGATAATGATGAAGTTCCCTGCTGAGCCCAATAGGTATGTCATCAAGAAGAACATTGCCTGTAATTTCTGCAGCTCATGGTTGCCAGAGAAACCCATGAGGAGAAATCCATTCACTGTGGTTGCATTTTTCACAATCATTTTGAAAATCAAAATTGTGGTTTCTGCTGGAAAATAAAACAGTATGGTAAATGCAGTAGAAATGAAGGCAATATTTTTCTGTTCATCAATATTTATTTCAACAATTACTCAAATATTCTCTATCATATACATATATGTCATCTATCTATGCTATACTTGTTGAGAGCACATTTTTCTCATCTCCATAGATTTCACACAATAACACATAAAGCAGTAGCTACAGGTGTACATGTGGTCCATCACTGGTTCCCTCAGGGAAATGTGCTTTTGTTTGCCAGCGTAAAAGCACGGTTCCACTGCCATAACTGAAACTCATTGCTTTTCTTTAAGTCATCAATGGTCAGTCAGTGATGGATGGACTGTGGAATGAGTTTTTGAACATAGATAGGATTGGTTATGTATAGCTCAGACAGGTTACCATATTAGCAATTGAAATAGGCATTTATAGAAAATATACCAGAAATTAAAAGAGGATTTGGTTGTCTACTGGAAACAGCTATTCTCTCTTAGAAAACAATACAGTCCTTATAGCAAGAGGATATTGGTTATTGTTGAATCAAGTGTAAAAAAAATGCTTTTGAATACTATGCAAGAGTTACTGAAATCAGTATGAAAAAATACTGTCTAAAGGGAATACTCACATGACACAATAGATATCATATTTCATTTTAAGGAGTGTTTTAGGGGAGAACCAGCTTCTATTTGAATTCTATTCCTGTTTAGCTGCTGTCAATACTATTTGTCTTCATGTGTAGCTATCAAAGTGTTATTAGTTCTTACCAAAAGCAAAGACAATTGCAAATACAGATGGTGATTTCTTGAGATGGTTTAAGATGTGAGGAAAATGACCAATATTACAATAAGGGACTTCAAATTTAAAGTCATTTATGTTTTCAATAGAAGTCATGCTTTAGTTCATGATCCTTTTGATATTTGAGTGATTGAAAATCATTATCCCCTTGCAAAAGGCATGTTGGTGTTTGGAAATCAATAAGAATTTAATGGAATGTCAGTTTCTTGCATGATTTTTTTTCTTATTTCATTAGTGAGTTCTAGTTACCAAAAGCAAATGAAATATCATCACACATTTTCAGGTTTACTTAAAATGTTTGTGTTTACAAATGTAATTGCAGGATAAAATTTGAGGTCACTCTTTTCCATGTTGAGGCATTTTTCATTTTATGGCATCTCTCTTATGATAAGAAAAACTCACTCCAGCTGCTCAAACCTCTTTCTCAAAGAATGAACATACATCCAAATACCTGACAGGATGCTGGAATTTGATTGTAATTGAAGTGGTTTTAGAGCCAACCGTGACATGAGAAAAATGAGTACCTGAACCTGTGGCAGCAGCAGGCTGAGTTCAAACCATATGAGCTCACAGAAAGATCTATCTATAGGAAAATAAATCACTGTTAAAGTAGGTAATATTTGTTTCATCTGACACAACTTTTTTGTTTGAATGTCTCTTGCCTCGTGCTCTGTGCACCTCAGTTATAGCTTGAATCATTCTATAATATCCTCATACCATTTGATTTATTCACAACCTCATATACACAAAGGAAATCAGAGCAAATCAAAGATCTCCCTTATGTTTCTCACAGTTTTCATCTTTTCAAATTCTGTGTTTTGATAGTATTTTTCTTTGACCTTGGCCAAATGATAAATATATTTATAATTATTGTTCATACTAAATTTTATATTGGTTCATTTAAATTAACATTTGAACCTGATAAATCAAACTAGTTCATTTAATACTAACATTTTAATCTGACGAGTTAAACTAGTACACTGACAGTTGAGAAAACAGTTGAGTAATATTGATCATTCATGTAAATAAGACAGGAGGCATGTTTGAGTCCTTACTAAAACAGGTCTCCCTTGATTCATGCAGGTAGTTTCATCAGCTTGAAGTTAAGACATTTTAATAGGAAAAATTTGAGAGTTAGTGACTTAAGTAACAATATTGCCATTGAGTTATAAAAATTTACACATATCAAAGAAGACACAGGGACAGAGTAACAATCACATTGAGCTTGTTTACCTTGGGCTGTCTCTCTTGTTGATATCTGAGAACAGTTGAAGAAGTGCTTTAACATTTTACAGAAGTGTTATATATTCAAGAATGTAACATGTTAACTTCTTTCATTCAGTAGTCTTCTCACATGGTCGCTCATTATATTTATATGAATTTTTAAAATCATGTTTATTTTCACTAAGGTGCCTTTGCTTCCTTGTTCTAATGAAAGCCTTGCTTTTCCAAACTAAGTTACAGTGTGTGGTTGTATTAGAATTTTCATATAATATTTATCATTCCTTATCCAAGTTCAGGACACTCATTCCAGGATGACTTGTTATGTATGTGGTTCTCCAAGATGATCAGCAATTTCTGATATTTCTTGTCCACAATTGCAGATCTTTAAATCTTATGTCCCTGGAGAACAAATGTGGTGAGCTGTCTTCTTGAGGAGAGGGATGGACTTGGAAGTATAATCTCTTTTGAAATGGAAATTTGGACCTAGACAAAGTTACTTCACTTACTCTGACCCTCTGTTACCTGGGACAAGGAGTCCCTAAAATTTCCACACAGCTGTTTGTTTTGTGATCTGGAGTTTAGGTGTCACAGCTCAGTGGTTTTCAGTCCTTAGTAGACATGTAATCTCCAGAGAGCTGATTAGAGCTCAGAACTCTGGGAAACACACTGACTTGCTCTGATTCAGACATTGTAGACTATAGCTCACAGGGGCAGTTTCTGGAATGAATACCACAAGTAGAGGGCTACTGTATAGCAAACTGTACATTTCTGACAGGACAAAATATACAACATATAAATTACAGTAGAAAATAATGTAAGAAATTATACTTTTGTCAACCATAGTTTATTCTATTAGTTACTTTCAAAGAATTCCTAATTTATTAGAATAATGGAGGAAATCTAAATACAGCAAATATTCTATGTGAAGTTTACAGTTCATGTTAGGAAATCATCATTACAGATGAATGGTGAGCCTGGCCAAGTCACAGGTGGTGACATACAAAATTTGGGTTGCTTAAAAATTACTATTTCCTTTCTACAGAAAATAAAGCATTACTTTATTTTGTTTCAAATAAAATCTCATGACTTCTTGAAAGTCATCAACAGAAATGTAATTACAGAATTTTGCCAAAAGATTTCTGCACATTAATGGGTTGCATTGTGTTGAGTTTTGCCTAATGTGAAACATTAGTCAGTTGTAGATGGATAATATCCAAAACCTTTCCTGAAAACAATGGAATTGAGGAACAAAATGAATCATAATATTGCTTTTACTATTACTATTTTTCCATTGCTGCAGAATAAGTCCGGCTGTGCTACCAAGCAATATCTCTACAACTATTTATATTGAGATTTCTATACTGATAAAGTGAACCAAGTAGATAATCTTCACTGTTCTTCCAGACCTCCATTTCCAACTCTCCAATCTCATTTCCATCATGCAGCAGTTAGCTTGAAAAGACCTGTCTACCCTCTTTTTTCCCCGTGGACTCCATAGACCCCTGGGGCAGACCCAGTTGTCCTCCATCCCTCCTACAGATTTTCTCACCCCCCCCCCACTCTCCTTGCCTATTCCTACTCATTTTTATCAGCTCCTAACACCTAGGAAAACATTCTCTCTGGAAGAAAAGATATAAACACCTAGAATCACAATCACCCCAAATCTAGCTTCTTAGGTGCCAGAATGAAAACATGATCAACGAGCCAGGAGAACATGTTTCGCCATAGCCCAGTAACCCCATCACCATTGGTCTTGAGAAATTGAATATATTTAAAGCATAATAAAGGCAATTTACAGGACTACCACAGAACAGATGAACTTAAATGGAGAGAAACTCAAAGAAATTTCACGAAGAAGACAAGGTAAAGCAGTCTCTCCAGATGTTTTCAATAAAGTATTGGCAGTCTTAGCAATTTCCTCCCCCTGATATTTTTTGTTCGTTTTGTTGCTGATGTTGTTTTTGTTTTAAGATTGAGACTCCACTAGGGAAAACTAACTTTACATTTGCATTTTTATTTCTGAGTTAGGGATGAGAAGTGTGTCTACTTCTCTTCTCAGTGCTGGGATCCCAATCTGGTGCACCTGTGCAGGCCCCGTGCATCCTACCACAGCCTCTGGGAGTTCACAAGAGCTTTAGTACTATACTGTGTTTAGAAGGCTTCATTTCCTTAGTGGCCTCCATCCTCTCCAACTCTTATAATCTTTCATCCCCTCTAACTCTTATCTTCTTTTTTGCCCCCTCTTGTGCAAGATTCTTTGAGCTCTGACAGGAGAATAATTGATAGAGATTCCCCATTTAGGAGTGATGCGTCTAAGTTTTTCATTCTCTGTTCACTGTTCATTTGTAAATCTCTGTATTCATTTGTGAATATCTGTTCCCATATACTGCATGTGGAAGCTTCTCTGAAGATGCTGAGCAAGCAACTAGTCTACAAATATTGCAAATGCTCCAAGGGATAATTTTATTGCTATATCCCCTTAGCAGTACTGAGTTTTTATGAATATCAATAATCTATCTTGTCTCAGGTTCTTGGGCATCCAACAGTGTCAGGGATGGAGTCCATCTTGTGGAATGATTGGTTACTCCCACAACTTGTGTGCCACCATTGTATCAATGTATCTTACATACATTTCACCATTGTAGATAGAAATGTTTGTGTCTGGGTTACCATTTGCCTTTCTTCTCTGGAAACTCTTCAGTGTACTTTTTAATACAACAAACATGAGCACCACTAAATTAACCCATTCCTGTTACTGGAAGGCCCATTAGGGGATGAGAGATAAGTTCTGTCTCCACTGTTATTTGCCATTTTTATTGGTTGCCTTCATATATGATTATATTTTAGGAAGCTTCTACTACATTAGGTTTCCATCCCATCCCTCAAATGATGCAGAGACGTATATATCCTTTCTTGCATTTCCTCCCTCACCTTCCTTTTCATTTCCTCTCTGTGTTTGATACTCCTGTCATAGTTATTACCATATATACCCATAACTATCTATTGTGTTTTCCATTCTTAGGTAGATACGACCCTTATTCCCTTACTCTATACCTAATGTCTGTGGCTATGAAGACTGTAGCTAGATTATCAATGACTTAACAGGTAGCATCCAAATACAAGTGAATATAAACCATTTTGGGTCTTGATTACATTACTCAGAATGATTTTCCCAACTCCACTCATATACTAGTGAGTCTCATAATTTTATTTTTTTAATGAATATGAAATATTGTATTGTGGAAATGTTCCACATTTTCATCATCCAATCATCCATTAAAAATTATCAAGGCAGTTTCAAATTTCTGGCTATTATGAATAGACCTTCAGTGAACATGTGTGAGCAACAATCTCTATAGTAAGATTTAAAGTCCTTTATGAATTGTATAGCTGGATCCTGAAAATATCTAGTCCTAACTTCCAAAGGAAAGCCCACAGTGATTTTTGTAGTAGCTGTAAATTTGTACTCCTATAAACCATTCATGGATGTTTCCTTTATTATAAATCCTAGCTAGCACAAGATTTCAGGTCTGGACCCTGAACATAGTTTACCTCTCAATGCATCCTACTTAGGCACAGCAATAGGTTAACAACTAATGATGGAACAATAAAAACACATGTAATTAAGTTATCAGTACCACATGCTTGTTATTTGTAGACACTGTTAAAAAAAATAAAGTGTGCTTGAAAAACTTATTGCAGTAATGCTACCAGAGGTATAATAAGAAGATTGCCAGATGACTCAAGTAAAAGTACTTTACACATTGCTGATATTCAGGTTAATGTTTAATATTATGGTCAGGATGAAGTGAGATTGTGCAAAAATTTCATCTCTCACAAAAGTGTATAGCCTAAGGCTTATGACACTATAAGAGAGTATCAAATAATTACTCAATGTTTCAGAAAATATACTGTACACACTATTTCTATTGAGCTCAGACTGTCATGAAGGGGCCATGCCCAAGTATTTTTCCAAAGCAGTGTTTGTGCATGTTTATGTTCTTTTCGGGAAAACCTTCACTCGAATGTAAAGCTCCAAGTAGGAAAAAATTAAGAAGAGAATAAGGTATCCTCAAAGCAATCAATGAACAACACAAAGGCCATAAACTTAGAAATTATAAGGCAACTTTTAAAACTAAGAGAGCAATATGAAGAATGCAAAGGCAAAGAGGAAAAAAGCAGCTGCAGAGAGAGTAGAAGGAACAGGCAGGCGTCTCCTTACCATGGGACAGAATAGGTCCTTTCTTAATAGCAATGCAGGATTAGTCTTATTAACGAGAAGAAAGCTTTCTTCTTGCATGCTTGGGTTTAATTCATTTAGCATTAACAGAGAAGAAGCTTTATCTTTCTCTAAGAAATAAAGAATTGGAGCTCATTTTTTGTCTAGAAAGAATGAGTTCTTTCTGCATGAATGTTGGGTCTTTTGCTCCAAATCTAAGTGTGTGCGTAAGTATGGAATTATTATAATGCATGTAAGCTGGGCCCAGAATGGAGATTTAAGAAATGTATATGCATGAATCTGTATATGGATTTATGTGGGTTTAATCCATATTTGCTTGTGTAAAAGTTTTTTTTTTTTTTTTCCCTTCTGGAAGAAGGATTCTTTTCTCCTGGTTCAATAGAAGTTTATTGCTCCAAAGTTCCCCCTAGCCTGACAAGCAAGAGGCATTTGGACACAAGGGAAAAGACTCTAACAATTAATTCATTACTTAATCCCCTCTTGTTAGGCTACAGGTGTTACCTAAGTCAATAGCAATTAACCCTCAGAAAGAGTTAGAAAGATTTTAAGATTTTTTTTTTAGAAGCTATCAACAAACAATTAGTAAAGTTAGTGTGCTAGAACAACTGGAGACCATCAGTCTTTAAAGCTACACTTGAGTCTGTCTCTGTATCTCCTTTCAACACAATACAGGCTGAGAGGCTCCTGGCATACTTTGATTCAGTAAAACTATTCTTTAAAGTTATGAAAACAAAACTTTAATATTTATTATTACTCATAATATTATTGAAGATATTTATATAGGCAAAAGACAGTGAATATAAACAGATAAATATTAATATGCACTAAAAACTGTACTTAGGAAAAGTACAATTATAAAATCATGGATGATTACCTAGTGATTTCACATGCATTTATATCAATATGTATCTTGATAGTTAAATATGAATTTAAAATAAAAATTTGAAAATTAATGGTTGACTTAAAAATTATGTCGGTGAGTGAAAGTGGGGTTAATAGTGTTACTTTTGTTCTTATTATTATTGTAATATTGTCTCTGCAAAAGTATTATAAAATATACTGAGAACGTCAGTGTGTGTTTGTGTGTGTTTTTGTGTGGATATATTAGGAAGTAAGTATGGAATCTCTATTAGATGGCTTTTAATATTTTAATATTTTTATGAATTTGTAGGAACAACAGCTTTTATATTAAAATGCAAAGAAATAAGATATTGTACTTCCTTAAGGGTTATTGGTATATAATGTAATTTATCTACAGAAAAAGCCCAAACATTGTCCTTCATTAACATTACAGTTTATTTTGTTTTGTTTTGTTTTTTCAAGACAGGGTTTCTCTGTATAGCCCTGGCTGTCCTGGAACTTACTCTAGACCAGGCTGGTCTTGAACTCAGAAATCGACCTGCCTCTGCCTCCCAAGTGCTGGGATTAAAGGTGTGCACCACCACTGCTCAGCTAACATTACAGTTTAAAGGAATCCAGTTCTTATGTATAATCAAACAGTCAGTATTAACAGGGCAAAATGGTTCTAACAGTGAATTTTGTACTAAACAGTAACTTCCTTACAACACTCTTTATGGTCTCATTTCTCAGACTATAAATAACAGGGTTGAGAGTTGGAGGTAGTACTGTGTAAAAGATGGAGAATAAGGACTCCAAAACAGTTGGAGAGTCTGAGGTTGGGTTTAGATATGCAAAGGAGCCTGTAGAAAGGAACAATGAGACAACAAAAAGATGGGGCAAGCAAGTAGAGAAGACCTTAGACCTGCTTTCAGCAGAGGGCATTCTGAGAACTGTGGAGAATATGTGGACATAGGAGATGACAATCCCAATAAAGCAGACAAAGACCATTACAGACAGGAAATCAGCCACTCCCATTAGGACAAGTTGATCATTAGAGCAGGAGAGCTTGAGCAACTGGGGGACATCACAGAAGAATTGGTAAATTATTTTGGCCCTACAAAATCTGATAAAGAATATGGTTGCTATATACAGGGTTCCTGGAATGCCAGTGCTTAGCCATACACCTGTCACAGCCCATCTACACTTTCTGGGACACATGATGACCTCATAGTGGAGTGGAAGGCAAACAGCCACATAACGATCGTATGACATCACTGTGAGAATGGCCATCTCACCCCAAGTAAAACCTGTGAAGAAAAAAATCTGCAGCATGCACTGTGCATGTGAAATGTATCCACTTCCGGCCAGTGAACTCTCAACATACTGGGGAACTGTGACAGAGAGGGATGAGAAATCCAGAATGGAAAGGTGCTTTAGGAAGTAATACATTGGAGACTGGAGCTGTGGGTCCAGTGTTGTGATAGTGATAATGATGAAGTTCCCTGCTGAGCCGAAGAGGTATGTCACCAAGAAAAACAAAGCGTGTAGGATCTGTAGCTCATGGTTGTCAGAGAACCCCATGAGGAAAAATCCGTTCATTGTGGTTATATTTTCCATAATTAGTTTGGTAACAGAAGTTGTGGTAGGAGCTGGAGAATAGAATAATATATTAAATGCAGTAGAAAGACCCTTACACATTATTTATCAATATTTATTTCAATAATTACTCTATATACTCTATCATCTATATCTATTATCTATCTAGATATATCATCTATCTATCTATCTATCTATACCCTAATTGTTTTTTATTTATTTTTTATTTTTTATTAAACTAATAAAATTTATTTTAAAATATACAGCTCAGTATTGACATTATTGAAGTCATCAAAATAATTTATAGAAGATAAATGCCTCTTAAATATACATGATATCTTATGAAGCTAAAAGTAATATGCACTCAACCAGTTTTTAAAATCTATTTGGAACATTAAACATGATAGAAGTTGAAAAAAAAATCTTATGAAGTCCTCTATGAAAGGAAATTGTGACATGTTCCTGATTAGACAGAAACCATTCCATCTCCAAGGGAGAATGCTCAGCGTAACTGTGGCTTCATAGAATGAATTGGGAAGTGTTCCTTCTGTTTCTATTTTGTGGAATAGTTTGAAGCATACTCTACTTGTTGATAAACATAAGTGATAGCACATTTTTCTCATCTCCATAGATCTCACACTATCTTCTCATAAAGCAGTACTTACAGGTGCATGAACATGCGGTCCATCACTGGTTGTCTCAAGGAATGTGATTGTGTTTGCTCCATGAAAAATCACTGTTCCATTGCCACAGTTGAAACCCTTTGATTTTTTTAAGTCATCAAGAAACACACAGTGATGGACTATGGATGAGTAGTTTTTGAACAGATTAAATACCATTTTGGCAAATGAAATAGGCATTTATAAGAAATATACCAGGAATTAAAATGTTGCAATTCCACTGGAAACAGCTATTCTCTCTTAGTGATCAATACTGTTGTTACTGCAAGAGGTTATTGGTCACTGTAAAATCAAGTGTAAAAATGATAGTTCTATTGCTCTTAAATTACCATGCAGGTATTATTCAAATAAATAACAAAAACACTGGTGCAAGGGCAATACTCACATCCCACTCTCAATTTACATACACTATTTCATTTTAAAGAATATTTCAGAGGTCAAATAGTTTCTGTTTGAATTCTATTTTTATTTCATTGCAGCTTATACTACTAACCTCAGGTGTAGACATCAAATAGATATTAGCACTTCCCATAAGCAAAGACAATTGCAAAGACAGATGGTGATTTCTTATCGTTTAGGATATGGAGGAAAAATGGCCAATATCCAATAAAAGACTGGAAATTTAACGTCATTTATGTTTCAGATAAATTCATGTTTTACTTCATTGTCCTTTGTTTTGATATTTGAGGGATTAAAAATAACCCATGATTCTTCCCTTGCAAGATTGGTGTGTGATGGTTGATGATAATTTAATGGAGTGTTAGCTTCCTGTGTGTTTTTTTTTCATTAGTGAGCTTTATGAATGAAAAAAATATGCACTGTTTGTCTTTTGAAGTTTTAAGTTCTATGAAATGTCATCAGATACATTTTGTATCTACCTAAAAATTGCACGCTTAAAAATGCAATTGAGGAATAAAATTTGAGATCATCCTTTTCAATGTTGAGACATTTTACATTAAGTGGTATATCTTTTATGAAAACAAACTCACCACACCACCATCATCCCTCTTTTGCAAGAATTAATTTTGATACCAAATAATTCAAAATATAAATCCAATGAATTGATAGGACATTGGAATCTGATTGTAATTAAAGTGGTCTTAGAGTCAACCATGACATGAGAAAATGAGTTCCAGGAACTGTGGCAGCAGCGTGCTGAATTCAAATTAGTGTGGGCTCTACAGAAATACCCTCCATCTGTAGAAAAATAAAACACTATTAAATAAACCAGATAAATTTTGTTTCATCTGATACAACTTTTGCATTTGAAAGTCTCTTATCTCCTGTTCTGTGTACCTCAGTCATAACCTGAATCTTTCTAGAATATCCTCATATTATATGATTTATTCAGTGCCTCATATACACAGTTGTCAGGAGCCATAATGGGACTAGCTAATAATATACTAGCAGGTGATCATCCTGAAATGGCCTGCTTTGGATTATTATATAATCTGTGACAGGTGAGCCCTCATTTAGCAATAATGTGGGGGACTAATTTTAGGAAAGATTCCTGCTATTAATATGCTTGCTCTATTATTATTAAGCATATATAATAATCAATAAGTAATAGCACATCCCTTTGGAGCAGATCTCTGCAGATCCATGAAGATGTACTGTCTTATAGTGATGCTATGTAGATAAATAGATGACTTAAGCTTTAATGATGATCCTATAAGAATTCCTAAAATTATATCTGTGATTATTAAGCTCTTTTATACTGGAACTTCTATTAGGTCCTTTCCTGATAGTCAAAACTGCAATGAGAACTCTGCCAGTCTCCCAAGTGTTACCAGTTAATTGCTCTTAGATGACAACCAGACTTTTTCCTCCTCAGAGCACATTCCAAGAGGTTGTAAAACAATTAACTAAAAGTCATAAAAATTGAACTAGTGATTTATTATAGGTGCTAGGACAGAAGATAAAATATTGACTGGGTTTATCTATACAAAACTTCACTTATAACTTAGTTATGGTGTTAAGCTTTCTATGAACCTGTAGAGAAGACCAATGATAGATGTTTAGCTAGATAATTACTTCTAATGGATATGCATGAAACATTCTCTGTTGTAAACTTCTATTTCAATTTATGGTTTGATTTTTGTGTGAACTTGTGATGAACTTTGTAACATGTAATCATGTATTCTGAAAGATGTATAAGTACTGAAGACAAAAGAGAGAAACATCTCATCTCATTTCTTCACTTTCTCTCTCTCCTCTCCCTCACTTTTTACCTTTCTCCTCTTAGAAGAATTTTTCCCTTTCTCCACTTAGGATCTTTCTGCTTTTCCCTCTTAGATAGCTTTCATAGGAAACTTTTTACAACTTAGTAATAAACTCTTTAACCACTTCTCTAAGTGTCCCATTTTTCTCCCTGCGACTTCTGACTAGCAGGCTGAAAGTTAGAGCCCTGCAGAGACAGTACAAAGGCAATTTACCTAATTTTTAGCTGTTTGAGGAAGAGGTGCTAAATGCCAGAAACTGCAGTTTATAGAAGGATTATAGAAAACAGATCAGCTACATTAGCATGGTAACTTAGACTTAGATAAGTAAACTTTTTTTTATACAGAAACCCTAAATTTTCCATAAGACAAAGTCTTACCCCCAGAATTTCATAAAAGTCTTACCCACGCCAATGCTCTTCCCCTTCTGCTGCCTCAAGAAGAATCAAGAAGAAAGAACACCTCTGCCTGGGCTGATTCCCAACACACAGTAGAAATCAGAGCAAATCAAAGATCTCCCTTATGTTTCTCATAGTTATCATCTTTCAAAATTCTTTGCTTTGATAGTATTTTTCTTTGAGGTTGGTCAAATGATAAATACATTTACAATTATTGTTCATAATTCATTTTATATTGGTTCAATTAAATTGACATTTTAATCTGATAAATCAAATTAGTTCATGTAATGTTAATGTTTTATGTTAATATTTTAAACTGACAAATCAAACCAGTACACTGAGAGTAAAGAAAGCTGAGTAATATTGATCATTCATGTAAATGAGATAGGACACATGTTTGAGTCCTTCCTAAAAGAGTTGTCCCTTGATCCACACATATAGTTTCATCAGCTTGCAGTAAAGCATTTTGATAGAAAAAAATTTAAGATCTTAGCTTAAGTAACAATATTGACATCAAGTTATAATAATTTGTTCATATCAAAAAACACAGGGACAGGGTAATAATCACATTGACCATGGCTACATGTCTCTAATGTTGATATCTGAGAGCTGTTGAAGAAGTGCTTTAACTGTTTACAAAAGTGTCACATATGCAAGAATATAACATGCTGACTTTTCTCATTCAGTAGCCTTCTTACATGATCTCTTATTATGTTTATATGATTTTTTTATTTTCTATATTTTTATTTACATTCCAAATTATTTCCCCTTTCCCATTTCCTCCCTCCCCAAAAGTCCCATAAGCCTTCTTCCCTCCCCCTGTTCCCCATTAAACCCCCTCTCACTTCTCTGTCCTGGTATTCCCCTACATCCAGTCTTTCCAGGACCAGGGGTCTCTCCTTCCATCATCTTGGAAATCTATTGGTATGTGATTGTGTCTTGGTTATTCCAAGATTCTGGGTTAAAATCCCCTTATCAGTGACTGCATACCATGTGTGTTCTTTTGTGATTGGGTTACCTCACTAATGAATTTTTAAAATCGGTTTATTTTCAGTAAATGCCCTTGCTTCCATTTATAATGATAATCTTGATTTTTCCAAGCTAAGGTTTTAAGATTATGTCAGAATTTCCATAAAATACTTACCTTTCCTCATCCAAGTTCAGGAAACTCACTCCAGGATGGCTTGTGATATATGTGGTTCTCCAAGATGATCAACAATTTTTCTTATTTCTTGTCCATGATTGCAGATTTTAAATCATATTATGTCCCTAGAGAACAATTGTGGAGAACTGTCTTCTTGTGGAAAGGGGATGGATTTGGAGGTGTACTCTCTTTTGAAAAGGAAATTTGGACTTAGACAAAGTTACTTCATTTATTCTGACCACATGTCACCTGGGACAAGGAGTCCCCAAAGTTTCCACACAGCTGTTGAATGGTTTTGTGATCTTGGGGTTTAGTTGTCCCAGCTCGGTGGTTTGCAGTCCTTAGTAGACATGGGAATCTCCAGAGAGCTGATTAGAGTTCAGAACTCTGGGCATCAAACTGGGTGTCTCTGATTCAGCCATTGTAGGCAATATCTCCCAGGGGCAGCTACTGGTCTGAATGCCTCAGCAAAAAGCTACTGTGTAACAAAATTGTACATTTCTGTCATGAAAAGGAAAATATAAATTACAATAGAAAATGTAAGAATTGAGATACTTGGAGCATAGTTTATTCTATCAGTTATTTTCAAAGTGTTGTAAATACAGGATTTTGCCAAAAGTTTTCTGAACATCTGATGGGTTGCTTTGTGTAGTGCTTTGCCTAATTTGAAGCATAAGTTATTTGTATATGGGTGATACCAAAATCCTTTTATGAAAACAATGGAATTGAGGGACAAAATGGATCATGATATTGCTTTCTCTATTACTATTTTTGCATTGCTGGAGAAAAAGTCCAGCTGTGCTACAAAGCAATATCTCTACAGCTATTTATATTGAGATTTCTATACTGATAAAGTGAACCAAGTAGGTAATCTTCACTGTTCTTCCAGACCTCCATTTCCAATTCTCCCATCGCCTTCCCATTGTGCAACAGACACCATGCAGAGGCCTCTCTATGTTCTCTGCTTCGCTGTGGACTAAACAGATCCAGCTTTCCTCCCTCCCACCTACAGATTTTCTCACCCCCCACTCTCTCAGCCTATCCCCATTCATTTTTGTCAGCTATTAACACGTAAGAAAACATTCTCTCTGGCAATCCATTGTTTCCACCTGGCAGGGACAAAGAAAGACTCTGGATCACACAACCCACAGCTACCACATACTCCTAAAATCCAGAGAAGGCAACAGAATCCAAGGAACAGATAACTCACCCTACAAAGACAAGACAAGACATAAACACCTAGAATCACAATCACCCCAAATCTAGTTGCTTAGAGGCCAGCATGAAAACATGATCAAACGGCCTGCATAACATATTTTCCCCAGAGCCCAGCAAAACTACTGACATAGGTCCTGAGAAATGGAATATAGTTAAAGCATAATAAAAGTAATTTACATGACACCCACAGTCACTATCAACTTAAATAGTGAGAAACTCAAAGAAATTTCACTAAAAAGACAAAATTGACCACTCTCTCCAGATGTTTTCAGTATAGTATTAGCAGTCTTAGCAAGAACAGTAAGACAACTACAGGAGACAGAGGGGACAGAGAAGCGAGAGGGGGTTGAATGGGGAAAAGAGGGAGGGAAGGAGGCTTATGGGACTTTCGGGGAGGGAGGAAACGGGAAAGGGGAAATGATTTTGAATGTAAATAAAAAAAACTTAGAAAATAAAAAAAAAAGAAAAAAATAGGAAGGGAAGAAGTCAAAGTTTCGTTTTCCTTTTTTCTTTTTCTATTTGTTTGTTTGTTTGTTTTGAGACAGGGTTTCTCTGTATATCCCTGGCTGTCCTGGAACTCTGTAGACCAGGCTGGGCTCGAACTCAGAAATCTGCTCATCTCTGCCTCTCTAATGCTGGGATTAAAGTCATGTGAAACCACTGCCCAGCATGTCTTTATTTTCAGATGATATGATTGCATATACAAGTGATCCTAAAAGCATCACCAGAGAACTCTTACAGCTGATAAACATTTTCAGCAAAGTAGCAGGGAACAAAACTAACACATAAAGATTAGTAGCCTATATACAAAAGAAAAATGGACTAAGACAAATAAATTATGATTATGATTCCCCCTTTCCCAGTGCCTCCAAGTTCCTTCTTACTTCCTTTCCAAATTCAGTTCCACAATCTGTCTCTCATTAGAATAAAACACCAGACATCTAAGTAACAATAATAAAATATCATATAAAATAAAGTCAAAAAAATTGGAACAGGACACACAAACACAGACACACACGCACACACATACACACACGCACAATAAAGCAGAAGAAATACAGTCAAAGAAATCACGTGAAACACAAGTAAATGCAGACATCCACATGTTCACGCACAGCACCCAGGGATTCCATAAAGAAATCAAACCAGAAGCCATAATACATATGGAAAGGATCTGTAAGGTTAAGAAAAAGGCTCTGACAAAACATGAGACATACCACCTCAAAGATGCCATTGTGGGTTTTTTTTTTCTCCTTTGTAGTTAATATATTCACGTTACATCCTGATCGCAGTCTCCCTCCCTCCTTTTTTCCAGGTCCATGCTCCAACTCCCCTTTCCCTAATCCATCCTCCCCTTCTCTTCAAAAAAAGGAGAAATACCACCGCCCCCACCCATGGTACCCACTTGAGCATATCAGGTTGCCTCAGGACTAAGTGCATCCTTTCCCATTGAGGCCAGACAAGGCAGCCCAGCTAGGGAAATGGAATCCAAAGACAGCCAACAGAGTCTGAGTCAGAAATGGCCCCTGCTCCAGCTGTTATGGGATCACTATGAAGATCAAGATACACATGTGTAGGGAGGCTAGGTCCAGTCCATGGATGCTCTTTGGTTGGTGGTACAGACTCTTTGAGCCTCAATAGACCCACGCTTTGTAGATCTTCTTGAGATGACCATGACCCTTCTGGGGCCCTCAATCCTTTCTCGAGTCTTCCACAAGACTCCCTGAGGCCTGCCAAATGTTTGGCTGTCGGTCTCTACATTGGTTTCCATAAGCTGGTGGATGAAGATTCTCATATTGTTAGACTCCTACCTGCAAGCATAGCTGAGGATCATTAATAGTGTCAGTGGATTTGTTTGTTTGATATTTTGTTTATTTTTGTTGTTGCTGATTTTATTTTGGGAGTGAGACTCTGCAGGGGAAAACTAACTTTACATTTGTTTTTTTATTTCTCTGTTAGGGATGAGAACTGTGTCCTCTTCTCTTCTCAGTACTGGAATCCCATCTGGTGCACCTGTGCAGGCCTTGTGCATCCTACCAGTCTCTGGGGGTTCACAAGTGCTTTAGTACTCCTGTGTTTAGAAGGCTGGGCCAGTCTGTGGGGGTCTTCAGCAAGGGACCTTAAGAAAGAAGGGGAGAAAATGAAAGGGACAGGCGACATGAAGAATGAGACCAAGACAGGTTTTCTGATCAAGACCAAATAAGCTGTATTATCTCAGGGAATTTATATAGACTAGGGGCAGAAATAAGTCAAGTGGGATTTTCCACAAAGCCTGGGCATTCTGCCAAGGCAAAATGCTGGCAACTATTAGATGTTCTTCTTCTGCCAGGGCGCAGTGACTGTAGACCACCCAATTTCTCCAAGGTCTGTAGCTGAGGGGAAGTCAAAACCTAAACCTATCTTTAAAATGGAATCTAAACATAAAATAATGTCACTTAGGCTCCTGGCAGAAGGCCTCATTTCCTTAGTGGCCTCCATTCCCTCTGGCTCTTATACTCTTTCACCTCCTCTAACTCTTACCTTCTTTTTGCCTCTTCTTTTGCAGAATTCTTTGAGCTTTGACAGGAAAAATTTACCCCATTTAGGAGTGAGTGCTTCTAAGGTTTTCATTCTCTGTACATGGTTCAGGTATAAATCTCTGTCTTTGTTCCCCTATACTGAATGTGGAGGCTTCTCTGAAGATGTTGAGCAAGGTACTAGTCTACAAATATTGCAAAATGTTCTGAAGTAAATTTATTGCTATATCCCCTTAGCAATACTGAGTTTTTATCTATATCACTATATGTGTTGGTCTAAGACAGTGTTTGTGCCTGTTCATGTTCTCTGCAGGAAAAACTTCACTTGAAACTAACACATATTTAAGTGGGAAAAAAATTAAGAAGATGATAAAGGTATCCTCAAAAAATACTGAACAACAACAACAACAACAAAAAAAAAGCATATGAATTGTTGATTCCTGTAATTTTTGCTTCTTTATTTTTGGTCCAATGTAGGGTATGTGGGCTGATTTGGATAGAGAAAAGGAAATGAAGAAAAAGTGAAATTATATTTTAATATCCAATTTAAAATAAATAATTTTTAAAAAGTGAGAAAAAGTGAAACCAGTTGGGAAGCAGGGTTGCCTTCTGCCTCACTAGTTTATACTCAGACTAGCATCTGTGTCTGAGAGCAATCCTGCCTGGAGAAAATGTAATGCTTTCATCTTACTTTTATAGAAAAACTGGGTGTTCAAAACTGTAGTACTTTAAGTTTGAATAAATAATGTAACAAATATGTTTTAATGAAGAAACGAGACAGGATACAGAGGGAACTAAGGAAAGCAAATTTATTTAAAATAAATTAAATAATTTCACTTCTTCATTTTCTAAGTAAGAGTCTGAGAAGCTGTAATGTAACGTGAAAATATTAATGTAAGACATCCCATTGAAAGCCATGCTTTTTCCAGCTTCCTTTGGCCGATAACTCTATCACCAAACCCTGGTGATATTAGGGATTATTGGGTTAAAAATATTATATATTAGACTACATTAGTCTTCTATCTTTTGTGTTTGTATCAAATTTGGAGATGCGTCTTATTTTTCATTTCTTTTTTACAAGTTGTTCAAGGCATTTATTCACATAAATAGAAAAGTTATTCATAAGGACAATCAAGCTATTTTTTTGATCTGAGGTTACTTTGGAAAGCAAAAATTATATGGGATTTAAAATGCTGATGATTGGATTATTTACCTTCTACACACCTTATTTTTCTTTTTCTCACTTAATTAAATAGGATTTTAAAAGCATACTGGGTATGTTACAGGATCTCTTTGGAAAGCAGGTAACCAAGTTTAGAACAGATAAGACCAGGGCTATGAATGGCCCAGCACAGACCACAGTGCTGACAACTGGACAATAATGATTGACATACTACTGATTTGTAGATTGTATTCTATAAACTCCAGCACACTGCTTTCTAAAGATGAGAACTTAACCCACCAACTTTGGTAGAAATGACTCCTGCTTAGCTTCTTTTTCTGTTTTTCTCTAAGCTGGTGTCTCCAACTGGACCACCCAACCTAGGTCTTGAATCTATATTCTAGATATAGGAAAACCAGAAAAGGAAGTATTTTGTAACTTGGAAGAAAGGGGTAGAAATATCTAAAGTTTATGGAATTCACAGGTCATTTGTTGTTCATCAGAGAGTTACTGTTAACAGAAAGTAAATAATATGTAAATGAACCACAAAAATGCAAATACATAACAAGCATTGAGAAATGTATTATTTTTTAAAAAAATTGCAAATGTCTGTTGTTTGGGTATACAGCAAAGCTTTTGCTACTTGTTAAAAAAAAAAAGAAAACTGTTTAATGTCAAAGAACACAACATACCCAAAATTGTTTTATATATTTGAAAGATCAATAATCTCAAAGAAAATAACTTTATTACTAAAATGAAGACATTCAACATATCTAGGACAGAAGCCAACAAAATACTTACAAACCAAATATTAGCTACTTACCCAAATCATTTGGTAATAGTAGGCCAATATGTTGTCAGCCAAAATTTATAAATGAATGCTCATGTAAATAAATCTGAAATATAATGTTAGGAAATGGAATTGATTTTCTTATGTTGTAATTCAGTCAATTAATAAAATAACATGCTAGCACAAGTATTTCAGAAAATATGCACACAAAAGAATCAAATGTAATTTACATGCCTCTGCAGATGGATAGAATAAGCCAATGTCTGAGGAGGTTCAGTCATTTGTGGTTGTATCTTCAAAATCTAGATTGACCAACTTTCATTCTTACAGGTGTCAAAATCTAAGACTAAATATACTATATACAAAATTTGGATAGAAAAAAATGGCCTGAATAACAGAAATAGAGACTGAAGAATTGTTTTACCACTTTAAAATGAGGGATTATCATTCTTATGAAGCTTCTTACAAAAAGAAAAGAAATATATAAGATTTTAAGAATATGAACACTAACAAGTATTATTATTGTGTTTGATCTGTTGAGCTACCACACATTTGAAGAAATTTTGCAAAGGTGGATTGGGATTATTACTGAAATACAAATCTCATCAGATCCCAGTGCTGTTTATCACCATGTTACAGACATCTGGCAGGATTTCATCCACCTCTGAGTTTCTGACTGTATCCATAGTTCTTCATGAACAAGTAAAATTGTGAGAGTTTTTGAAGTGCTTAGGACCTACATTATTAATTGACACATAAATGACTTACTTGTAGAAAGCCATATGGTCACTTCATTTAAGAGAGTTGAGTATTTTGTATACTTTGATCCAATAAACCTATTCTTTAGAATTATACAGACAAAGCTTGGTAATTACAAATGCATGTATCAAATGACTTAACAATAATTAAGTATTGAAGATATTTTATATAGGAAAAATGAGGGACTATATATAGACAAATTTTAATATAAATTGAAAACTGTAGTTCAGGAAAATTTCAACTGTAAGACTATGCAAATTTATCTACTGATATCATATACATTTAAACTAAATGTATATTACTAAACAAAAATAATTTTAAAATAAAAATTTAAAATAAATTATTGACTTAAATTTATAACTTGATGGTGGACCTAGGGCTATTAGTATTATGACTGTGTTTTAATTTTTGCAATTTTGGCTTTGCAAAAGTGTTAGAAATATACTGAGATTGCCAGTATGTCTTCATGTGTATGTGTTAGGAAGTAAAAACTAGCGAATATATTTACAGGGCTATTAAATTTTTTATTAATTTGAAGGAACAACATTTTTAATACTAAAATGCAAAGAAATAAGACAATGTACTTCCATAAGTACATGATTTTATAACATAGTTTATGTACAGGAAAACACAACAAAACATTTAATGAATTTAGTAATCTTCATTACTAAAATAATTCACTTGTATAATTAAACAATCATAAACAATGAGTCAAATGATTCCAACTAACAAATTTTGTACTAAACAGTAACTTCCTTGCAACACTCTTTAGGGTCTTATTTCTTAGACTGTAAATAACAGGGTTGAGAGTTGGAGGCAGTACTGTGTAAAAGATAGAGAATAAAAACTCTAAAGCAGTTGGAGAGTCTGAGGTTGGATTTAGATATGCAAAGGTTCCTGTAGAAAGAAACAATGAGACTACAAAGAGATGGGGCAGGCAAGTAGAGAAGACCTTAGACCTGCTTTCAGCAGAGGGTATCCTGAGAACTGTGGAGAATATGTGGACATAGGAGATGACAATCCCAATAAAGCAGGCAAAAGCCACTGAAGACAGGAAACCAGCCACTCCCATGGTTGCAAGGTGCTCATTAGAGCAGGAGAGCTTGAGCAACTGGGGGACATCACAGAAGATTTGGTGAATTACTCTATCACCACAGAATCTGATAGAGAGTGTACTTGCTGTGTATAACATTCCTGAGATGCCTCCACTTAGCCACACAGCTGCCACTGCCCAAGTGCACTTTCTGGGACTCATAATGACCTCATAGTGCAGTGGGAGGCAGATGGCCACATAGCGGTCATATGACATCACTGTGAGAATGGCTGTCTCACTCCAGGCCAAAGCTGTGAAGAAAAAAACCTGAATCATGCACTGGACATATGAAATGTAGCCACTTCGTGCCAGTGAACTGTCAACATACTGAGGAACTGTGACAGAGAGGGATGAGAGGTCCAAAATGGAAAGGTGCTTCAGAAAGTAATACATTGGAGACTGGAGCTGTGGGTCCAGTGTTGTCATGGTGATAATGATGAAGTTCCCTGCTGAGCCAAAGAGGTATGTCACCAAGAAGAGCAAAGAATGCAAGATCTGCAGGTCATGGTTGTCAGACAAACCCATGAGGAGAAATCCACTCACTGTAGTTATATTTTTCATAGGCATTTTGAAAAAAAAAACATTGTTGTTACAGCTGGAAAATAAAACAGTTTGTTAAATTTAGCAGAAAGACATTTAAGCAATATTTATCTGTTCATCAGTAGTTATTTCATTAATTAGTCTTTACATACTGTATACCTGTCTGTCTGTCTGTCTGTCTGTCTGTCTGTCTGTCTGTCTATCTATCTATCTATCTATCTATCTATCTATCTATCTATCTATCTATCTATCATCTATCTATCTATCTATCATCTACTATCTATCATCTATTTATCTATATATTTTTCTATTTATCTATATCATCTATCTATACTTGTTGACAAATTTAACTGAGAGCGCATTTTTCACATCTCTATAGATTTCACAGTATTCACTCATACATCACTAACTACAGGTGTACATGTGGTCCATCGCAGGTCCTCTTAAGGAATGTGCTTTTGTTATTAGCTCTTACCAAAAGCAGAGACAATTTGCAAAGACAGATGGTGATTTCTTGAGATGGTTTAAGATGCGAGGAAAATGACCAATATCCAATAAGAGACTGCAAATTTAGTGTCATTTGTGATTCCAGTAGAAGTCTTCCTTTACTTCATGGTCCTTTTAATATTTGAGGGATTAAAAATAACCCATCACTCTCCCCTTGCAAGCTGCATATTGGTGTTTGGGGGCTGATGAGCATAAAATGAATTGTCAGCTTTCTGCATGGCTTTTTTGTTGTTGTTGTTCCATTAGTGAGTTCTAGGCAACAAAATAAAATGAAATTTCATCACATAGTATCAAGTTTACTTAAAATTTGTGTGCTTACAAAATCAATTGCAGAATAAAATTTGAGGCCACCATTTTCATTCTTGAGGCATTTGTTCATTTAATGGCATCTCTGTGACAAGAAAAACTCAGTCCAGCACCCTCAGATCTCTTTCTCAAAGAATGAACTTACGTACAAATACCTAACAGGATGTTGGAATTTGACTGTAATTATACTGCTCTTAGAGCCAACCATGATATTAGAAAATAAGACCCTGGACCTGTGGCAGCAGCAGGCTGAATTCAAACCAGTGTGTGCTCCACAGAAAGATCCACCACCTATGGGAAAATAAAACACTGTTAAATAAACTAGATAAATTTTTATCATCTGGTACGGCTTTTACATTTGAAAGCCTCTTGTCTCCTGCCCTGTGTACCTCAATCATAACTTGACTCAGTCTAGAATATCCTCATACTGTTTGATTTCTTCAATACTTCATATACAGAATAGAGATCAGAGCAAATCAAAGATCTCCCTTATGTTTCTCACAGTTTTCATCCTTTCAAATTCTTTGCTTTGATATTATTTTTCTTTGAGGTTAGTAAAATGATAAACATACAAATAATTATTGTTCATAATAAATTTTATATTGGTTCATTTAAATTAGCATTTCTATCTGATAAATCAAAGCTCATTAATTTAATATTAATATTTTAATCTGACAAATCAAACAAGTACACTGAGAGTTGAGAAAGCTGAATAATATTGATCATTCATGTAAATAAGTCTGGAGGCATGTTTGAGTCCTTCCTAAAATAGGTGTCCGCTGACCCACATCCACAGTTTCAACATTTTGCAGTTATGCATTTAAATAGAAAAAAATATGTGTTCATAGCTTGAGTAATAATACTGACATCAATTTATAATAACTTACTTGCACATATCAAAAAATACACAGGGACAGGGTAATAATCACATTGAACATGGCTATTTGGGCTGTTGATATCTGAGAGCTGTTGAAGAAGTGCTTTAACTATCTATAGATGTGTAACATGTGAAGAATATAATATGTTAACTTTTCTCTTTCAGTAGTCTTCTCACATGATCTCTTATTATGCTTATATGAATTTTTAAAATTGGTTTGTTTTCAGTAAGGTGCCCTTGCTTCCTTGTTATAGTGATAGCCTTGCTTTTCCAAACTAAGGTTGTACAATTGTGTAGAATTTCCATTAAATACTTATCTTTCCTCATCAAAGTTCCGGAAACTCACTCAAGGATGACTTGTGTATGTGACTCTCCAAGCTGATCAACAATTTCTAATATTTCTTGTGCAGGATTGCAGACTTTTAAGTCATATATCTCCCTAGAGAACAATTGTGGTGAGCTGTCTCCTTACAGGGAAGGGACGGACTTGGAGGTGTACTCTCTTTTGAAATGGAAATTTGGACTTAGACCAAGTCACTTCATTTACTTTGACCCCATGTCACCTGGGACATGGAATCACCACAATTTCTACACAGCAGTTAAAAGATTTTGTGAGGTAGAAGTTTGGTTGAACCATATCAGTGGTTTAGCCCTTATTAGACCTGTGATTCTCCCAGAGATCTGATTAGAGATCAGAACCCTGGGCACCACACTGAGTGTTTCTGGTTTAGCCATTGCAGGAGCAGCATTGCTAGTCTGAATTCCATAGTAGAGGGTTACTGTATAGCAAAACTGTGCATTTCTGACGGGCCAAAAATAATATATAAATTACAATAAAAAGTAATGCAGGAATGTATACATTTGTCCATCATTGTTTATTCTAACAGTTAATATCAAAAGATTTGTAATTTATCAGTTAGACCAGTGGAAGAAATCAATATACAGAAATATTTCTTTTATGTGAAGTTTTGAGTATGTGTTAAGGAATCATCAGATTCTCATTCCCATTGTACAGCAAACAATTTGCTCTATACCCTCCATACATCCCTGTAGACTCCACAGACTTTTGGGGAAGACCCAGTTCCCCACCCCACCCCACCCCACACACACACTCTTATAGATTTTTCACCCCCACTCTCCCAGCCTATCCCCATTAACTTCTGTCAGCTCCTAACACCTAGACAAATGTTCTCTCTGGAAATCCACAATGTCCCCATCTGGCAGGGACAAAGAAAGACTCTGCATAAGGAAAGCCACAGCTACCACGAGCTTCTAAATTCCAGTGAAGGCAACAGAATCTAAGGAGTGGAAAACACACCCTACAAAGGCAAGACAAGATTTAAAAACCTAGAATCACAATCACCCCAAATCCAGGTGCTTAGAGGCCGGAATGAAAACATGATCAAAGAGCCAGCACGACATGTTTTCACCATCGCCAAGCAACCCTAATACAATAGGTCCTGAGAAATGGAATATAGTTAAAGCATAATAAAGGCGATTTACAGGACACCCACAGTCAAGATCAACTTAAAGAGAGAGAAACTCGAAGAAATTTCACTAAAAAGACAAAATTGACCACTCTATCCATATGTTTTCAATATAGTATTGGCAGTCTTAGCAAGAACAGTAAGACAACAATAGGAGACCAAGGGGAGAAAACAGGAAGGGAAGAAGTCAAAGTTTTTTTCAGATGATATAATTGCATATACAAGTGACACTAAAAGTTTCACCAGGGAACTCTTAGAGCTAATAAAAACTTTCAGCAAAGTAGTGGGGAACAAAACTAACACATAAAGATTAGTAGCCTATATAAAAAAGAAAAATGGACTAAGACAAAATATAATATGTTATGATTATGATTTCTCCTTTCCCAAGTGCCATCTTACTTCCCCTCCAATTCAGTTCCACAATCGTTAGAACAAAATGCCAGACATCTAAATAATAATAATAAAATATATTATAAAATAAGATCAAAAAAAAATGGAAGAGAGCGCACACACACACACACACACACACAAACAAACACAGTAAAGCAGAGAAATACAGCCAAAGGAAACACAAGTAAATGCAGACATAAACATGTTCATGCACGGCACCCAGGGATTGTACAAAGAAGAAATCAAAACCAGAAGCCATAATAAATATGCAAAGGATTAACAAAATAGCACATATTATTAACAAAGTAGCACATATTAAATTGACAAGCCACAGAAATGTATTTTATTGATTTGGATTTTTTCTTTTTTCTTTTTTTCCTTTTCTTTTTCTACCCCTCAACCACCTTCTCAGTATCCTCAGTGATGGAGGGTGGCTTCCCAAGGTTGCTCATGATTTCTGTTTTGTCTTTGTTCTTATTTCATTTTACAAGAACTCCTGTCAGATTACCTCAGGTCTTACCCTAGCATCCTTACTTAACTTAATCCCTTCCCTTAGGAGTCCTGTTCCACAGGGTCACATTGAAGCATAGGATGTCTGCATATTTGTTGCTACTATTGTTTTAACAGAGAATACAATTCATATCAAGATTCACAACTGTCTCCCATATTTCTGAGCTAAAGTTTCTTTTCTTTCTTTGGCATAGAAAGTGTCAAATCTTTTATATTTTAAATTTGTGTTTATTCTGTTTCACACACTCATAGTTCTGGAACTCATTTTGGAGCAATGTTGATATTTCTGAATCTCTGCATTTAGTTCTGTATGCTGATAGAATCTCTCAATTGATTTCTAGTTCTGCTCTCTATACCTCTTCTGGGCCAATTTTTCTTGGTAGATCACTGGTTTCTACTTTGAATGGTCAACTCTGAATTGTCAACTTTTGACAAAATATGGTTTTGTTTGTACAATTTTTACTTAATATTTTAATGTATTAAATATGTTTTGTTTTTTAAAAAAATAAGTATGCAAAGGAACTGTAAGGTTAAGAAAAATGCCCCGACAAAGCATGAGACATACAAATTCCAAAGATGCCATTGTGGTTTTTTTTTCTCCTTTACAATTAATATGTTCACTTTATATCTTGATCACAGTCGTCCTCCCTCCTCTCTTTCAAGTCCCAAGCTTCAACTCCCCTTTCTCTATTCCATCCTTCCATTCTCTTCAGAAAAGTGGAAGCCTCCTATAGTACCCACTTTAGCATATCATGTTGCATCAGGACTAACTGCATCCTTTCCCATTGAGGCCAGACAAGGCAGCCTAGCTATGGGAATGAAATCCAAAGACATTCAGCAGAGTCTGAGTCAGAGATAGTACCAGCTCCAGCTGTTATGGGACTGCTATGAAGATCAAGCCACACATGTGTAGGGAAGCGAGGTCCAGTCCATGGATGCTCTTTGGTTCGTGGTACAGACTCTTTGAGCCTCAATAGGCCCAGGCTTTGTAGATCTTCTGGAGAAGACCATGACTCTTCTGGGGCCCTCAGTCCTTTTCCTGAGTCTTCCACAAGATTCCCTGAGCCCTGCCAAATGTTTGGCTGAAGAATTTCAGATGACAGTTATGCTAGGCAAGCAAAGCTGAGTATCATTGTCAGTGAGTTTATTTGTTTGATATTTTTTGTTTGTTTTTGTTGTAGTTGATTTTGTGTTTAGAGTGAGACTCTGCTGGGGAAAACTAACTTTACATTTGCACTTTTATTTCTCGGTTAAGGATAGGAACTAAGTCCACTTCTCTTCTCAGTGCTGGGATCCCATCTGGTGCACTTGTGAAGGCTCTGTGCATCCTACCACAGTCTCTGGGAGTTCACAAGTGCTTTAATACTCCTATATTTGGAAGGTCTCGTTTCCTTTGTGGCTTCCATCCCCTTTGACTCTGACCTTCTTTTTACCTCCTCTTTTGCAGAATTCGTTGAGCTCTGATGAGAGAATTGATAAAGTTTCCCCATGTAGGAATGAGTGCTTCTAAGGTTTTCATTCTCTGTACACTGTTCATTTGTGAATCTCTGTCTTTGTTCCCATATACTGTATGTGGAAGCTTCTCTGAAGATACTGAGCAAGGCACTAGTCTACAAATATTGCAAAATGCTCCAAGAAATAATTTTTTTGTTATATCCCCTTAGCAGTACAGAGTTTTTATCTATATCACTACTGTATCTAGTCTCAGTTTCTTGGGCATCCAGCAGTGTCAGCGATGGGTTTCATCTTGTGGAATAGTTGGATGCTCCCACAACTTATGTGCCACCATTGTATCTTACGTATATTTCACCATTGTAGATAGAAAGGTTTGTGTCTGGGTTACCATTTGCCTTTCTTCTCTGGAAACTCTTCAGTGTATTTTTCAGTGCCATGAACATCAACACCATTAAATTGAGACTTTCGTGTTACTGGAAGGTCCATTAGGGGATGAGAGATAAATTCTGTCTCCATTGTTATTTGCCATTTTTATTGGTTGCCTTCATATATGTATATATTTTAGGAAGCTTTTACTATATTAGGTTTCCATCGTATCCCTCTACTGATGCATAGATTTACCTGTCCCTTCTTGCATTTTCTCCCTCACCCTCTTCTTTCTTCCTCTCTATGTTTGATACTCCTGTCACAGTGCCTACCATATACACCTGTAACTATCTATTGTATTTTCCATTCATAGGCAGATAAACTCCCTAGTCCCTAACTTTATATGCCTAACTTCTGTGTCTATGTAGACTGTAGCTGTAATATCAATGATTTAACAGGTAGCATCTAAATACAAGTGAATATATACCATACCAAATTTATCTTTTTGGGTCTGGATTATATTACTAGGGATGATTTTTCCTAACTCCACCCATTTACCAGTGAATTTCATGATTTCATTTTTTAACAACTGAGAAATATTCTATTGTGTGAATGTACCACATTGTCTTCATCCATTTATCCACTGACAATTATCAAGGCCATTTTAAATTTCTAGGTTCATTGAAGAATGAACATGTGCGAACCACAATCTCTGTAGTAGGATTTAAATTCCTTTGTGTATGCCCATGAATTGTATAGCTGGATCCCGAGAAATATCAACTTCCCAAGGAACCCCCATAGTGATTTTTGTAGTAGCTGTAAATTTGTACTTCTATAAACAATGGATGGATGTCCCCTTTACTATAAATCCTAGCTAGAATGAGATTTCAGGTCTGGACCCTATACATATTTTGTCTTTGAATATATCCTACATAGGCACAGCAACAGTTTAACAACTAATGATGGAACAGTAAAAACACATGGAATTAAGTAATCAGTATCACATGCTTATTATTTGTAGACCTTGTTAAAGAAAATAAAGTGTGCTGGAGACAAGTATAGCAGTAATGTTACAATGGGTGTAATAATAAGATTGCCAGATGACTGAAGTAAAAGTACTTTACATGTTACTGATGTTCAGTTTAATGATTAATATTATGGTCAGGATGCACAATTTCATCTCTCACAAAAGTGTATTGCCTAAGTCTTGTGACATTTATGTAATCACATAAAAGAGAGGACCAAATCATTACTCAATGTTTCAGAAAAAGTACTGTACACACTAATTCTCTTGAGCTCAGTCTGTCATAAAAGGACCATTCCCAAGTGATTGCCCAAGGCAGTGTTTGTGCATGTTCATGTTCGCTGCAGGAAAAGCTTCACTCGAAAGCAAAGTTTCAAGTAGGAAAAATATAAGAAGAGAACAAGTTATCCTCAAAGCAATAAATGAACAACACAAAAGCCATAAACTTAGAAATTATAAGGCAGCTTTTAAAACCAAGAAGGCAAGATACAGAATGCATAGGGAAAGAAGCAAAAAGCAGCTGCAGAGAGCAGAAGGCATAGGCAGGCTTCTCCTTACCATGGGACAGAACAGGTCCTTTCTTAATAGCAATGCAGGTTTAGTCCTATTAAAGAGCACAAATCTTTCTTCTTACAGACTTGTGTTTAATTCATTTATCATTGAAAGGGTAGAAGCTTTGTCTTTCTCTATGCAATAATGAATTGGAGCTCATTTTTCATCCAGAATGAGTGAGTTATTTCTGCATTGATGCTTGGTCTTTTGCTCCAAATGCATATGTAAGTCTGTTAAGTATGTAATTATGAGAATGAATGTAAGCTGGGCCCAGAATGGAGATTTAAGAAATTTGTATGCATGAATCTGTATATATATTTACGTGAGTTTAATCCCTATTTGCTTGTGTAAAAGTTCTTTTCCTTCTGCAAGAGTGATTCTTTTCTCCTGGTTCAATAGAAGTTTACTCCTCCAAACTTTGCCCTAGCCTGACAAGTAAGAGGTATTTGGATAAAAGGGAAAAAAGGTTCTAACAATTAATTCATTACTTAATCCCTGCTGTTAGGCTACAAATATTAAATTAATCACCTAAGCCAGTGGCTTTTAACTCTCAGAGCTATAAAGTTTTTGGGACTTTTAAGAAGCCATCAATAAACATTTAGTATAGTTAGTGAGCTAGAACATCTGGAGATCATCAGTCTTTAAGCTACACTGAGTCTGTCTCTGTATCTCCTTTCAACACACTACAGCCTGGGAGGCTCCTGGCACACTTTGACTCAATAAACCTATTCTTTAAATTTATAAAGATTAAACTTGAATTTTTATTATTACTTATAATATTATTGAAGATATTTGAATAGACAAAAGACAGTGAATATATACAGATAAATTTTAATATGCATTGAAAACTGTACTTTAGGAAAAGTACAACTGTAATATCATGCATGTTTACCTAGTGATATCATATACATTTATAACAATATGTATCTTGATAGTTAAAAATGAATTTAAAATAAAAATTTGAAAATAAATGGTTGACTTAAAATTATGTTGGTGAGTGAAAGTGGGGCTAGTAATATTACTTTTGTTCTTATTATTATTGTAATATTGTCTCTGCAAAAGTATATAAAATATACTGAGAATGTCAGTGTGTGTTTGTGTGTTTCTCTGTGTGGATGCATTAGGAAGTAAGTAGTCAATCTATTACAAGGCTTTTAGTATTTTTATTAATTTGAAGGAACAACAGTTTTTGTATTAAAATGCATAGAAATAAGACATTGTACTTCCTTAAGGATGATTGTTATATAATATAGTTTATCTACAGAAAAAAAACCCAAACATTGACCTTCATTAACGTTAGTTTAAAGGAATCCTATTCTTGTGTATAAGTGAACAGTCAGTAGCAACAGGGCAAAATGATTCTAACAGTAAATTTTGTACTCAAAAGTAACTTCCTTACAACACTCTTTATGGTCTCATTTCTCAGACTATAAATAACAGGGTTGATTGTTGGAGGTAGTACTGTGTAAAAGATAGAAAATAAGGACTCCAAAGCAGTTGGAGAGTCTGAGGTTGGGTTTAGATATGCACAAAAACTTGTAGAAAGAAACAATGAGACAACAAAAAGATGGGGCAGGCAAGTAGAGAAGACCTTAGACCTGCTTTCAGCAGAGGGCATCCTGAGAACTGTGGAGAATATGTGGACATAGGAGATGACAATCCCAATAAAGCAGAAAAAGGCCATTACAGACAGGAAATTGACCACTCCCATTGTTACAAGTTGGTCATTAGAGCAGGAGAGCTTGAGCAACTGGGGGACGTCACAGAATAATTGGTGAATTATTTTGGCCCTACAGAATCTGATAGAGAATAGCGCTGCTATATACAGAGTTCCTGGAATGCCAGTGCTTAGCCATACACCTGTCACAGCCCATCTACACTTTCGGGGACACATGATGACCTCATAGTGGAGTGGAAGGCAAACAGCCACATAACGATCATATGACATCACTGTGAGAATGGCCACCTCACCCCAGGCAAAAGCTGCAAAGAAAAAAATCTGCAGCATGCACTGTGCATGTGAAATGTATCCACTTCCTGCCAGTGAACTCTCAACATACTGGGGAACTGTGACAGAAAGGGATGAGAGGTCCAGAATGGAAAGGTGCTTCAGAAAGTAGTACATTGGAGACTGGAGCTGTGGGTCCAGTGTTGTGATGGTGATAATGATGAAGTTCCCTGCTGAGCCGAATACGTATGTCACCAAGAAGAACAAAGCATGCAAGATCTGTAGCTCATGGTTGTCGGAGAACCCCATGAGGAGAAATCCGTCCATTGTGGTTATATTTTTCACAATCATTTTGGTAACAAAATTGTGGTAGGAGCTGGAGAATAAAATAATATATTAAATGCAGTAGAAAGTCCCTGTAGCATTATTTGTTTATCAATATTTATTTTAATAATTACTCTATATAATCTATTATAATTTTCTATCTAGATCTATCATCTATGTATTTATCTATCATTTATCTATACTCTACTTGCTGACAAACATAAGTGAGAGCACATTCTTCTCATCTCTATAGATCTCACACTATCCACTCATAAAGCAGTAGGTACAGGTGCATGTACATGGGGTCCATCACTGGTTGTTTCAAGGAATGTGGTTGTGTTTCCTCCAAGAAAAAGCACTGTTCCACTCCCACAGTTGAAAGCCATTGATTTTCTTTAAGTCATCAATAAACAGGCAGTGATAGACTACGGATGAGAAGTTTTTAAATATAGAATTAAATACCATTATGGCAAATGAAATAGGCATTTATAAGAAATATACCAGGAATTTAAATATGTTTGGGTGTTCACTGGAAACAGCTATTCTATCTTAGTGAACAATACTGTTGTTACTGCAAGAGGTTATTGGTCATTGTAGAATCAAGTGTAAAAATGATAGTTTTATTGCTCTTAAATTACCATGCGGGTATTATTGAAATCAAGAACAAAAACACGGGGGCTGGTGAGATGGCTCAGTGGTTAAGAGCACTGACTGCTCGTCCAAAGGTCTTGAGTTCAAATCCCAGCAACTACATGGTGGCTAACAACCATCTGTAATGAGATCTGACTCCTTCTTCTGGAGTGTCTGAAGACAGTTACAGTGTACTTACATATAAAATAAATAAATCTTTTTTTTTAAAAAAGACCTCATTTAAAAAAAAAAGAACAAAAACACTTGTGCAAGGGCAATACTCACATTCCATTCTCAATTTAGATACCCTATTTCATTTTAAGGAGTGTTTTAGAGGTCAAATAGTTTCTGTTTGAATTCTGTTTTTATTTCACTGCAGCCTGTACTACTAACCTCAGGTGTAGCCATCAAACAGTTATTAGCACTTACCACAAGTAAAGACAATTGCAAAGACAGATGGTGATTTCTTGAGGTAGTTTAAGATGTGGAGGAAAATGGCCAGTATCCAATAAAAGACTGTAAATTTGAAGTCACTTATGTTTCAAATAGAAGTCATGTTTTAGTTCATTGTCCTTTGTTTTGATATTTAAAGGATTAAAAATAATCCATCATTCTTCCCTTGCAAGATGAATGCTGGCATTTGATGACAGATGAGAATTTAATGGCGTGTCAGCTTCCTGCATGTTTTTTTCCCACTAGTGAGTTTTGCGCAATGAAAGAAAATAGGCTCTGTTTGTCTGTTGAAGTTTTAAGTGCTGTGAAATATCAGATAAATTTTGTATCTACCTAAAAATTGTGTGCTTACAAATATGATTGCAGAATAAAGTTTGAGGTCTTCCTTTTCCATCTTGAGGTATTTTACATTGACATCTCTCTTGTGACAGAACACACTCACTCCACCTCCCTCATATCTCTCTTGCAAGAATGAACTTGATCTAAATAATTCCAAACATACATTCAATTACTTGATAGGACATTGTAATTTGATTGTAATTAAAGTGTTCTTAGAGTCAACCATGACATGAGAAAATGAGTCCCAGGACCTGTGGCAGCAGCATGCTGAATTTAACCCAGTGTGAGCTCCACAGGAAGATCCTCCATCTATAGGAAAACAAAACACCGTTAATTAAAGTAAATAACTTTTGTATTATCTGGTACAACTTTTGTGTTTGAAAGTCTCTTGTCTCCTACTCTGTGTACCTCAGTCATAACTTGAATCTTTCTAGAATATCCTCTGATCGTTTGATTTCTTCAACACCTCACATACACAAAAGAAATCAGAACAAATCTAAGATCTTCCTTATGTTTCTCACAGTTTTCATCTTTTCAGATTCTTTGCTTTGATAGTGTCTTTGAGGTTTGCCAAATGATAAACATATTTATAATTATTGTTCATAATGCACTTTATATTGGTTCATTCAAATTAACATTTTAATCTGACAAACAAAACCAGTTCATTTAATATTAATCTGTTTATCTGATATATCAATCCAGCACTGATAGTTAAGAAAGCTGAGTAATATTGATCATTCCTATATATGAGACAGGAGGCATATTTGAGTCCTTCCTAAAACAGGACTCGCTTGATTTTCACAGGTAGTTTTATCAGCTTGGAGCTGAATATTTTAATAGTAAAAGTTTAAGAGTTAGTAACTTAAATAACAATGTTGTCATTGAGTTATAAAATTTTACATATATCAAAACAGACACAGGGCCAGAGTAACAATCTCATTGAGCTTGTCTACCTTGGGCTGTCTCTCTTTTTGACATCTGAGAGCTTTAAAGAAATGCTTTAACTGTTTACAGAAATGTCACATATGCAGAAATGTAATATGTTAACTTTTCTCATTCACTAGTCTTCTCACATGATCCCTTATTATGTTTATATGAATTTTAAAAACCTGTTTATTTTCAGTCAAGTGTCCTCGCTTCCTTGTTATAATGATAATCTTGATTTTCCAAACTATTGTAAGGTTGTGATAGAATTTCCATAAAATACTTGTTTCCTCATCCAAGTTGGCCAAACTTACTCCAGGATGTCTTGTGTGTGTAGCTCTACAAGCTGATCTGCAGTTTCTGATAGTTCTTGTTTATAAGTGCAGATTTTTAAACCTTACTATGTCCCTAGAGAACAATTGTGGTGAGCTGTCTTCTTGAGGAGAGGTGGTGGACTTAGAGGTGTACTTTATTTTGAAATGGAAATTTGGACTTAGACCAAGTTACTTCATTTACTTTGACCCCATGTCACCTGGGACATAGAGTCACTAAAATTTCCACACAGCTGTTGAAGGATTTTTTGATCTTGAGGATTAGTTATCCCAGATCAGTTGTTTTTAGTCCCTATTAGACCTGTGAATCTCCCAGAGATCTGACTAGAGATTAGAACCCTGGGCACCACACTGAGTGTTTCTGATTTAGCCATTGCAGGAGGAGCAGCTGCTAGTCTGAATTCCATAGATAGAGGGATACTGTGTAGCAAAACTGTGCGTTTCTGACAGGCCAAAATAATACAAAATTTACGGAAGAAAAATAATGTAGGAATTTATACACTTGTCTGTCATTGTTTATTCTAACAGTTAATATCTAAGGATTTATAATTTATCAGTTAGACTAATGGTGGAAATCTATATACAAAAATGTTTCTTCTACATGAAGTTTTGTGTTTGTGTTAAGAATCATCAGATACAAATAAGTGTTGAGTATAGCCAGGGCACAGATGCTGCTATAGAAAAATTGGTTCACTCCATAAAAATTACTTTCTCTTTCACAAAAAATGAAGCATTCCTCTGTTTTGCTCCCCCCCTCAAAAAAAAAAAAACCCTCATGATTTCTTGAAAGTTACCAGGAGAAATGCAATTATAGGATTTTGCCTAAACCTTACTGCATATTTGATGGGTTGCATAGAGTAGAGTTTTGCCTAACTTGAAGCATCAGTTAGTTGTAAATGGGTGATACCCAAATCCTTTCCTGAAAAAAAAAAAAAAAAAAAAGAGTTGAGGGGCAAAATGGATAATGATATTGCTTTTTCTATTACAATTTTTCCATTTTCTACTACTAAGCTATATCTCTACAACTATCCATATTTAGATTTCATTTACTTATTTTATGTGTAATATGCAGATGTTTTGTCAGCATGTATGTATAGCTGTGCTCTATGTCTGTGCTTGGCATCCATGGAGCCCAGAAAGTGTATCAGATATCCTGGAACTAGAGTTACAGATACTTGGAAGACATCATGTGGATAATGAAAATCTAAATTGGGTCCTCTGGAAATACAGTGCTCTTAAACACTAAACATCTCTCCAGTCCCGGCTATTAATATTTTAAACAAACATTTTATTGTAATCAGGAACAAAAGTATCTTTGTAAAGAAAGTAGATATAACTTCTAAATTTGTTATCTAATTTTATATTATGATGTGTCTTTGGTATTTATCAACTAGCATTTGAACTTTCATTTTTTTCCTAAATTTTCCTGTCATTTGTTTTCAAGTGAAGCCACCAGATAGCCACTGTTGACTTACTCCCAGGAAAGACTCTTTTGGTTAAAGAGACAGTGTTTATACAGAGGAAAATTTAATGTGGAAGAAATATTCACTTGTCTAATACGGAGTTTGAGAAGAGACTCCAACTATATCCGAGATAAGAGTGACTTCAAAATTTAGGGTTTGATTTTCACTGAAGGAAAATAAGCAAGCATTCATCAATGTGCATGTCATAGTACAGGGGTCTGTGAAAACCCACAACATCACAAGATTATTTGTGTGTGTGTGTGTGTGTGTGTGTGTGTGTGTGTGTGTGTGTGTATGAGTAAAACATTTTCCTAGAAATGATTTCTGGGAGAGTCTCCAACCTGTAGGTCAGTGCCCTGTCCTCCTCTGCATGAATTTTAGAGACATTTTCCATCCAATGCTGTCTCTCCTAAGTCTCTCTCTCTCACACACATCTCTTTTGCAAAAAACAAACAAAGTCTTATCTCCTGACAGATTATTGGGTTTTTGTTACAAGAAAATTTGCTTTTAAGGCCAAGCAATTCCATTGCTCAGGAGACTGAAGCAAGTCAGTTCACACTACCATGGGCAGCAAACCCACTGTCTAATGGGGAAAAGCCTACTAATAATTAGCTGTTTTGAGCTTCTGTTTTCATGGGCACATTTGAAAGCCACCTGGTCTCTTGTCGTTTGCATTGGAATAATAATTTGATCTTTCTAAAATTCTTTAGATTTATTGGTTCCTTTAAAAGCTTATGCCATGTGAAAGAAAGCAGAAATTAGAGCCTTCAATCAAGTTTGTCACATGATGTGTCTATTTTGCTTTAATTTCTTTTGTCCTTGAGGTTGATAAGATGATAAGCTGAATGATTATTTGTAGTAAGTTTTTACATCGATTGATTTAAAATTTTATCGTACTTTATCAAATTAAATAGTTTTCAATATAGTAACAGCCTAAAACTTGAATAATTAACTCTGTGCATGTGTTTTTATCTCACAGAGCTCTGCAAGAGCTCTCAAGGAAAGTTATATCATCTTGTAATTTATCAGTTCAATCTCTATTTTAATAGGAAAATACAACAACTCAGATCCATAAGTAAGAACCGAGATTTGAGTTCCAACTTGTAGCCTTTATTATTCATACCAGTTATATCTAAAGTCCATACATATTTACAAAAGTCATGAAGGAAAAGGCCATGATTACATGATTATATCAAACACTTATCCATCTCTGTGTTTCTCTCTCTTACTGACAAGAGAGTGATTGAAGTGAGTCAGTATTTCAAAAACTGAGAACTTGGTGGCAGAAATAGAAGGATCCTTGCTGAATGTGAGATAATTTACCTTGACTGCAGGGACCTGCACTTCTTCCCTTTGGTCAGAAGAGGGGAGGAGAGGACGTGAAATACTACTCCACCACCCCATTCACTGTCTCATCAGTGCTCAGAGTTCTCCAGCACTGTTTGTTAGTTGCTCATTTGTTCATTCATTCATTTACTGAACACTTTCCCTTCTGAATTTTGTTGGTACCTCCCTTGGGAGGATTTATCTCCCTTAATAAGCTATGTGAATTTATTTAATGTAAAACCTTAAGCAATGTTATAAAATCCCAGGTTATTCTAAGTATCTGCCTATCCAAATTGAGCTTCCATAGAAGGTTCCTTGTTAAGACCACTCTAAGCAGTGGTGGCATACACCCTTAATCCCAGCACTTGGGAGGTAGAGGCAGGCAGGTTTCTGAGTTCGAGACCAGCCTGGTCTAGAGTGAGTTCCAGGACAATCAGGGCTACACAGAGAAACTCTGTCTCAAAAAACCAAAAATAAAACAAATAAAAAATTTAAAAAAAGAGCACTCTGAGTTACTCTCGTAGCTTGTGCTAGAGGGAACTATGAATAACAATTCTTGTCCCTTAACTTCTCAGGGTCAAAAGAGACTAAGGACACTGAGGGCAGGGAAACAAGTCTACAGATGCCCAGAAAGTTACAGGCCCTTCTCCTTGGGGAATGTGCTGAAAAAACACATCTGTTTATACCAGGCATGATGTGCCAACTGTGCAGTAAGGACATGACTGCTATGGCCTGGTTAATTTTTATCCACTTGACACAGACTAGAATCATCTGGGAAGAGAGCATCTCAACTGAAGAATTGTTTTTGTCAGGTTTTTCTGTAACAAAGCATTTGGGACATTGTTGATTAATGATTGATATGAGAGGGCCTAACTATGGTGGGCCATAACATCCCTGGATAGGTGGTCTTGGGTTGTATAGAAAGACAAGATTAGCAAACTGTGGTAAGCAAGCCAGTAAACAACATTTCTCTATTATATCCTTTCTAGTTCCTGCCTCTAGGTTCCTGTCTTGAGTCCCTTCTTTGGCTTCTGTCATTGACTGGCTATAACTTGTAAGTTAAATAAATGTTTCACCAAAATCCCTAAGTTGGTTTTGGTATTATTTTATGAAGATAAAAAAAAAATGAACTGATGCATGGTGTAACTGACAACCTTCTGATTGAGGTGGAGTCCTGGAGCATAGGAAGGAATTTCATGCCAGGTACTATAGTCAAATGCCCATAGTTTGGGACATCATAGACAATCTGCTATTGTTTTTAATAAATGGTCATGATGTTAAATTGCTTTCTAAACATATTTTGTTCAGACCTATACACCTGGGCTGCTCTCAACCTTATTCAGAGGAGGTTTTTTGTTGTTATTGTTTTGTTTTGTTTTTGTTTGGTTTTCTTCAGTGGACAGGAGGAGGTGGAGAAAAATGCATAACTTTTGAAAGTGGTGAGAAGAGACTGAGCCATAAATAGGGAATATATATTGACCCCACCTCAGGCTTAGTGGGACATTAGGGGATAGGAAACAGGAAGAACATAAGAATCAGAAGACAGGGATTGGTGCCATGACATGCTGTCTTCTAGACAGAGCATGGCCACTGTACTTGTGAAACCATAGTAACTATGATTACTACATTATGAACCCAGCCAAAATCCTACCATAGATAGAGAATGTGTGCTTCTCTCCATCACAGCCTTTAATTGCTTAGTGGCCATCTCCCAGCCACTGCCTACACAGTTATCATGCACGCTCAGCTGTGCCAACAGCTGGTAGCAGTAGTCTAGATAATAGGTTTCAGCAACTCCTTGATGCAGAGTGTTCTTTCTTACCTCGTTGAGGCCAATACCAGGTAGAGGATTTCTTCTGTGAGGTTCCTGCCATGCTTCAGTTATCATGCTTTGACATCTGGGTCAATGGGGTAGAGATATATATTGCAGTGGTTGTCATAAAAGTTATCCCCACCTCTCCTCTTCCAGGGATGGTACTTAGAGGCACTCAGGATGGTCCAGCATTTGACATACCATCATAGACTTTCCTATAATACAGCCTCTAACAAAACTAGGCTGTCTCGAACCCCTGGCAACAGGATTGTTTACCTTTACACCAAGAAGGTTGGGAAAGCACCTAAATCTGCGTGTGGCATGGTGTGTGCCCAGGCAGACTTCGAGGGGTTCACGCTGTGAGACCCAAAGTTCTTATGAGATTGTCTAAGACAAAGAAACATGTCTCCAGGGCCTATGGTGACTCCATGTGTGCCAAGTGCGTCCCTGTCAGGATCAAGCAGGCTTTCCTTATTGAGGAGCAGAAAATCATTGTGAAAGTGTTGAAGGCACAAGCACAGAGTCAGAAAGTAAAATAAATATGCAGCTTTTTTAAGTAATAAAAATCAAGACTTGAAAAAAGAAGTTATCCCCCTCGGGCTAATTCTTTTCTCTTACATCAGCATTGTCCAAGCAGTCACAAGGATACAATCTTTTGATGGTTAAAAGAAGGCATTTAACACATGTGGGTCTCATCTTCTGGTGGTCATCATGTGCTATGACTCTGCCATCAGTGAATATGCATGCATGACACCCAAGAGCAACTCAGCCGAACTGAAGGTCAAGCTCTAGTCTCTCTTCTATGGTTTCATAACCCCAGGGGAAAACCCTCTTATCTATACCTTGAGGAACCAGGAAGTCAAGGCAGCAGTGAAGAAGGTTCTTGTAACAGAACAAGAACAAGGGTGGAACTTGGTTTAGGTGAAAGCAGATCTTACTGCATTCCAATCCTTGGTTCCATAGCAGTATTACCTACAGCCCTCTTTTCCTCCCGCCAAACAGTACCTGATTGTGGCCACTTGTTATTGATAAGCTTGTCCCTTCACCTCCCACAGCTGTCTAGTTGTTCTAGCTAAATCTTCAAGTACTACACTGAATAGGTATGGAGATAGTGGATGTACTTGTGTTGATCCTGACTTTAGTGGAACTGTTTTGAGATTTAGATTGGTGTTAGCTATGTGCTTGGGACATATTGCCGTTATTATGTTGAAGTATATCCTTTGTAACTCTAATCTATCCAGGACTTTTATCATGAAAGGATATTGGATTTTTGTCAAACAGCTTTTCTTCATCTACTGTGATGATTCTGTAGGTTTTATATTTTATCTGCTTAAATAGTGGATTTTGTTAATTGATTTATATATGTTGAACGATGTCTGCATCTCTGGGATGAAGCCAACTTATCACAGTGGATAATTCTGATATGTTCTTGAATTGAGTTTGTAGCTATTTTACTGAGAACTTTTGTATCCATTCATAAAGGATATTGGTCTGTAATTTCCTTATTTTGAGGAGTCTGTGTGAATTTAGCAGTAGTGTAATAGTGGGTTAAAAAAACAATTAGGAAATGTTTCTTCCATTTCCATTTTGTGCAATAATTTAAGGAATATTGGCATTAGTTTTTTGAAGGTCTGGTAAAATTCTGTTCTGGATTCATGTTCCCTGACATACACACATATCCGGGAGGTTTTTAATGACTGTTTCTATTATAGTAGGAATTATAGGTCTTTTAAAATTGTTTGCTTTATCTTGATTTAACTTTGATAGATCACATATATCAAAAAAATCCATCCATTTATTTTAGGTTATCAAGTTTGGTGGAATGCAGATTATCTTTATTTAACATTGGTAGATCACATAAAAACACCTATCTATTTTAGGTTTTCAAGTTTGGTGGAATGCACATTTTTAGCATGTTTTTTATGATTTTCTGAATTTCCTTGATGTCTGTTGTAATGTTTTCATTTTTGTTTCTAATTGTATTAATTAGGATCTTCTCTATACATTTTTGGTTAATTTGGCTAAAAGTTTGTCAATCTTGTTGGCTTTCTCAAAGAATTAATTCTTGTTTAATCAAATCCTTATATTGATTTCTGTTTTGTTTTTATTTCAGAAATTTCATTCCTGTGTTTCCTTGTTTGTTGATGTTTACTTTTTTGGTATTAATATTTTTCTAGAGATTTAAAGCATGTCATAAATTTATCAACATGTAGTTTCTCCGGGGTTTTTTCTTTGTTTGTTTGTTTTGTTTTGTTTGTTTGTCTATTTTATGCAGGTACTTAGTGCTATGAACTGGCTTCTGCCACCCACAAGATTTGATTCCAAATTCTAGAATCTGATTCTTCTTCTGCCTCATCACTCAACTTGCTTTCTAACTATTTGCCTCTAATCTCTCTGGGATCTGGCCTGCCAAAGCTTCCAGGTGGGCATGTAGAGGAATTTTAATCCAGCAACATGGCTACTCTGGCTAGGGATCACATCCAAAGACCTACGTCTGTGTAAGAGCAGTGAGAGAGAAAGGTAGTAGTGGTGCAGTGTATGTGTGTTTGGTGGTACTACTGGGACAGTTTCACAGAGACAGGTTGCAGAGAGAATAAGTTAGACACAGGTGGAGACATAATCAGCCAGAGAATGAGAATAAGACAGAAGATTAGAACAAATTGACAAAGTTAGTATGAAACCAAGCACAGCAATTCAGTCAGAAGGTGAGAGAATCTAGATTGAATCAGTCACCTTGGAAGATTAGATTCTATGGAGGCTAGAAGCTTTCAGGGCCTAGGGATAGTGAGAACAGAAAATGAAATGCTCTGGGCTCAGCCCAAGCAATGTTTCTACACAACTTGGATACACTGCTCATCTTAGCTCATCATCTGAGGAAATAAAAGTATAGTTTGTATCTTTTATTTTATCTTACACTTCAAGCTAAGAGTCAGTCATAAAGGAGAAGCCATAGAAGGAACTCAAAGCTGGAACTTATAGACAGGAACTGAAACAAACCCCAGAAGCATGTTTCTTGCTGGCTTTCTTCTAGGCTCATATTCAGGTATATTTCTTATAAAACACAGACTCATCTGCCTAGAATGGTACCAACTATGTGCTCTTGGTCCTCCTTCCTAAATTAAAACCAAGAAAATTCCCCACAAATCTGCCCATGGGTCAATATGATGGAGGCAACTTCTCTCTTTGGGTTCCTTCTTCCCAGGTGTCTCTAGTTTGCTTAAAATTGACAAAAACTAACTAGCACAAATAAATAAAATTTAGGACAGAAACTATGTCTTGACTAATGAAAACTATGTCAAAATTATTTTAATGTCTATTCTGATCACCATGAAGTAGCACTAGGAACCAATAACAGGAGAATCTTTGCAGTATTAACTAATACACAGAATTTAAGCTGCATATTCCTCCAACTACCCATTGGCCAATGAAAACAATTACAAAAAATGAGGATAGTTAATATGTATTAACACATGTGCAAAATAGTCTAAAACAAATTTAATTAATAAAAATAATCCTTGTTATCCAAAATAATAACAATAAAGAGGAAAGCATAATAACAAACCCTTAGGGGTTCATCAAAAAGTAGTTCTAAGAGGGAAATTGTTTATACCAAATGCCATCAAGGGACTGCAGATGCTGCCTCAGCACTTAAGTGTGCATACTGCTTTCACACAGAACCCGAATTTTGTTCACATTGTTCTCAGACAATGCACAGACTGGACAATTCCAGTTCTAGGGAAACCAGTAGCTCTTCTGGCTTCTGCATACATGTGCACATAGACACACTAATGCATTAATAAAGTAAAATAAATCCTTTAAATGGATACATCAAAAACTGGAGAAACAATCACAAAGACACTGTGAGTGTCAAGTATTCGTGGAGGAGACCTCTATTTTGGTCTGCTGATTTATCTATCATGCTTTACAAATACTGGATATTTCACAGTGTCTCAATTCCTAGATCTTTGTAGAAATTTTAAATCAGAAGTGAAAAATGCTTTAATTTCATTTGAAATGTGCTTGTCTATTAGGATCTTGGAACTGTTAATAGTGTTGGCTATGTAACAAAATCGGGCACATTGGGATCAGAAGTTAATACTCAATATTAGGTAAACTCTATCATAAATGTATGTGAAAATACCAGCACATTAGCAATCTCACTATAAACAAGACAGTGCTATGGAAATTACTTCAATCAATGACAGTAATCCAGCTTAATTTTAATGCTATTAATCAAGTATTTAATTTGATATTTGTTAATAAGACAAAATTAAAAATAATTGGTGTTGCTTTTAGATTTAAGTTCATATGGCTTTAAGAACCACATTTTCTCTTTAATTTGCTCAACTTATAATTCTATAAGGTTCCTACCTCTCCCTTACTTAGCCTAAGGATAGAAAAAAAAGAATCTGGATTTCACATTATTTTAATACTTAAGTAATTTTATAAGATGAACTAGAGGAGGCTGATTCTGAGAACCTCAGAATTCATAAACCCTTTATAGTTCCTCTTGAATACATATTTATGAAAACAAAAAAATATCTATAGGAAATAATGGTGTAGTAGATTGGCTTTTGTCTTAGGGTTTTACTGATGTGAATACACACAATGACCAAGGCAACTCTTATAAGGACAACATTTAATTGGGGCTGGCTTATAGGTTCAGAGGTTCAGTCCATTGTCATCAAGGCAGGAACATGCCAACATCCAGTCAGGCATGGTGCAGGAAGAACTGAGAGTTCTACATCTTCATCTGAAGGCTGCTAGCAGAATATTGACTTCCAAGCAGCTAGGATAAGGGTCTTATATCCCGCACCCACAGTGATAAACCTATTCCAACAGGGCCACACCTACTCTAACAAGACCATACCTCCTAATAGTGCCACTCCCTAGGCAGAGCATATACAAACCAGCACATTCTACTCCCTGGCTCCCATAGGCTGATTCAAACATATGAGTCTATGGGAGCCATACCTAGTCATAGCATAATAAAAATGTGCATTTAATCCAATTTCCAAAGTCCCCTTAGTCTATAGCAGTCTCAACAATGTTAAAAGTTCAAAGTTCAAAGTTTCTTCTGAGATTTATCTTATCACTTAACTGAAATCCCCAAGGAAAGACAGGAGCTCAGCTGGGCAAACTCTAAACATCTCCAAGTCTGATGTCAAAGTGGTTTTCATATCTCTACTCCTTTTTTTAATCTTTGTTGACTGTGACAAACTTTTTTCTCCTGGGCTGGTTCTACCCCCTGTTAGCAGCTTTCCTGTGCAGGTATTCCACAGCTCTGGCATCTTAAAAATCTTTCATGGAAAAATTAAAGAGTAAAATGATAGCCATAAAAACATTGCTAAATTAATTGAAAAGGGAAATAGAAACATTTTATGATAGAATTGAAGATTTACATGGGAAATATTTTTAATAAAATTGTAGAAAAATATAAAATGAGATTAAAATTGAAGATTATCATGGAAAATTACAGATAAAATGGCAGGCACAAATATTTCTAAGTTGATTGAAAGTGGAATCATAAATATTTTCTGATAAAATTGAAGATCTACAAGGAAAATATTTCTAACAAAATTCAAGAAATATATAGAAAAACACGTTAAAATTTACTATTTCGTGGAAAATTATACAGATAAAATGGTAGGAATAAAAATATTCCTAAATTGATTAAAAGTAGAATTAAAAACATTTTCTGATAAAATTGAAGATTTACATGGAAAATATTTCTGATAAAACTGAAAAAATATATAGAAAAACATTAAAATTGAAGATTATCATGGAAAACTATATAGATAAAATGGTAAGCATAAAAATATTTCTAAGTTGATTGAAAGTGGAATTATAAATATTTTCTGATAAAACTGAAGATTTACATGGACAATATCTCTGATAAAATTGAAGGAATATATAGAAAAACACATTAAGATTGACTTTTTCATGGAAAAATTATACAGATGAAATGGTAGGCTTAAAAATATTCCTCAGTTGATTGAAAGTGAAATTATAAACATTTTCTGACAAAACTGAAGATTTACATGGATAAAATTCAAGACATATATAGAAAAAAATGTTAAAATTAAAGATTATCATGGAAAATAATACAGTTAAAATGGTAGACATAAAAATATTACTAAATTGATTGAAAGAGGAATTACAAACAATTTCTTATAGAATTGAAGATTTCCATGAAAAATATTTCTGCTAGATTATGTTTTTTGTTGGGGAATTGAGTCCATTGATGTCATAAGATATTAAGGAATAGTGATTGTTGCTTCCTGTTATTTTTGATGTTCTTTTTATGTTTGTGTGGTTACTTTCTTTTGGGTTTGTTGGAAAAAGATTACTTTCTTGCTTTTTCTAGGGTGTAGTTTTTCTCCTTGTGTTGGCGTTTTCCATCTGTTATCCTTTGTAGGGCTGGATTTGTGGAAAGATATTGTGTAAATTTGGTTTTATCATGGAATATCTTGGTTTCTCCATCTATGGTAATTGAGAGTTTTGCTAGGTATAGTAGTTTGGGCTGGCATTTGTGTTCTCTTAGGGTCTGTATGACATCTGCCCAGGATCTTCTAGCTTTCATAGTCCCAGGTGAGAAGTCTGGTGTAATTCTGATAGGCCTGCATTTATAGGTTACTTGACCTTTTTCTCTTACTGCTTTTAATATTTCTTTGTTTAGTGCATTTGGTGTTTTGATTATTGTGTAATGGGAGGACTTTCTGGTCTGGTCCAGTCTGTTTGGAGTTCTATAGTCTTCTTGTATGTTCATGGACATCTCTTTCTTTAGGTTAGGGAACTTTTCTTCTATAATTTTGTTGAAGATATTTACTGGCCCTGTAAGTTGGAAATCTTCACTCTCTTCTATACCTATAATCCTTAGGTTTGGTCTTCTCATTGTGTCCTGGATTTCCTGGATGTTTTGGCTCAGGAGTATTGGACATTTTGAGTTTAGCTCAATGCCCCCAGCTGAGCCATTTACACAGGTTTCCTGAAAGCAGAACATCCTGCAGCTTAGCTTCATTTCTGTCTTCCAGCCCGGTGTGATAGAGACTTCCCAGGTGCCCGACCTATGACTATGATTGTTTTTTCCTGTTGTTTTTCACCCGGCCTCTAGTATATGTTGCTGGTCCCTCAGTAAAGCTTTGGCATTCTCCTCACCAGAATAACCCAAGTCTATGCGTTCTGTTAATCTCCCAGGCCTACACCCAATACTCAGGACCATGGCAGTGTGGGCGCCATCACAGGAGCTTTTTGCATTTTGCATTTTCCTTGACTGTTGAGTCAATGTTTTTATGGTATCTTCAGCATCTGAGATTAGTTCTTCTATCTCATGACTCCTGAATTCTTTTCAAGATTTTCTATATCCAGAGATGTCTCACTTTTGATTTCTTTATTGTTTCTACTTCCATTTTTAGATCCCGGATGGTTTTTGTTCAGTTCCTTCACTTGTTTGTTTGTGTTTTCTTGTAATTCTTTAAGGGATTTTTGTGTTTCCTCTTTAAGGGCTTTTACCTTTTGACCCATGTTCTCCTGTATTTCTTTAAGGGAGTTATTTATGTCCTTCTTGATGTCCTCTAACAGCACCGTGAGATGATACTTTAAATCCAACACTTGCTTTTCTGGTGTGTTGGGGTATCTGGGACTTGCTGTGATGGGAGAACAGGGCTCTGATGTTGCCAAGTAGCCTTCATTTCTGTTGGTAGGTTTCTTGCACTTGCCTTTTGCCATCTGGTTATCTCTGGTGTTAGTTGGTCTTGCTGTCTCTGGCAGGAGAGTGTCCCTCCTATGGGCCTGTAAGCCTGTGTCTGTTTTCCTGAGAGACCAACTCTTTTCTGGCAGGGTCTGTGCACAGAAGGCTGTAGAGCTGTCTGGTTCCCCGCTGCTGGAAGGGAAGACTCCTGACCCAGCAGCTCCACTGATCTTATGCCATGTGTGCTCCTAGCTATTCCCCTCCAGAGAGAAGGTGGAGATCTCACCTCTGCACTCAAAAGTGAAATCACTGCTGGGAGATCACTCTGTCCTGGAGGGTTGTGCACAGAAGGCTTTGGAGCTGCCTGGTTCCCTGCTGCAGATGGCCAGGTAATATGTCTTATTAACTGTTTTTTTTTTTAAACTTTTCTTTTAGGCTTTTTATTTTTTTATTTTTTGAAATTCCAAGTGAATTTTGTTGAACCATAGCACATTCATTTATTCATGCTTCAGCACACTTCTAAGCACCACCATGATGGTATTGGATGCCCACCAAAGAGGCATCATTGTTGACATAAAGCATTCAGCTTGCTGCTCCCTTGTTTAAACTACTATATATAGGAAATATTATATTATCAATATATACATACATACATATGCATACGTATACATACATATACATATATATCTCTTCATAAAAAGTGTAAAATTATTTATAGTACCCATGGTGAATGTTGAAATGGTTAAGCACATCAAAGTCATCTATTTTAAAGTGTGTTTTATGATATTAGATATTAGACAATATTCAGTATATTTTAAATGATAATATACTACACATGACAGTCAAGCACAGTGGGATACACCTTAAATCCCAGCAGTCAGGAAGCAAAGCTAGGTGGATCTCTATGACTCCAAGGACAGAATTTCAATGGAGCAAATTCTAGACCACTCAGAACTACACAGTGAAAGTCTGTCTCAAAAACATTTTTAAAGTAATCAAATGTAAGACTCAAGATAATATCATCACAATATCATTATTTAGTTTGTGTGTGTAGAATATTATTTTCTATAGCAAGAAATGCATGGAACAGATTAAGAGAATATGAATAACAGCAGTTTTATCTGCTGCCTGACATTTGTAAACAGGCCTACATATATTTAAAATAATTAGACCACACCAAAGCATGAACCAGCAAGTTCATGTCAATGATTAGCAAAAGAAAGCTTTGTATGGTTCCTCATTTGTGGAGTAAACATAGGATCTTCCATTTATTTTCTTTTCTCTTTTTTGTTTTATTTGTTTTGTTTTTAGTAAAGCTTAAAATCTTGCCACTTATTATGGTACAAACCCAAAATAAGAACAGTTTTTAGACATTGGAGTTCATTGTAATAAGACTGTACTTCAATTTCCAAAGGATTTTACCTCCATAGTAGCTAAGCTAAGAGTTGACAGTTCTACTGCACCAAGGAATGAATTGTAGGCACAATTATTTGGATACAGATTTCCTGTTATGATCAAAGCTATTTGACTTGAATGATTATCATCATTCTCTACCCACAGGGAACAGGTTATATTCATTTAAGAAATATCATGTATATTAAGGTGGTCTATCCATGAATCATTCATCAACTGTTTCAATGAACAATGATTCTGCTTGGAGAGTGGTATAGACATTAGGTGAGGGTAAGATTCTGGTTCATTGGCTGTGATGATTTTGAAAAACATTCATTTCAGAAAAAGAGTAGCTTATAAGGTCATCTTCTTCAAAGTTGATACAATAATTATAAATATCAAGGAAAACATTCAGTCTCACTCTTTGTTGTTCTCTTATAAGACACCTACCAAATTAATTGTCAACATTTCTTTTGACTGTATAAATAATTTTGAAATATGAAAGCTGTTCTTAAAACCATAGTATGTAGCCACCTGTGGCTAAGAGAACCAAGGTCACGTGGAAGAAGAGCTGGGGCTGAAATAAAAGGACAGGCAGGCAAGAGAAATAACGGACTTAGACAAGATTTCTGATCAAAGCTCAAAGCTTAATGGGGCTCTCCAAATATATATAGGTGGGGGTGGGGGGAGAGAATGCTTCCCCAAAAGGCTGGAGACTCTCACAGAACCAGTTCACTTGTTCTGCCGGTGGCTGGCATCAGGTGGCTAGTGCCTCTCAGGAAACTGCAGGTCCTTGGAGCACAATGGGCTCTGCCCTAGTTGGGAAGTAGTGGCTAGCATCTGAAATTCCTGCTCAAAGGCTGGGGGGGGGGCACAATAGTATAGTGTAAAACCATCAAATAAACAATCCTACTAATAGAAAGGCTGAGATAGGAGAAGCATGATTTTAAGACCATTATGTGGTACACAGCAAGACACTGTCACATACAAACAAGAAGAAAGTGTATATGAATTGTACAATATTGGACCTATTTCTCCAATTACCAAATTAGAAAGATGACTGGGTGACAGCCAACAAATTTCTAATTCCTCATATTTTTGAATTTCAATTAATTAGCATATGTTTGTAATATTAATTTTCTTTTTTTAATTGAATATATTCTTCATTTACATTTCAAATATTATACCCTTTCCTGGTTCCCCCCTCCCCGAAAACCCCCAATCCTTCCTCCCAACCCCTGCCTCCAAGAATATGCCCCTCCACCCAACCCGCTCCCACCTGCCCTCCCCCTCGATTTCCCCACACTAGGGCATCTATTGAGTCTTCATAGAACCAATGACCTCTCCTCCCACTGTTGTCAGACAAAGCATTCCTCTGCCACTCTTTTGGCTGGAACAATGTGTACCCCTTGGTTGATGGCTTAGTCCCTAGGAGCCCTGGGGTGTCTGGTTGGCCAACATCATCATTCTTTATGGGGCTGCAAACCCATTCATTTCCTCCAATGCTTATTACATGTTGGAGCATTTTCTGGGTATATGCCCAGGAGTGGTATAGCTGGGTCCTCTGGTAGTGCTATCTCTAATTTTCTGAGGAATCACCAAACTGATTTCCAGAGCTTGCAATCCCACCAGCAATGGAGGAATGTTCCTCTTTCTCCACATCCTCATATTAAGAGATATTAATTATTATTTAATATTAGATATTGATTGTTACTTCCTGTTATTTTTGTTGTTAGAGGTGGAATTATTTTGTTGTTAGAGGTGGAATCCATACTCTTGGAGGCAGGGGTTGGGAGGAAGGATTGGGGGTTTTCGGGGTGTAGTTATCTTTTTTTGGGTTTCTTGAAAGATTACTTTCTTGGTTTTTTTAGGATGTAGTTTCTCTCTTTGTGTTGGCGTTTTCCATTTATTATCCCTTGTAGGGCTGTATTTGTGGAAAGATATTGTGAAAATTTGGTTTTGTCATGGAATATTTTGTTTTCTCTGTCTATGGTAATTGAGAGTTTTGCTGGGTATAGTAGCCTGGGCTGGCTGGCATTTGTATTCTCTTAGGGTATGTATGACATCTGCCCATGATCTTCTAACTTTCATAGTCTCTGGTGAGAAGTCTGGTGTTATTCTGATAGGTCTGCCTTTAAATGTTATTTGACCTTTTTCCCTTACTGATTTTATTATTCTTTTCTTGTTTAGTGCATTTGGTCTTTTGATTATTATGTGACAGGAGGAATATCTATTCTTGTCCACTCTATTTGGAGTTCTGTAGGCTTCTTGCATGTTCGTGGGCATCTCTTTCTTTAGGTTAGGGAAATTTTCTTATATAATTTTGTTGAAGATATTTACTGGCCCTTTAAGTTGGAAATATTCACTTTCTTCTATACCTATTATCCTTAGGTGTGGTCTACCCATTGTGTAGATTGTGTCCTGGATTTCCTGGATGTTTTGGGTTACAAGTTTTTTGCTTTTTGTGTTTTCTTTGACTGTTGTGTCAACATTTTCTATGGTATCTTCTGCAGAAGAATTCTCTCTTCAGAGATTCTCTCTTCTATCTCTTGTATTCTGTTGGCGAAGCTTGCAACTATGACTCCTGATATCTTTCCTAGGTTTTCTAACTCCAGGGTTGTCTCCCTTCAATTGCTTTATTGTTTCTAGTTCCATTTTTAGATCCTGGATGGTTTTGTTCATTTCTTTCACCTGCTTGATTGTATTTTCCTGTAATTCTTTAAGGGATTTTTCTGTTTCCTCTTTAAGGGCTTCTACCTGTTTACCTGTGTTCTCCTGTATTTCTTTATGACCTCTTAAGGTCCCCTATCATCATCATGAGAAGTAATTTTAGACCTGAATCTTGCTTTTCCAGTGTGATGGTGTATCCAGGACTTGCTATGGTGGAAGAATTGGGTTCTGATGATGCCAAGTAACCTTGGATTCTGTTGCTTATGTTCTTCTGCTTGCTTCCTGACATCTAGTTATCTCTACTGCTACCTGCCCTCACTATGTCTGACTGGAGCCTGTACTTCCTGTGATCCTTGTTGTGTCAGAACTCCTCAGATTCAAGCTGTCTCTGTGATCCTGAGATCCAGAGTATGTCCAAGCTCTTGGGAGTCATGCTGCCTCTGGGACCCTGAGATCCTGGTGTGACCAAGCTCCTGGAATTCTGGAATTCCAGGATCCTGGGCATGTTAAAGTGCCTAGGAGTGGAGTTTCCTCTGGGAAAAAAAAACTATGCATTGGTTGCATAGTTGCTCCCAAGGTCCGCTCAGAGCACCAGCCCAAACCTGCAGGAACCTGTGTTACTGATCAGGTGGAGATCCTGTGTGCCTGGGTTCTGTTTGTCCCAGTTACTCCCAGTGTTCAGACAGATGTTGTATCCTCCTCAGCTCTGATCTTATGATCCTGGGCATGTTAGAGTGCCTGGGAGTGGAGCTTCCTCTAGGTATTGTGGGACTGGCTATAGAGTTTGCACCCAAGGTCTGTCTGTTCAGGGCACCAGACCTGACCAGAATGAACCTGTCTTAATAATTTATATAAAGAAGATATTAAAGCAAAGACAGAGAGACTTCATTAGAGAAGCATGCATTTAGGAATAGAGAAGGCAAATACTTGTAGACATCAGCCATAAATCACAGCTACTAAACATAAAAGCAGCATGGGTTTCATGAAGAACATGGACATAAACACAGATAATTCTCTCAGTGATAACTTTCAAATCTGAAAAAGAAAGCTAATTTCATTCAGTGTCATCTCTAAAAACAAACTGAAAATATATAGGTGATGACAATTTCACAATAAAAAACTGTCATGTTGAGACATTTGAGAGATGTACCTGCCTTTATGCCTCCAAAGCAGGGTTGAAACATCATTAAATCAGTTTTATATAGGTTCCAAGTTAGCAGTAAGTCTTTAATGCAAAAATGTTTTTAAATAAGGTATTAGGTACCAGGAAATTTTGACTCATTAAATAATAGCTGTTAGATATGCTCCAGATGCCCTGGGTTCCTTGAGCAAAAAACTATGCTGGTGAGTTTTATGTCAACTTGACACAAGCTATAGTTATTTGGGAAGAGGGTTCTTTATTGAGAAAAGGGGTCTACCAGAATAACTGTGAGCACACTTGTTGTTTATTTTCTTGATTAATTGATGTGGGAAGACACATCACTTTATGGGTGGTATCCTTGACTGGTGGTGGTCCTGGGTTCAGACTGAGGAAACCATGATTGAGTGAGTAAGCCAGTGAGCAGCAGTCCTCTATGGCCCACTGCATCAATTCTTATTTCCAGATTCTTGCTTTGAGTTCCTTCACTGACTTTCCTAGATGATATACTGATGAAAAATTGTAAGATAAAATAAACTTCCTCTTTCCCAAGTTGCTGGTGATCCTGGTTTTTTATTTTAGCACTAGGAACCTGACTAAAACAAAGAATTTAAGCCACATAACCAACTGAATAGCCATCATGTCAAAATCAGATGCTGCAAACACTGATGCCTTGAGGAAGCCACAGAAAAACTACATCTGCTTACTGTTGAAGTAGAATATTAGCTCTAGGAGGGACTCTCTCAGCCTTGGCTGCCTCAAACAATTGAACCAAACTTTCACATCACAAGACTGAATGAATGTCAGATACTAGTCATTCTTAGATATTCTCAATTAAGGCCATGGTTGGGGAGCACTTCCCTGTCTGCCTAAAGGAAGTCTCATGATTGATTCAAAATCAGTTCTTCCTAAGAAAGGTCCATTTCAGAATTTTCTCTCAGGAGTGCATTTGTGTGCTTGGAAAATTTGTAAAAGTTATATGTTCACTTGAATTTAATTCTAGGAACTTTCAAATTTACTTCCTGATGCTTTCAATGATTGACTAGTCTCTCAAAAGTTTCTTGTTGGATTCCAAGTGGTTTTGCAGCTTATCTGCTCTTTCTACTGATTTCTAGTTTGATTATACTATTATATGATATAATTATTATATATTAAAAGAAATTAATTTTACTTTTATGGTAATATTTCACTTATGTCTTATGCACAATGTCCTAGAAACAAATGTTATCAAAACTGTTTAATGTAGAAACACAAAATCTAACTTTACCGAAAATACTAATGTAGACTAAATCAGTGCTCATAAAATATATCCTTGAACAAATTAGTGTTTTATGGGTCCTTACCCAGGTTTGGGTATTGTGTACCAGTGGTCTCAAGGTGCTCAGAGGAGTTGGGGATAAGTGTCTCGGGTGGTGGTAGGTATGGTTGGTATAAAAATATCAGGAAATTATGTCAGAGGACAGCTTCTGAACTGAAATGGCAGGGAAAAAGGGAGGAAAAAGGAAAAGGAAGAAAATGTACCTATTTACATGTATAGACTTGATTGAAGACAGACAAATGTTAATGACACACCAATTCAAATACAAAAGCTCTCTGGAGGAGTCAGGAACTTTCCAAGCCAAGTTAGACTGACAGACTAGCATCATATGATTTCTGAGAAGCCAGTTCACTGGTAGAGAAACAGAAGCCTAGCTGGTGCTATCATGACCTGGCCTTGGTCTCTATGGAGCTGAGTAGACTCAAGCCTTATTTGGGTGACGAGTGGCCCCACTCCTGCCATGCTCTCAAGGAGTTGTCTGGGGTATGGGCAACACTCTAATGTCCCTAATCTGACTTGAGAACCCACATTTTTTTATGGATTCACCCAACTACTTAATGAAGGATAATTATTAACCCACAAATGCTTCCAAATGATAGTAGAAGATGGACCACCCCCTCTCTTTCTGTTGCCCAAATCATATCAATAGTACCCCCTTTGATGAAACCAAACATATCTCTCATGAGAATTAAACACAATATATATAATATATAGTATAATATTAGTAATATAATTATTGTAGATGATGAAAATTCATTTCATAAAATACAAAATATTTTCATGATTTTTTTTTAAAAATAAATGATAACTTAGTAATAGAAAGAAATAACCAGCATCTACAGCAAACCCACAATTTGATGAAACACACTATGATGTGACTGAAAATTTTACTCAGCTAGCACTAACAAGATAAGACTACTATATTCATCACCTTATCTCAAAACTCAGAGTACCTGGGCATAAACAGGTGTTGCGGTTTATATGACTTGTTCTCCAGGAGACTATATGTTGGATCTTTGTCATCAGTGTGGCAATTTTGATTCAGTAGTAAGATGATTAGCTTATTGTGATACTCCTTTGTAGAAGGAATGATTCAGATGTTCTATGATAGAACTATTTCTCAGGAGAAAGGGTTGTTGCAGAATTCAGCTCCTCTGCACAGAGTTATTGTCCTATCCATAAGGACTCTCAGGAGGGCAATGAGAAGCCTCCTGAAACTCACCAGTGAGAAGAGATTGTGAGTCTCCTGGGGAGAGTAAGAGGAAAAGGACTCAGAAGACACAAGAATTTTAGTATAATATGTGTGTAGCTCATTGTTTTCCAGGAAAAGAGAAAATGCATATAATGGAAATAGTAAAGTAAGTAAGTGTGTGTGTGTGTGTGTGTGTGTGTGAGAGAGAGAGAGAGAGAGAGAGAGAGAGAGAGAGAGAGAGAGAGAGAGAGAGAGAGATTGGACACTGCCTTAAAGAACATGGTGCTCTCTCCTGAGACACACAATCTCCTTGACATCAGGCATGGTTTCTGCCTTTAACCAAAGCTTTTCAGTGCAATGTAGAGAAGAAGATGGGGATGATGTGTATCCCCTGTATTTTGTAAGGAGAGGATGAATAGAAACCCAAGAGTGGCTACTCAGAAGTAGAAACCACCTTATTATCTCTTCATATACTCTTATTTAAGGTATGTATCACAGTTAATTTATCAAGAATAGGCCTAGGAAAAGTGAATTGAAGTATATAAAAGGACATCAGGTGCTCAAAACATTTTTCCATTCTTGATGTTCTAATTAATTCTTTGTAGGCTATTAAAGTTTTTGCAGAATCTAGCATGCCTCTCAGAAAACAGCTGTGTATTGTGTTAATCACTTATTTCATGGTAAATTAGAATTTACTTATTCCTGTAATACTCATGTTATATAGGAGTACACTGTAATCTAGTCAAGTGCCCCCACAGTTTCTATTGTGTTCAGCAAAACTGTCACTCTGCTGCATAAATGTTACTAGGTGAGTGAATGAGAGGAAACTGGGAAGTCAGGGGTAGGCCTCCCATTGATGTTTTCCTAAGCAATCTACACAAGTTGTATATGCTGTCATAGGATTTTAGAAGTAGTCACCATATAATAGTGAAGAAGAATACTTCCTGAGAGTTTGTATATACAGACACTACAGTGTTTCAGAAACATTTCTAACAGTGTGCAATGGCCTTAAAATATCAGGAAAGGCACTGAACCCATCAATGAACCTTTCTAACCTTTTGACACCAGGAGAAAACTGAAGGTATTTTTTTCCACCATACCATTCACAAAACAGAGAGCTATATACAGTGGGGCCTAGGCTGTGTGAGGTACCACGGAAAGCCAAGGCAGTAAGATTTCAAGGTCCTCTCATGTCAAGGATCATCTCTTGCATATATACAGTTGCAAAAAAAAAAAAACACAGCTTGAGATATGAACCTTCAGAATCTTACCAGTGCTTAGTGCACACTTAACTCTTATAACACTGAAGGTCTTTGTATGAAATAGAGCCAATTATTGGTAGGAAACAAGTTCAAACAGCTCATCTAGAAAGATGGGGAAGACATGTAGGGTTTACAAAGAAAGAGTGAACCCAAAATTAGGTGAAGAGATGTAAGAAATGAGAGGCAGAAGGGATCCATACATCACAGTATTCTGACACTTCTTTCTAAAGAATCTCGATACTCTTTCTGAGCAAATCATTCTTATTATACAAATTGAAATGAAAATATAACATTGTGGACCTCAATCTGAGTTTCTGGAAATTTAACAGAGAGGCAAGACCACACTCTCAAACTAGAGAGCTACCTATACAAACACAGAGACTACTAATGAAAGACAAGGTGGTTAAAAAATATTTCAGATTAAAAAATAGCTATTACTGTGTTGGTTTTGGGGGGGCATTATTTATTTGGGGTTTTGTTTTGTTTGAATTGAATATAGTACAGTGGACTATATAAGAATCAAATGCATCACAACAGAATTATCAGCATTTCAAAAATATTAACAAGAATGGAGTCCATTGAGAAGCCATAGCTGTCAGATCTTTAAGTCAGTCCTGTGTTCTCTATCCTTATATCTTTAGAACTTCTTCATGAATAGGTGACTATCTAATATAATAAATCCAATAAAGTATTATATATAACCATATCCCCCTAGGATAGAAAATTATGTATGTTTTTGTTTGTTTGTTTGTTTTCCATTATCTCCAATAGGAAAATAATCTTGTGATCAATTAATAAATAGATACAAAGATTATAGATTATGGTGTCAAACTCCCCAAATTAGAGTGTACACAAAGGTAAAACTAAAGTTGCTGTGGGTAGACATACAAACATGTTCGTGCCCTATGTAGCTGATAAGCCTTCAGCACCTGATCAACTTAAGTGATTTGGGAAATAAACTTAATTCTCACTGTAGCAACCTCATGGGGAACATGTTTGGTTTTCTCAGCCACTTTTATAAGTGACCAAATGGAGAAGCAGAGTGTAAACAAATGCTGTTACCCTGCATTGCTGTTTATATTAACAATTTAACTCATATACTATCTCCCTAGAGTAATCACTTGCTGGACTATATTGTGCTTCTCTGTATATATATGCATTTCTGCATGAATATACAGGCACATGTGTGCATGTGGCATGCACATATGTATATGTCATATATGTGTTCATGAACATGGGTAGCATTTTTATTATAATTTGGAAACACTGAAGGCCACATTTGATTTGTGGATCAAACATGATCTGGTCTATTCACATACAATGAAGCATAACCTATGATATTTCATTATATCAAGCTAATAGATGGAGGGCCTAACATGCTAGTGATATTTCCTTTTCTACCCTTGTCGTGAAAAATATGGTGAATTCAGATTTTTGACAGGAAAACCCAAACTTGAGCAAAGACACATACACCCAACAAAACAGTAAGGGTCATCTCATTTGAGGGGAAAAGTTATCAGACTGAGAGAAAAATATGTCATCTGCATCTGCAATATTTGATGGACATGAGACTGAACTTCAGAGAATATAATGGTCAAGGACAGGAAGAATACCTAAGTGGCCAGAGTAAGCTAAACTTCTCATTACAAGAGAAATTATGGATTGGTAAAGATGGTAAACACAATGATAAAAACATTGAAGTTCATACTCAGTGTCTCTATAATGCTACACTGTGAAAGAAATGAGAATTAGTCACCACCAGAGTACTAAAGGCTAGATAAGCAGTTATAATGTGAAAAGCATAGAGTGCAACTGTAGGCAGAAGAGATGGATGATATTCAGAAATCAGACAAGACTGTGCTGGAACTGAAGAGTTTTCCATGTAAGCGATCAAGCAAGCACAGAGCAGCTGCCCTGTGAGAAAATGAGCAAAGAGGAATAGTGTATAGATATTATGTGTACAGAAATACAGGTAATTTGATGGTATTGTAATTTAAAGTCTGTAAAGATGGCAAGTTAGGAAGAAGTTTCTATCAAGCTAAGCACCACGACTTACTCTTAGAATTTGGGAATTCAAGAGACTGAGGTGGGGAATTTATGAATTGGAGGTTAGCCAAGACTACATAGCAAGACACCACCTCTTCTATTCTCTTTTTTTTTCCTTATTTAACTTAATGGTCTGATTCATAGACTATGATGAACAATATAAAGAAAACAGAAATTTGAATGTAAGCAGTAGTGATACTCTCATTAAGAAAACATATTCTATAAAGAGATTGGAACTCTTAAGTTACAGAAATTAGCTTCCATGTTGAGGTTTGTGACATGAAGAGCTACAAATGCATTTGGCTGACCCTACTTCTTTCTCATTTCTCAGCTTATGCATCTTAAGAACACACATAATATGCAGTCACTGATAAGGGGATATTAACCCAGAATCTCGGAATACCTTAGACACAATACGCTTATCAATAGATTTCCAAGAAGATGGAAGGAGAGACCCCTGGTCCTGGAAAGATTGGATGTAGGGGAATGCCAAGACAGAGAAGCGAAAGGGGGTTGAATGAGGAAAAGAGGGAGGGAAGGGGGCTTATGGGACTTTTGGGGAGGGAGGAAATGGGAAAGGGGAAATGATTTTGAATGTAAATAAAAAAAAAAACTTAGAAAATTAAAAAAAAAGAATTGTCTCTGATGACCTCATTAATGCCCAGACATCAGGATGTGTCTTGGTTTTAATTCTATGCATTAAAGTAATCATTTATGTATTGAATTGTTATTTGATTTAACTTTTCAAAAATATGAGTCTTACATGAGGAAATGATATCTTTAATGCCTGAATCTGTATACTAGCAAGAGCAATCACAGAGTAATCTAGGACCAATACATGCAGAGAATGGTTGAAGACACTGCAACTATGGCACTAGGAAAGCACAGAGATGAGTGGATAGATCAGCTCTTCTCAGTAACATTGATAACTAATGAGAAGAATGGGTAAAAAAATAGAGCTACAATTAATGTTGCTTTTCTTATTTGAATGATAGCTTACTCTAAATGTGTAGCTGAACTCAGACACATGGTAAGCCTTCTGCCTGGGTTTCATTAGTGCTGGGACTACAGTGTACACCATTCTCTGTAAACCCTTGTACACTTTGGAAAATCACCTGATGTAAACAGAGAAAGTATTAGATATGAAAACCTGAAAGGATGAATCATTGTTTCTAAGCTTTGGGGGTTTTTTGACTGCCGAGAAAGATTCTATTTCTAATGTAACTGCGGCTCTTAAAGTATTAACAGGTTTAGTTTCCCTCATAGGCAAGAATGGTTCTAACGACTTGATATTCTCTCTTGCAGGAGATGAGTTTCAACTGCTCTCTGTGGCAAGAGAACAGCTTGTCTGTCAAACGCTTTGCATTTGCCAAGTTCTCTGAAGTCCCTGGAGAATGCTTCCTCCTGTTCACCCTCATCCTCCTCATGTTCTTAGTATCACTGACAGGAAATGCTCTCATAGCCCTTGCCATCTGCACCAGTCCAGCCCTACACACCCCCATGTACTTCTTTCTGGCCAACTTGTCTCTCCTGGAGATTGGCTACACTTGCTCTGTCATACCCAAGATGCTGCAAAGCCTTGTGAGTGAGGCTCGAGAGATCTCTCGGGAGGGATGTGCCACACAGATGTTTTTCTTCACATTCTTTGGTATAACTGAGTGCTGCCTATTGGCAGCCATGGCCTTTGACCGCTGTATGGCCATATGTGCCCCACTCCACTATGCAACCCGAATGAGTCGTGGGGTATGTGCCCATTTGGCAATAGTTTCATGGGTAATGGGATGTATAGTAGGGTTGGGACAGACCAATTTTATTTTCTCCTTGAACTTCTGTGGACCCTGTGAGATAAATCACTTCTTCTGTGACCTTCCACCTCTCCTGGCACTTGCTTGTGGAGATACATCGCAAAATGAAGCTGCCATCTTTGTGGCAGCAGTCCTCTGCATATCTAGCCCATTTTTGCTCATCATTTATTCCTATGTCAGAATTCTGGTCGCAGTGCTAGTGATGCCTTCACCTGAGGGACGCCATAAAGCCCTCTCTACCTGTTCCTCCCACCTACTTGTAGTCACACTGTTCTATGGCTCAGGATCTATTACATACTTGAGGCCCAAGTCTAGCCACTTACCAGGAATGGACAAACTTTTGGCCCTTTTCTACACAGCGGTGACATCCATGCTGAACCCCATCATCTATAGCTTAAGGAACAAGGAAGTAAAGGCAGCACTGAGAAGAACTCTGGGTCTGAAGAAAGTTCTGGCAATAAATAGGTAACAGAACCTCGCAGAGCAGCTAGCTAATAAGAATGTGCAATGAGCCAGATTAAACAAATAAAAACTGGTACATTCCTCTATCTGCCTTATGCTGAGTCTCTTTGTAATTTTGAAGGTACCTCTCTACTCAGCTATATTTTCTAACTGGTAATTCTGAAATGAAATGAAAAACTAAGGAATCCAAGTAAAGAGTACAATACTGTGGAGTGATTTTCCATTATGATATGTCTAGGATGTCAATCTGAATTGCCAAGTTATATTTCAGAGTTCTTGCAAATTCAAGACCTGGTGTCCCTATGATTTCTGACCTTTATTAAGACATATCTCATATGACTCTTTATTTCATAGTAACTGTATAAAGGGCCTTATTTTAGTAATATTTGTATTTTTATTAAATATTGCCACATACCACAACTCTCTGAATTCTTTTGTGACATATATATATATATTTATATACCAAAAATTACAAATACTACAATTCACTGAACTGGTCAGATTTGATGCGATTTGTTTTAAAATTTTAAATATAAGAAAAATTTTCAAAAGTTTCTATGGCAGTTTTTCAGACTTTTAAACTTTCTCCTTGTTATTTTTATTTTACATATTCACTTTACATACCACACTTTGCCCCCTACCCAGTCACCCCCTCCCACAATTCTTCCCTCAATCTCCCACCTCCCTTTTTCTCTGAGTTATTTGGGTCCTCCCTGGGAATCCCCAACCCTGGCACTTCAAGTCTCTGTGAGTCTAGGAAAATCCTCTCCCACTGAGGTCAGATAGTGCAGCTGAGCTATAAAAATACATCCCACCTGCAGACAACAGGTTTTGGGATAGCCCCTGCTCCTGTTGTTCAGGATTCACATGAATACCAAGCAACACATCAGTTCCTTATGTGCAGGGAGGCCTAAATCCAGCCCAAATATGTTCATTGGTTGGTGGTTCACTTTCTGGGAGTACCAAGGGTCCAGGTTAGATGACTCTGTTTGTCTTCTTGTGGAGTGCCTATCCCCATACAGGCTGCAACCCTTGTCCCTGTTTTTCCATAAGAGTCTCCAAGCTAAAGTCACTGTTTGTCTATGGGTGTGTGTATCTGTCAGAGTCCACTGCTGGGTAGAACCTCTCAGAAGACAGCCATGCTAGACTTCTATCTGCAAGCATAGCAGAGTATCATGAATAGTGCCAGGGATTGGTGTTTGCCAATGTAATGAGTTTCAAATTGGTCTGGTTATTGGTTGGCCATTCACTCAGTCTCTGCTCTATCCTCCATGCCAGTATTTCTTAAAGTATTTCTTTTGTCAAAATTTATATGGGTGTGTTGCTGTCCTATGGCTCCAGTGGTGTTTCTGCCTGGCTACAGGAGGTGGCTACTTAAGGTGCCATAGCTTCAATGTAGTAAGTCATAGTTAAGGACAACCCCATGGATCCTGGGGCACCTTCCTTATCCCAGGTCTTGTCTCTTCTTGGAGAGGCCCCCTACCTTTCCATCCCTCTGTCAGTTGCAGATTTCCATTCATTCTCACAGCTATCTGATCATCCCTCCTCTCTCTCCCTACACCTGATCCCCCAATTCACCACCCTATTCCTCTCTCATCCAATTTCTTTCCTCAATCTTCCTCTTATGACTATGTTATTCCCCCTTCTAAGTGAGAGTCAAGCATCCTTGTTTGTGCTTTTCTTCCTGTTTACCTTCTTTATCTGGTTTTGTTGATTGTGTTCTTTCATGGGCCTTTAGCCATCTGGATGGCCTTGGTTCCTGGATGTTCTTGTTGTAGTAGGTACCGGGAGGGGGGTTAACCTCAATGGTCCTGGTGTGGCATGCCTCTGATGGGTATCCTTGGGCTGTATCATTCTAGATCTACAGGTCTATATGGTTCAGTATCTGTAGGTTTGTATGGTTCAGGAGCTACAGATCTGATGGAATTGTACAGAGAATTGGCAGGATAATAGAGGTGTACCTGGGCTATCTGTCTGCTGAAGTCAGCTTGGCATGCCCAGAGTATTCAAAAAGCAGGGAAGATGGGTAGGAGAAGGGAAGCTAACTTCTATAGTTCAGCGGGTCTGATGAAGGTAGTGGACAACTCAGGCAAGAGAAACAGGTAGGTTAGATGCAGATCATTGTCAGGGATGTGGAAGTCAAACTTATGAAGAAAAAGTGGGTTGGAGATGGAGGCACCACAGGTTCCTACAACTTCCCAAAGAGTCCTGATCTGATGTACACAGCATTAGATCTAATATGTCCCCTGGAATACCAGTGAGAAAGTAAAAAGGAACAAAGACGGGTAATGGCTGTTCCTCCTGTCTTCATGGAAGTCTTAACAAGGGATGATGTTCCATCATCAGGAATTCTCTGGGATCCTGCAGGTTACTCCTGCCTGGGAAGTTTAGCCAAAACAATTCCTTAAAAAACCAAAATATCATCATAACTGATTTCATATTACACTACAGAGATATAGTAATAAAAGCAGGATGATACTGGCACAAAACCAGACAGATAAAAATGGAACAGAACTGAAGACTCAGCTATAAGCCCATGCTCCTATAGTCACTTGATTAATTTACAAATATGCAAAGTATATGTGCACTGAAAGGACAGAGTCTTTAACAAATGGTATTAGAGAAACTGTACTTTATAATGCAGAAAAATGTGGAATTCAATCCTTATCTTTTATGCTGCACAAAATACAATTTCTTATGGGTCAAAGACCTCAACACAAGACCAGATACCCTAATACTACTAGAAGAGAAAGTAGGGCTTATGGCATAGATGAAGACTTTCTGAATAAGACTCCATAGGGCCAGTGGGGATGCTAAGGTGCTGTTCCCCAGTTGGTTCTTGATCTGTCAGTAAAAAAAAAAAAAAAGCCATGGGACAATTGCTAAGGACAATTGCTGGGCAGAAGGTGGTCCCTGGAGTAAAATGGAGATACAAGGAAGGAGAGACAGAATTTCACCAGGCTTTTGATGAGGAAGGATTAAAGAGTCATGTGAGATGTCAAAATAGAATGGCCACATAGGCCACTCCTACAGGTGGTGGTCAGGGTCCAAATGGGACTATCCACTAAAATTTAGGGCAGGTGGGAGGTGTAGAGCTAAGAGTAATAATAAGAACATGTTTTTCCAGGTGGGAGATAGTAGCGCCCAGCAATTGTACCAAGAATGCAAGTTGAAAATTAATTTCTGTGTGTGTTTTATCCATGGATTCAAGGGAAGCTGAGTGTACTCCAGTAGCAAATAGACATTGGTAAGGTTGCACAAGGAATCTTCAAATTAAATTATAGGTTTCATGCAATTCCCATCAAAATTTCCGCAGACTTTTTTTTTCTTTTTTGATTTTTGGGATAGAGTTTCTCTGTGTAGTCTTGGCTGTCCTGGAACTCGATTTGTAGATTAGGCCTGCCTTGAACTCACAGAAATCTGCCTCCTTCTGTCTGCCCAGTGCTGGGATTAAAGGTGTTCATTGCCACATCCATCATAATGTGATTACTATAACATCTTACATAGGTGAGGCTGACCTTAAACTCCTAATTCAATTTTTATCTTTGGCTCTCCTAATGCTAAGATTACAGGTGTGCACAACCACCTCTGAATTGGCTTATCACCTTGCTTTTAAGTTAATGAAATTGGGGGAGTGGGACATGGAGAGAGAGAGAGAGAGAGAGAGAGAGAGAGAGAGAGAGAGAGAGAGAGAGAGAGAGAGAGAGAGAGAGAGAGAGAGAGAGAGAATATGAATTGTTTGCAACTAAATATGGGTGCCTACAGTCCAGAAACAACAGATTTGCTAGAGGTGGATATGTGTGCTAGAATAGAATGCAAACCCCCCTCTGCAGCTTTCCCTGCTGAGTCTTTTCTCAAAACCCCTAGCTTATGATTTTGTATGAATAGATTTGTAGGATTGTTAACCATAAATAAGGTTTTACTAAAAAAAAAAAAAAAAAAAAAAAGAAGACTCCAGTAGCATAGGAAATGAGACAGAAGATCAATCAACAAATATGGAATTTAACTAATTGTACCTTTCATCCTATTGGCCAGAATTAGTTATGGATGCACCTAGATACAAGAGAAGCCAAAATATGTTCTCAAACTAAATGGAGTTATTACACCTCATGTATTAGTTCTTATTCTGTCATTGTGAGAAGCAAGGATCTATGAAGGAGAAAAAAATAACCTTATTGTTCAACCCCCTGTAAAACTAATGGAAATCCCCTTGGTTACATGTCTCTTCTCAGAATAATAACTGCTAATATCTAAGTTAAAATTAATTTAAAGCAATTATGTTTTAATTCAGAAAACTATATGCAAAAATATATAAACTCTGTCTAAGGCTGAGATAACATGTACTGTATGTGGGCTGTTGTAGATGGTATGTGCTTAGTCACTGAAGAGTCTGATGACAAAGAGAATGTCCCACTCAAGAGACTCAATTATTCTCCCTATCATTCCTATTTTACATCATTAAAACCTTAGATATTCAGCTATTACGTTTTTCTTTGTAATAAGCATTCAGTATCTTACTCATATCTTCCACATTAATACTCAACTTTTATCTCTTTTTTTTTTATTGAATCTACTTTTGATAAAATAATTAGAGACGTAGTCAAAATCACATATGACTAGGAAGGTGTCAAATTTATTAGCCTAAATAATTTATAATAAACAAGAAGAAATATTAGTTTCATCAAAAGAATATGACATGAAAGCTAATTATTTCATTTTCATGACTATTTTAGATAATGCTTGGAAAATGGAAAACTTTAAAAATTTATATTAATATTTTCCCATGATCAAATAATAAAATTATAATACTACATTTCATTTCATATCACAGGATAAGCAGAGCATACAAGAGCACTTATCATTAAATTGCATCATTCATTACATTTATTTCTTATTTGTTTGCCAGTTACATTTACTTCTTTTCCATCCAAATCAGCATTTGTCTGCAAACTCCAACAGAGCTGTCCAGTTTGACTCTCAAGAGGAGATTCAGGCTGCCTCCTGACACTCTTCAGTGAGAAAAAACTCCAAAGTCTTCTGGGGAGAGTGAGAGAATCAGATCTCTGAGCACAGAGGATAGCAGTAAAATATATTTATAACCGTTGCTTTCAAGAATGTGGAAATCTCAAATATATCATTGTGTGAATACTATAACTTGTATATGTCTATATCTGTTTGTCTATCATCTATTTACCTACCTATCACCTATCTATTTATTTATCTTCCTGTATCTATCATCTTTCATCTCATGTGTGTACGCGTGCATGTGTGTGTGTGTGTGTGTGTGTGTGTGTGTGTGTGTGTGTGTGTATGATGCTGAATTATTGCCTCAAAGGACATAGTGTTCTCTCCTGGGATACACAGACCTCCTGACCTCAATGTGATTCTTTACTACAACAAAGGTTTTTTAATGCACAGACTTAAAGATAATAATGAGAACGTGGTAAGGAGAGGGCACAGAGGAAGCCCGAAGGTGGCTAACCAGAAGCAAAAGGAGTAATTCTCCCATCTTGTGCTGGGATTGAAGGTATGTGACACACAATACTGGTCTTAGAGAAAGTGAACTAAAGTGTAAAAATGAACAATTGGTACTCAAAACACATTTGAGTTCTTGCTGTTATTTTATTTAACATCTCTATCTCAGAGGAATGTAATGGTCAACTCAGAATCATAGCTTTTTGTCAGAAAATAGCTGACATGAGAAGTCAACACATCACAATGCTGAGATGTGGAGACCCTCATTACACAGTGCACCTTAATCTAGCTAGGTAATCCAACAATTTCTATTGTGTTGAGCTAACATGTTACTCAACTGGTGACTAATGGTCCTGTGGTGAGTGATTGTGGGGAAACTGGCAAGTCAGGGGTGAGCCTCCTAATAATCTTTTCCTAAAAAATCTACACAAACCATGTGTACTATTATAGAATTTTAGAAATAGTGACAATATGGTGGTGATGATGAGTATTTCCTGAGAATTTCTGCACACAGACACTACTTCACAGACACAGAATTAACAGTATATCATGCTTTCCTTTAGCTCACAGAAGATAAAAAAAAAAAGTTAAGGCAGAGAGAGAGAGAGAGAGAGAGAGAGAGAGAGAGAGAGAGAGAGAGAGAGAGAGAGAGGAAATAAGATAAGAAATCAAGTCCACCAATGCAGATTTCTAATTTTAAAGCCTATCAGTGTTTACTAAATATGGGATCTTTATAACATTGAAGATCTATAGTTTAAACAAAACTCATAATTGATACAGAAAATATTACGTTACAAGTGTATGTGAATGGTTTCATTCTGTTACTAGATTGGTCACTCCAGAGGATAGTCACGCGATGTGCCTACTGCCTGCACAAGATACTTCTCAGGGCAGGCACTTTTGCACTTTAATGAACATTTTACTATGTATTCACGTTGGGCTTCCAAGTATTTATAGCTTTAAGCTAAAACAGCTCAAATTGACTAATCTGAAATTTTACCTGAAGATTACTTTAAAATTAGAGACAGAGGCTTATCTGTTGCAGCCCATTCTGATACTTTGATCTTTCTGAAGAGCCTTGAGATCTGTATGTGGATTTGCATGTGTCTATAAACAGTACATGAGACTACATTCTCCTTTCATCAGTCATTATGAAAATAGAACTTTCTGGTATGACTTTCAAACAGAATTCTACTACATTGATCTCAGCATCATGAGGATGA